>VMKM01000832.1:12500-228634 GCA_008360985.2 Macquaria ambigua | reverse complement strand
AGAACCCCCCCCCCCCCCCCAAAAAAAAAACAAATGAAAGCATACAATGATATTTTATTATTTTGCTAAAGAAAGAAAAGAAATCATTATTTCCTCTTGATGGTCCTACAGTTAAATGTACAAAGTCTTGGTTCTGCATTCTGCTGCCATTTCAGTGAGAGCAGCACATGATGATGCTGATCATTTCTGACCATGTTAACCCAGAGTCCACCCCAGGCTTGAAGTTTGCTAGGCTGCTCTCCCTCTCACGACTGGTAAGGCCAGAGAAGAAGATGTGGGCTGGCTCCTCAGAAATTAAGGTCTGCCTGGAGGAGTTGCTGCACTCTGGTTTCACTTTCAGATTTCATCAGGCTGTCAAGGAAAAGCTTAGATGCAAACAAAGGAAAGAGCAGTTCATCTTACAGTCTGTTTGATTTTGTATGCATTTTGTCAGTTAAAATAAACTAGTAAATATGTTGTCCATCACAAATGAGGCAGACCATATTCAGCAAGTGGGTAAAAACATGCATCATTTTCCAAGGAGCAGGTTTTATATTAGTCAGTCTTTTGGTGTATGAGAGGCATATATGATGCGGACCAATTCTGATGGACTATGATTCATTTGACACTGACTTGTCATTTATTTATTACTATCTGTGTACCTGGAGGATTAAAAGGCACATCTACTAGATGGCAGATAAGAGGCCATAGTATCCCTGGCTAACACCAAAATATCTTCGTTGAGATCTTCCAGTTTTTATTTATTTATTTTTTTGCATGATTTTAAAAAATATTTTGAAACCTACATTGTTCATATTGGTTAGCAGTCGTCTTCTTCTTCCCCACCTTAGCAGCGCATTGCAGTTTTTCTTGACATGTTATCTCCATCAACTTCCAATCAGTGGAATAGCATGGCTTGCATGCAGTACATAATTGCATTACTGACCTCTGCAGTTCCAGGAATGTGTATTGGGTCACCCTTGTGTTTGACCTGTACATGTGTGCCATTATTCAGTGCTAGTAGAGCACAAGATAGAAACAAACTTGGGACCCACTCATCAGAACATTAGTCCATAGCACTACCACTGGTCATAAACTGTGTACCTTCTTAAATAGCCACTGTTCAGAGCATAAACCCTTTTGATTTAGGTAACATGACCTTCCATCTGGTGCCAAAATTTGCATTTGTTATACCACTAGTGTCTATTGTCTATTTTACATCCATCCAATACAATACAGTGCCAAAACACGTCATTCCTCCACAATGACCAAATTGGACGAATGGTGTCGCATCACATTTGAGAGACAGGGTTCCCATTACACCAACTTGCTGCTTCAACTGTCCAAGTTTCCTCAACATCACACTGATGTCTGAGATGACATGTTGGCCGGAGAGACAGAGAGACAAACCTTGATCCAGAGCCTTTGAGTGTACTTATGGATTGTAGTGGCTTCTATCACTGTATATTGTGAAAAGAAGCCTAACATTTGTGACTGCCTTTGTGAGCCTTTAGTGAAAACATATTTACACAATAAGTGTACAGTATAGAGATGCAATCAAGGTGCATGGATTTGGTAAAAATGTGTACATTGTGCTTCGACTGCTATGTAATACAAGCTTCTTACAAGCCATTTGTCTAACTGCTTAAAATAAGCATGACTCAAGATGTTCTTAAGCACTTAACAGGCTGAAATAATTATCACTCAACAAAAGAACTCTTCTTTTTCCTGAATAGATAAATTGTCCCTTCATGTGGGCCACCAGTTGCAGAATGAACTAAACCAATGAGTGATAATATCTTACAAGCCTGGTTATTTCAAAGCCCAACTAGAAATTGCATGCAGTACCTAGGACTGGTGAGTGTGTTACTAACTGGATTATATCTGGGTGCTTCCTGGATGACAGATTATTCTGTGAAGCTAGGTCTTATTTACAGCACCTCTTGGTCTTATTTAGTGGCTTGCTGCTCATCCTACACTTTGGCACAGTAGCTCGAATTGCCTTTCACAGACAACAGTACCAGGGAATTGAGTTACACACCCTGGACTGAACTGAGTAGCTTTGTGTGTGTGCACACTTGCATACACACACCTTATTATGCATACAGTTGCATATGCATATGTGACACTGTAAACACACACTTAGGTGAGACAGTTAGACACTATCTCACTGGCACAGGCGTGCAGACTCATCCTCAGACTGCAAACTCAGGATTACGTAATGGGTGAAATCTCCTGGACCAGCTAATACAGATCCATGTTCCACAGCAGCTTTATACAACACTGTCGGTGGGGGAGGGGAGGGTCTATGGGATCAACATCCTTATTATATCATGTACTGTAGGTTACATGCAAGTACATGGACCGCCTAAAACCACAGGGATATAGTACACACCTTTATTGTGATATGGTATTATAGTACTTTAAGCTGATGTCTAGACCCTGCTAGTTTACTGAACAATTGTGCATGGGGTCTGAAGCCTTTTCTCAGTGGCAGTTGTCTGGATATCTTTTTTGAGGTTTGAATAAGCAAACTTTTGCAGCCTGCTACGCAACACATTAAGTGGAACTATCAGATTAACATTATTTGGAGTGGACTGTTTTGTTGGAGGTGGCAGAGGGCAGCACTAGAGTTTTGGTTTGTTGGCTTTGTAACTTTCTGTTCTTCAGATATGAACACCTTTTTTTTGGGGGGATATGTCAGATTGAGCATGATTTGGCAACAGCACAAACTGGGCCAATGCCCTCAACCAGCGTCTTAGCCTGTGATAACAACGACACGAGAGAAGGAGATGCCAGAGATGCCTTACCTAACTGAGCCGCTCTTGCATACTGTCCTGGTTGTACACATTGATCATGGTTTTCTTGTAAACTAATATTCAATCTCTGATATTTATCTAGATACATGTTTTAACAAAAAAACTCAACATGTATAATTTATGCAGACACCTAGATTTGTTTTAAATGAAGCCACTGCTGCTCCCTGTTATTTGGAGGAAATCTCAGCAGGAGGAAAGCAGCTGTTTTCCAAACGTGCAGCAAGCAAGAAATCTCTGCTGATTCTGTTTCTACTCCATGCTGATCCTCCCCAAAAGAGCTCTGACGTTGTAGTTTTTCATTTGTGCCGCCTCGGCCCACTTTCACAAACTGCAGAGTCAAGCCTCTTGCCACACCCCTCTAATATATTGCCCTGTATAGACATTAGTCAGGATCAGAAGTGCTAGTTCCAATTTGTTTTTCTCTGCATGGAGCTTCAGAATTCACAGAAATTGGTTATTGGTATATGATTTCATGGGCTTCGTTGATCTGTTGTTTCTTTGTCTAGTGATATAAATAGTGAGAAATACCCATCACATTTTCCCAGAGTCCTTTGTGAAATCATCAAATATTTTCTTTTGTATGACCAACAGTCCAAAACCTAAATTTATTCAGTTTACAATACTTAGTATAAAACAGAGAAAAGCAGCAAATCCTCACATTGGAGAAGCTGGAACCAGAGAATGTTTGGCAATTTTGACTTAAATGATTATCAAAATAGTTGCAGATTCATTTTCTATTGATCAACTAATCGATTGATTGACTAATAATTGCAGATCTAGTCACCTGTCATTTGTCAGTTCATCAATTCAAAGATTTTAAAGTGGCATTTAGTAATCTTTGGCTTTTCTCAACTTCTATAACTCACCAGAGGAGAATATAAAACCATGTCTCTAGTACACCATCCACCCTCTCATACTCTTGAGTGACTGTGGACTGTTATTTCACTTAATAACAATAAAGTCTTCATTTTCACAAAATGGATCAATAAGATAGCTTCTCTGTAATTTGAGCAAGGATCCACCAGAAAGTGTAAAAGAGATAGTATGTGACAGTACATGGGCAGTGTCTCGAAGCTCAAGTCGGCCCGAAGTGTTTATTCCAAAACGAAGACAGAAAGTGGGTTTATAAAAGCCAGAAATCTCTGCAGCTGGTGAAGCAATTTGTTGAATGCTTGGTATTGATCAATAACTCTATTGTGCCCCCACAGATAGTCAGTTTCTACAAAGCAGCAAGTATTTCTTCAGGCCCTTGGATCATTAAAAAATTGTATCACTACATTATTTCCTTATATTTTGTAAGAAGTGCAGCTTGTTTCAAGTAGCAAGTAGTCAAAAAGCTGTAGAGGCACCGGGAGCATGAAGGGATGATGTGAATTCACACTGATGTCTCAAATAGATTCCTGTGACTGCAGACATAGCTTGGCTGCAGCTGGCACTTCAGAGCCTTTGCAAAGACAACAGCAGCACCTCCCCCACCACCTGCACCAACTTGTCAGCTTTGACCATGCCCTTGGGTTTCTTTACCCTTTATTATTATTTTTTCTGACAGCAGTGCAATCCATCTTCTAAACATAATGCAGTAGGCCATGCACATCTTAACCTTTGGCTTATTCTATTGGCACATGATGCTGATAAAACCCAGAGAACAACATTTTATACCTTTTGTGCATTGGCTGGATAATAAAAAAATCATAGACTGCAACAATCATTGGGGTAGTTTTCGATATCGGTCGTCTTTGTCCTGATGCTGGCTCATATGCAAAATTACATGACTTGTTATATACTGAATTGCACAGTAATGTCAAATCAAAACAATGTAACTCAAATAATCTGCAGATGTATTTTGATAGAAACAAGTTATTATCTGAGTTTTTATACTCCCTCTAGCAAAGATAATGTATTGCAAGTGGTCATTGTTCACACAGATGTCTGCAAGACCTTTTGTGCATAGATGCAAGCAAAACAAGTAAATCTTTGGGTTTGAAAAGCTGTGACCAGCAGATGTTTGGAATTTTTACTTAATAAATTACTTTTACCACAAGTGACAATTACAGGGTAATGTTAAAAACGTATTGTTACAGTAACACAAGCAAACTGACTCAGTAATATGCTTTATACAACAAACTCTTATCTAAAGTTGGTGAACGTTAACATCCATAAGCTACTGGTCATACCAGACCAAGCAAGGCTGTAGCAGCAAAACTGCTGTGTGCTTTTGTTGCTTATGAATTTAAGTTTTTACTTCTAAGAGGAAGAATTATGTTATTTCTTCTTTCAAAAGTTACATAATCGAACTTTAAATGATTAATTGATCATAAAAAATGTTATTGATACATTTTTTTGTAATTGAAATATTTATGGTCTGTACTTGCTACACTAAAAAAGTAAATGGCCATCATATGCCATATCTGTGGAGGATATCATTAGACGTAAAATGTATAATGCACGCTGCAGAATCACAGCTTAGGCCATATATCACTCTGACCTTTGACCTTTCAGCTTGGACAGCAGAAGCTGAAGGGGAGTGCTGAGATTGTTGCTCCTCTGCAATCCTCCCAGCCTCAGTACAGTATGTAGGCCACTGTGTATTCTGTGTTTCTCTGTTCTCCCCTCCTTCGTGTGCAGTTGAGAAACAGTGATGTCATTCTGCAGTCCAACCCTGTTGTCATTCTGTGAAAGCAGCTCCTTTTGACTTTGACTGGACTGCTTTGTCCTTTGTTCTGTGGAGGTGGCCTAAATCAGTTTGTGGGCTTCCTGCAAGAACAGAAAGGTGGCATCCTTCATTCTCGGCATACTGGCGCACAATGAAGTCCATTATTTGAAACAACTGACATTGTTATTGCACTTTTGTTCCCATCTTTATTGACTTGCCTGATTGGTTACTGTTGTGATAGTAAAAGTTTAAGCTTCACATTCTGAGCATCATTTCCCTTTCAGTGAGGAAAGGTGGAGAGAAAAAGACAATCCATACACTCTGTGTGATAGTGATATAATTTATGAAAATATACAGTTGGTCAAAGAGGGTTCTCGGTTCAAACCCACCGGTCGGCTGGGGCCCTTCTGTGTGGAGTTTGTATGTTCTCCCCATGTCCACGTGGGTTCTCTCCGGGTGCTCCGGCTTCCGCCCACCATCCAGAGACATGCAGGTTAGGTTAACTGACGATTCTAAATTTTCCGTAGGTGTGACTGTGAGTGTGAATGTTTGTCTGTCTCTATTTGTCAGCCCTGTGATTGACTGGCGACCTGTCCAGGGTGTACCCCACCTCTCGCCCAATGTCAGCTGGGATCGGCTCTGACTGTGTTATATGGCTGCCACAACAACACAAACATTACAACATTACAAACTAGGACCTCAAAAATGACCATCAGGTTAAATAAATGTTTCTGTTACACAGACTTAACAAAAACAAAACCCTATTGATTGCATGATAATGAAAGCTTTGCTGTTATATATTGTCCACTCCCTGCGTAAAGTTTATCAAGTTTTTTTTTTTTTTAACTGGCTAAGAAAAAGGTACACTTTTTTTTTTTTGCCTAGCTACACACCTGATCAGCAAAACTAAGTGCTGTTGTTGCTGTTGTGCTCTGCTGAGGCTGCAAAACAGAACGGGATGGATTGCATTTTACAGGTTGCATTTGTCACAGTTCTGTGAGAAATGTTTGCGTTTGTAGTGTGAGTTGTGCACAGACCATTGGCCAGTATATAACAAAGATTTACCTTGAATAGATGGTTCTATCCAGAGGTTTAACTTGCCCTTTGTATAATACAATACTATACACTTATGGCTTTAAATAGAATAGTTAATTTCAATCCTTTCCACTGAGTAATACATTTTAATTTGGTGATTAATTTCAACGTCATGTTGTTCTCTTTGTATAACCTAGAAACAACAGCACTGGATCGGAACATCTCTCCTTGGGCTAGTTTTACGCAACTCGCCATCCCCAGGGCTATTGGTCCCAGAGCTCCCAGAATGCCTCATTCTTGGTGCCTGTGCACTGCCCTCTAAGAGCAACTTTTCCAAGGGTGTTGCTGTACTTGCTTTTTTTCCAGCACCACCATACACACACGCGTCTCTACCTCTGGCCAATGAGAACTCTACTGCGGGTCTAATGCCTTGCTCATTGGCACCTGCAACCTTACCATCTAAAGTTTATTTTCCCTAACTTTTTTGGCTACTGCTGCTCCAACCTATTACTCTGCTCCCTGTCCAATAGACCAAACAGTGTTTTGGACAAAGTTGCTCTAGTTCTAGGCAGCATGCCCCAATCTTCTGTTGGTTCTACTCAGCATCCAGTCTGTCAAGTTACACCACCTGCGCTTTGTAATTGTGCTGAGCGCTGGGAAATGCTTTTCTTTAGATTTGGTTGGGCCAGGTGGTGCTTCAGCACAAGTCCTCCACTTCATGTGGCACAGCAGTGATCTCTGACAAGTCAATTAAGGCAAATAGGCATCACAGTATGGGGGGAGTTGGAACTGAATTGAAGCAATAACTGTAAACTGAAAGCTAAGCATTTAGCGACAGTTGGAGCTGGACTCAAATCATTAAATCATTACTTTAGGCATTGCTCGTGAAGTCAGCACAGCTATTGTTTGTGTTATGTAAACAGTATGTTGTACTTCTTATAGTGGCGCTGCTGGAAGAGGAGCAGTTAGAGAAGCAGATTTTTGGTTGTATAAATTTCTTTTCAAACCTAGAAATTTTGGGACATGAGTGACAGTCATTACTCCCTTAGTAACTACTGTCAAAATGCTTTTAAGTCCACAAAGGAACAGGCTCCCTTTGAAAGCATGCTGTTCGATGTCATCATTTTGTTCTGTGAATAAAGTTTGAAGTTACATGGGCCAACTCAGGATGGATTTCTAACTGATTAATTGTTATTTGTTGCTCACACGTCAGGTTGCTCTGGGGCTTTATGATATTATTTTCGTGTCTTCTTTTATATATTAGCCTTGCAGTATTTTTGTTACATTTCTGCTATTTAATCTTGTTGACTCCTCACATTTGTTGCAGGAGGTCTGTTAAGCAATTAACTATAAGCTGCCCAGTGTATGAATATTAAGCCAAGCATTGCTGAAAAAGACCAAACATAATCAGCACATTAACTTGAGTAGGTAAAGGCAATGAAAAGTCAAAAAAAGGTTAATGGTAATCTCTTTGCTTTTTGTGTTTACAGGAAGAAGTCCTTTCTCTTCTCTGCACTCTACGCTGCCTTTATCCTCGGAGGCCGCCATGTCATGAAACAGAGGGAGAAGTTTGAGTTGAGGAAACCGCTGGTGCTATGGTCGCTCACGCTTGCTGTATTCAGGTGAGAAAGCGTTAACAATATTTATATCAGCAAATGCATATCAATTTTCAAACAATATTTAATATAAAGGGCCAACACTTTAATCAGTTAGTGGCCTAATTAAATGCCAAACATTTCTATAGCTTTACTTTTTACAAAACGTTTTCTCCGTGTCATCAAGTGGCTCAGTAGACAGACAGCTGTCATGCCATGGTTGTAGTGGCATTTGCACCTGCATTTGACCAAATTTACTTTTAATTTCTTTTACTAAGTCATACTGGTCCTTTTCCTGCAGTTTCCCAAGATTGAGCAGATGGTCAGTGTGGGGAGTAACTAAGACCTGTTTATTGCTAGGCTGTCATCTTTTGTTTATTTTAATTTATATTTCTGGCTTTATGTTGGTATAAATACAATGTGTAATCACTTGGAATTATAACACTCCTCGGCCCCTCATTGTTATCTTATCTGTAGTATGCCTTTTCTATCCATAGTGCAGAGTGCATCTGTCACATCAGACACTACCAGCAACAGAGGGAAGCAGGTGATATGTTGCTATGGAGACATGGAACCTCTTTACACATCAAGTACATAGTGTGTAACATTAAATTCATCGCTTGGGGGTTGATATTAAAAAAAAAAAGAGAGTCATGGTTTATTTCAAACCAGCTAAAAACGCAGTTTAATTCACATGGGATTCTGTGCGGGGTCTTGGAAAAAAGAGGTGATTTGTATCGGATATGTACAAAGTGCTGCATATTTTAACACATTATTACTGTAAAGCTGCAGCTGATACCGACACACGTCATGACTTCACATATTAACTACAGTAACGAAATAACTACACATTTTCCCTGTTCGATGATTCCTGTTCTTCTGTCTGTTTTGTCTCTCTGTGCTTGTAGTATATTTGGTGCCATCCGTACTGGGAGTTACATGACGTACATCCTGATGACGAAAGGGCTTAAACAGTCAGTTTGTGATCAGAGCTTTTACAACGGACCTGTCAGCAAGTTCTGGGCATACGCCTTTGTACTTAGTAAAGCACCGGAACTGGGTAAGTCAAGAACTTTTTATGGGTTATGGCATGTCTCATTTTGTTTCCCATAAACCATCTTACCCAAGTAAATCGGACCACAAGTAAGGTTTTGTTTTGGATTAATTTCATTGTCATAATGTCGTGCATGGAGCTTGTGCTCTTTACTGATGTTGCTTTCAGACAGACTTAATACTGCCAAACTGCAAAGGCATGTTAGTGAACTGCAATTACATTAATTCAGTCATCCATTCATTACAACTGTTTAAGTGTCAGTTGTGGTACCACCCAATGTTAGACTAAACGCATACATATTAGGCAGATACAAATACACAGGCCTATAGTATGCTGCTGTATCAAAGTGTAACCTGACAAATAGCCTTGCTGCCCCTGCTGACTGTTTGTTACCACATGCACAAAATGCACAACATAGTGGTCATACAGTATAGTAAGGAATGGGATTATTGGTAATCTTCCACCATTTCAAACAAGTGTTTACTACTGAACATCAATTTGAAAAGGGAAACATATGCTCACAGTTATCTGGCCTAATGCTGATGCAGTAATGAGACTTCTTTAGATTTTTAAATATGTTTTCTAGTTTAATCAGAAATAATATTTCTAAAATTTGAAACAAGTCATCTTAAACCCTGGCAATCACTGATGCAAAATAATTACAGTCATTTGCTTATTACGTTGTAGCAGTTGAGAAGAAACATGTTTTTAAAAATACTGAGGGTAGACTTAAGGGTAGACAGGCTTTTTTTCCAATAATGGCTTGTTTTCTTTCTTTCTGTCTGCATTTATAATGACTGTATTAGTTTATTGTTAAACACTTGTCAGTGTTAGCATTATAATGTGTAATATATGGGTGCAGTAAATGCAGCTTTTGCTGTTACTTGAGTTTCTGTTTATTATTTATTGGGCTGCTAGTTAAGTTGTTTCAAACATTTCAGTGCTACTTTGTGTATCAACAGCTTTGTGGTTTTAGCCAATATATTCTGCATATTTGAGAGCAACTTGAATCACAGCCAGTGATTTTGAATGAGCCAATGGTAATGATATACCCTTTCCTCCTGTTTCTGTCCCTTCATTCAACCCCCCCCCTTTTTATTCTCCTCCTCCCCATGTTCTCCATAAACTACCCCCATCTCTTGAACAACCCAACTTCCTGCAGGTGACACTCTCTTCATCGTCCTGAGGAAACAGAAGCTCATCTTCCTCCACTGGTACCACCACATCACCGTCCTGCTCTACTCCTGGTACTCCTACAAAGACATGGTGGCGGGCGGCGGATGGTTCATGACCATGAACTACTTGGTCCATGCCGTCATGTACTCTTACTACGCCTTGCGGGCGGCCGGCTTCAAGGTGTCGCGCAAGTTCGCCATGTTCATCACACTGACCCAGATCACCCAGATGCTGATGGGCTGTGTGGTCAACTACCTGGTGTACTCGTGGATGCAGCAGGGCCAGGAGTGTCCATCCCACATGCAGAACATTGTGTGGTCCTCCCTCATGTACCTCAGCTACTTTGTGCTCTTTGTCCAGTTCTTCGTCGAGGCCTACATCGGCAAGTCCAAATCATCGGCCGCGGCTGTCACCAAGAAGAGCGAGTAAACAAATGCCATAAGTATAGTATGGGAAGAAGGGAGAAAAAAGGAGTTGGAAATTGAGAGCAGGGACCAGTGACTTGAGAGAATCTGTTAGGGTTGGGGTAAGGGTGGAATGAAAGATGGATGATGGAGAGGTGGCATTGAGGCGGGTGGTGTAGGGGTGGGGTGGGGTGGGGTGGGAGGGTCAAGAGGATGGCTGGTGTTTGTGCTTGAGCATTACAATTAATGTGCAGATCTAAAATGCCTCAATGGAGGTGACGTCTCCGTTGAGGGATGCTACGGAAGCAGTGCCGCCATGATCAGAAGCCATCACAAGTTGTCCGCCTGAAGTTTAAAAGCCCCTTTTTGAATTCACCATGAAAAGTTTTTAAAACCTAGAATATAACAAAAGGACAAAATCACCAGATTTAAAAAAAATGCATCTGCCTCGAGCATGTTTACTTGATATTAAAAAAAGAAATTAATCGGTATATATGAAGATGGATGAAGTCAGCGTTAACTTGAGCCATCTGAGTATGTTTTTGTCTGTCTGTTGTCAGTGTTGTATTGTTTTGATCTGTCAAGGAAAAAGTTTGAGACACTGGTGAGTGTGTGAAGCTGATGAGTGTTGGTGGTTGATGTGAACTGACGGGGTGAACGGCACTGTATCCTCTGTGTCTTACATTGCAAAATGCGATATTTTCTCAGGTCTTAGGTTATCTCTTTCTTAATATAATATGCATATCAAGACAAAGTAGACATGTTTAACATCAGCACCGGTTTACAGTATGGCTAAAATTCATCCAGTATGGGCGCAAATTTGAAAAAAGTATGAATGAAGCTGATTGGACTGCCGGACTCGGCTTGATGGGAAACAGATGCTGACAGTGCCCTGCTTCACCACTTGTCATGACCTTGCAGAAGTTGCCGACCACACTTGGAAAATGACTTGCCATTGATTTCCAAACGCTTCTCTGCGTTAAAGGGTCCCTACCAGTGAAGAAAACTTCTCTGTTGAACACGGAAGGCTTAAATGGAGGACAAACATATTTATATTTAGCAAAAGAAAGAAAAATCAAACATGCAAATTGTTAAAATCTGCTGTATTGACTTAAAATAGTATGTATCCTTAATGGTGTCTGTTGTGCTATTGTGCATTTGCACTGTATCAATGTCAAAAACAATTGTTGCTGAAAAAACTTAACATATGAACAAAGAGTGCAAAAATGTGACATGTGCCTGTGGTGTTTATTTTTTGTCTCCGCTGCGACATCTTGGCATTGCACATACTTAATACTTTTTTTGGTGCTGAATCTGAAAAGCCATTTTAGGGGCTACATAGCAGATTTAAAAGCGGCAATATTTGGAAAGGTTAGAGGGTCCAGTAGATCTGTTCAGCTGCTTAAATTAGTAGACAGTATGCTTGCATGCATGTCAAACCTGATTCAGTGGGTCTTATGTAGCAGTAATTACAAACAAGTTGCTATGACCTCTTCAGTATTTCAGGGATTCCACTTTCTGGTTTCACCAAGTCACTTAAGTCAGTGTGTGTCAAGGCAGGATAAAATTGGCTGGTGGCAGGTATAAACAGCATAAGTGACTTCAGTAATTGAGCTAATTGGCTCAGCCAATTAAACATTCCACAATTGCTGCTGGACATTAAAAAGTGTTCACATAGCTGTATCTAACCTCCCCCTAGAGGTGCAATTGTGCAATAAAGCTTAACTATTGAGACTAACTACATTTGTGGTTTACATCTTTTTGTTTGAAAATAAGGTTCTCTGCTGTCTTATGTTAAGTATTTTGGTACATTGACCATCTAACAGAACTTTTAATTATTTCCTGTGATTCACTGAAGCACATCTTAAGTCAAAATCAAAGTTTGCCTTTCAGAAAAAAATAAATTCATCATGTCTTTCACTTAAATGTCATAATGTGAATGTTGTGTTAATGATACCGCACCAGTTCATAAGAATAGCAAACGCCAGTAGAATAAATGGCTCCAGATGGTCATGTCTGATTCTTGCTGGATTCTACTATAGCCACTCACCTTTGAGTTAAAACTTTTACTTAAAATAAAAAGTACAATTTTGAACTATGTAAGCAATGTAATGTATTTATAGTATACCTGATGGGACATACATGAATTGCTAGTTTAGCCCAGTCCAACGTGTTTCCATGTTCAGCCAACTATTGTTAGAAAAAAAAGCGAAACACGGTAGCCGTAAGTGGCGTCTGCTCTCACCTCTTGTGGGACTACAAAAATATGTCACTTCCTATTACCTTTGGTTTTTCGGTTGGAAAGGAGTTACAACTTGTATGAGTTAAAACTCGTATTTATTGTACAGGAGACTAGATATTTTTCTGTTCGGCTGGGTAAAGGAGTCTTTGAGGAATCTGAAAGTGTCTTCAAAAACTACGGTAAGTGTTGTCAAACGAGCTGCCAGTTTGAAATGATTGATGAAACGCTTAGCTAGCTAACGCCAACGTTAGTCCCACCTGTGACTGTAGACCCTATGAAGTCGTGAACAAACATTTTAAAATGTAACCCACTGCTACGAAATGGCTAAAAAAAGGAAAAACGTTTAATATTTTCCCCTAAGTTTGGCAAACCGTGCTAAAGTCACAGTGGGTAATGCTTAACGTTAGCTAACATTAGTTCTGTGGCGCCAATGTAACGTTATGCGTGTGCATATTTCAAATGTTAAGATAACTAACGCCAGCTGTATCAAAAGGAATTGGCTTGCTGATAAAGATTTACATAATTAGAAAACTTTAACGACATGAACTGAGCTCAATAGGATGTTTACAAAATAGGACTCAAAGGAAATTAGTCTCTCCTAACTTTATGCTATTCCATTACTGCCAGTGTAACTCCAGCTTTCAATGCATTGTCTTAGCCTTATAAACTTTCTATGCAGTGTTTTTGTGTCATACGTCTCCCTCACATAGTTGTGTTAAACGTATATTATTATATTATAAATAACACACAATGATGTGGGAAATTATGTTAATTAAGTATACTGTAGTTTTAAATAAGCAGCATCAATGGGCCATTTTCAGGGCACACACTGTTTGTTTGTCATATCAGGAAAAACACAGGTGTGTCTAATGACACTGATGACTGCTCTGTTCCTTTCAACTGATGAGCCAATGAGCCAGCATTCTCAATACCAGGAAGCCCTGCAAGGGGCAAAGCTAAATGGAATGCAGCCATTATTAATGCTATCACCTGTGCTTTTCCTGCTATGACATCTGTGTAAAAGGTCTCTCTAGGTGTGTGTTGCAGGGACATAAGCAGAATTAATGTGGAGATGGAAAGATATATTATCAAAACTTAAGTATTTTCTATACAATTTCTCTTATTATAATAATTGAACTATAGGTTTTAAATTATTGACAGTTTGAATATAATCAAACCGTTTTTCTGGGTGCCACCATTTACTTATGTTTAGGTTGATGATGCAAAATTAAAAAACGCAGGCATGTTATTGGCATACAGAATAAACAACCTTGTCTATTTTGATTGATTGATTTTGCTTTTGTTAACAGATGCCCTGTCTTACGTGTTTGTCACATTCATTGTAGTGAATGTTGACGATCAGGGTTTACTGGATATAATAGCTGGATGGTCTGATCAGTTTCAGTCGACTTAAGTACATGCCGTGGATCATGGTGACGCATGTTGCTGTGAACTAGAGGGAACTGTTCTCAGTGTATGGGTTTGACTCCCTGGATTGTTGTGAAATGATGGTAGAATGTGAAAGAAATTGCAGACTTTTGGGGACAAATTTCTGACATATTTGTGATGTTGACTTGTAGCAGCTTTTGCGCAATTTACATCTCAGTTGGCTCATTCAAATCAGGCTATATTATCATGATTTTAATCTAGTAAAAAGGTATCACGTTGTTTTGTTATGTATCATGTGGCTGAGAAACGCTGTATTTGAATGAGCAAATAAGACTAGATTTAGACTCTCAGGCTGACTTAACAAAGTTGTTTGTGTGGCAGTGGTTTGCATTTAATTTAATTTACATCTAATTTGTTTTTCACTCTTTTGTAGACAGCAATAATACAATCTGATCTGTGCCACAAAAGGGTTAACGCCCAGGTAATCCCATCCAATATAGACAGCTGTGCTTCTTTATTGTGCAGACATATGCGCAGCACTGCCAATAGGTGCATTACCTTACTGTGCGGTCCCCATCTTAACTAAGTAAATCCAAGTGTGAAGTGATTGATCTAACGCAGTTATTACTGTTTTATAATGCCACAAGTTCACTCCTGTCAGGCCTGACCTGGTTGCACTTAAAAGGTCACAGCAGGCATCTGTCTTTTACATGAGAATTTTATAGTATGAATAATTTGTCTCATAAGAAAGGTTTTTACCTATGAGTTACTGACTAAGCAATCATATTTGATAGATTGCTGCTGCTACTGCTGTTAATACTGATAATATAGCTATCACAGTTTCCCAAGGATGACCTGTGGTTTTCCTTATACACTATCGCCATCTGCTGGAACAAAGACAGTCCAGCCTCAAACATGAAAATGAGGAAATCTTTTTTTCTTGAGAAACTACAACACTAAACAAAATGGGCATGACAAATATGTGGTTTTAGTTTTCATTTTATCTGAGCATTCCTGATGAAATCCAGTTGCAATCATTCTGATGATGTGCCTCTATAATTTTCACGTTTGACTTCTCTTTGTGTGTCCTGGCTGTAAGAATGTGAGAGTGAGCATGCAAACTGCAAGAGCAACTTTATTTATCAACGTTTTTTTTTAAAATATTGGTTTGTAGATGTTTAATGAGGTCTGCTACTCTTACGGTATGATGGCATTCTCTTCCGGACTGTAGAGCAAAAATCAGACCTTTATTTTATAGTGTCTCATTAGTCATTTATTTATTTAAAATTAGCAATACATCTACTATTTTACCCGAGTAATGAAAACGAGACCAGGTGGGTCACCCTGCCTGAAAGCATTACTAGGCCACTCAACAGACTGAGATCTTTAGCATGGGTTTGCTGTCCCATGATGGTCCTAAAATGTTTCAAAAACTTTTTTACCCTGACAAGAATACAGTAGAAACAGTGAATACTTGTTAGAGTTTGCGTGAGAATGGTCAACTTTAAACATAATGAATAAGGACACTAGCCTAAATATTATCCATAAGAAGTTTCAGGACTCCATATAACAGAGATGTTTTCTAAATTAATTTATAATATACGGCTTAGAAGTTATGGCACACAAATGCACAAATACATCTTCTGTTTGACTGGTTATTTTAAAACGACTGCAAACATTTTTAGAATTTTTATGTTTTTATGTTGCAGTAAAGGTAACATTCATTGATGTACATTAAGTTGGGATTGGCTGCCACTTAACAGAAAGAACACTTCAGGCTTTAAATCTCAAATTGTTCCCTCCAACTGCCCCTCAGGAGACATAACTACCAAGGGAGCTCCCTTGTTTGGGACTTTCCCTCCTCTGTGGTGGACCCATAGATTCTGGCTCATGTGTCTCTGTCCAATGCATGCATTAGACCCCCTCTCCTTTTGATTTTAAATCTACCCAAATCCTCACAAACTAGTGTTACTCTGTCCTGCTCAAGAGCTGGAGGGACCAAATACTGACCTGAAGGATCAGAGCAAAGCCTTTGAGTGGGTGGCTAATTCCCTCTTTAGCCCTCATCAGCTGTCCTCCGGGCTGGGATGGAGATGTGAGCGATAAAGCAAAGGTAGCCCCATCTGGCAGAAAAATACAAAATTAGCTAACAGAGAAAGAATAAAAATACTTTAGCTACTTGTGTATGTTTTGTACTGTACTGTGTCCCATTCCATTATCATTTTAACATATATTTTCTTTAAATTAACTTACTTTTTAAATTAAACAACTTTCAATTAATGTTGTTTTGACTTTTCTTACTGTGTCTACGTGATAATCCATTGACACAGTCAACCCCTCAACCGACCCCTTTTATTTGACTTTTAAAGTATTCAAAATCTGAAGCCAAAACTGAAACTTGAAGCTCATACATATCTACAGAAAAGGACATGAGAAGAACATTGGGTGAAGATGGTGATTGTGAAACTACAGTTGGCCTCTTTTTGAGAGCTTTCAGATGATATGGCCACATCATGATGGTTGTGTTATTAGAGGTCTGCAGCTCCTGATTAGTGACTGTTGAGAAAAATTTGTTTCCGGACTTTCAACTTGGCCATTTCAACAGAATTAAACATGGCTAATTTGTCTGCTAACTTTGATGGGAAACTAATAATTGTGCTATTAATTGATACTTAATTTGGTACATAGAAAATGTGTAGTGGTACAACAACATTAATTTGTTATACACGTAGGCATGTCCCAATCAAGTTTTTTTTGGTCCGAGTCCTTTAATATTGAGTATCTGCCGAGTCTGATCCGATACTTAGCTTTATTGACCTATATTTGGATTAAATATGTATCTGACACATCGACAAACAGGTGGAGCCTCCTAAATTTGGCACACCTTATTTTTCACGATCTTCTTGATGGAAATACTGATGATCCTTATTCAAACCTATAAAGTTGATAAGCTTAAATTATTGATATGAATAGAACTGAGAATGGAACTCCTAAAATTGACGTGAAGCAATCAGGTAGAGAGAAGACCTATCCCTCTGTTGGAATTGTTGGGACTACAAAAACCCTCAGTTCACGGTTGTATAGTGGTGTTAAAGAGTGATGCTTCTTTACTTCACAAACAATCTTTGGTTGAGTACAGACAGCTGCTGCAGAGAGCACACACGCCCACAACAGCCAAATTAACATTAATTAGCAACAGTTGAGATGTACTATCTTACAATGTCAAAAAAACAGATGTTTGTTCAGGTGTTCTTAGATGGTCGGGTAGTGCTTTGGAGAAGAGTAAACCAATCGAAAGCCCTGTGTCCGAGCAGTCTGAATCTATGGTGATCTAGCCTCCCATTCAGCACAGTTTTTACCAGGTATCTATTTGTTAATTGGATCTGAGTCCCAACGACATTGCTACAGTGTTTCATGCAGTTTGCTTTGATTTGAGGGACAAACCTGTGGAACATCACTCTATGTGACCACCAATGTGTAACTCAAGAACATTAATACTCCAGACAGGGAAAAAGACACTGTAACATCGACATTCACTTAGTTGGCATTTTATTAGGTCCACTTCGCTTAAAACAAATGCTGTCAAATACAACAGCCCTGCAATAAATCCTACCTTCATGAAGGTTAATATGTTCAGGTTTTGTTGAAACTGTTTTAGGAGGTGTTGATTCAACTTTATGGAGGATGTAGTTTGTATTCCATTACGCAGAGAGGTGTTTCTATTATTTTGTCCACCACATTTATATCGATGCGGGTAGGCTACATAATAAAATGAACTCTGTATAATAATAATAATCCAGGACTGTCGTCTTAGACTGTATTAGTTTTAGCTAGGTGTAGGCTTACCTAATAAAATGCCAACTGAGTGTATATTTATAACATTTAAAACAATGCCACCTCCAAAAATGATACAAAACTGAGGACCCTTGAGGCCCCTGTTACTTACAGTGTCAGTGACTCTATTGCCCCCTATTGCCCCAATTGAGGGGTAATACAAGATAAATTGACACTGGGCCCAATTTCATCTTTACTTGAAGGCTGATCTGCTGCTGTTTAGAGTGGTGCCCTAACCTATCTGTTAGCCCTAATGGAGGCCAATATATAGATAAGTGTGTCTTGCCAGGAAAATCAATATCGATGTGGCCCCTGATGGTTTTTGAGTTAAAGTGCTTTGTTTTCTGCCATTGCCTCGAAACAAAGAGGCCGTGGGTCCTTCTATTAACAATTCCCAGTCAACCTTGAGACAGAGTTGCAGACAGAGACAGAGAGAGAAATAGAAATAGACAGGTGGGGGTGGTGGTGGTGGTGGAGGGTGGCAGCATTGGTACCAACATCACTAGAGCGTTAGATTTGGTGGAGGATAGAAAAGCATCACCAATGGAGCAAGGGCAAGAGCTTTAAAGAAGGGTGTGATGGTGTGTAACGAGACAGTGATGGGCTATGAATGGCCAAAATAATCTTTCAATTATAAGAAAATAATGACATTAGAAAAGTGCATTTTTTAAAAGAAAAGTGGATGGTAAAGACAAACAGTAAAAGTAATGGTTTTTATGCCTCCAGTAAACTCGCGTTGATGCTAAATATGTTGCATTTATTAACACAGCCCATTTTTTGTGAATATAATTTTATTGATTGAAATAAAAACAAGCTTCATCTTGCAATTTTCTAATTCCATTTATAGTACATAGGTGCTGTAAATAATATACATAATCAGAGCTGAATACAGTGTGAATAAAAATGCTGGATGTTTCTTGTGCTTTCCAAATAAATATTACCTATGTTTTGCTTGTTTAGATATAAAAACTCATCCTGCAGAGAAATTAGATAGAAATCACTAGCAAAGTACCTTCCCTTTCCAAACCAAACAGGCCAATTAAATCAATCACCAATCAGTCAGCAATCCACTGCGGCTTATCCTCATCTTATTTCTAAAAGCGTAGTTCTAAGTAGAGCTTTGGCACAAGTAAACATACCTAGATCTTTGTAGAAAAATAGATATACAATTTGCTAACAATATCACAGTTGCCAGGTTAGTTGAGTTAGAGTTGAGTGATGTGCTATCCTCGGCTAAATATTATCAGGCAGATGCATATGGTGCATTTTCTGTTTATATGGTTTACATCACATTTCGTTAATTTTAGTTGATTGCAAGATGAGCAACAACTTGTTTAACTCAGCTTGGCACTCAATTTGAAGGTAGTATTGAATATTAGTTGAGTCAAATGCTACACTGCACCCAACAAAGCCTCTCATGGAGTTTAAAATACAATATCCTTAAAGGAAAACCTCTCACATACAACTATTCCATGAAGTAAAGAACAAAAAGGGAAAACATGAAAGTGATTTCCAAACAACAAAATAAAACGCATCCCTTTGTAACGCAAGCAAGCAGTCATCTAATGCTCTCCTGCACCAGCTTAATCCAAGCAATTTGACAAGGGCGTTTAGATATTTGATAATTTAATTTAAAAAAAAATGTAATTGTAGCTCAAAGTTTATTCAGCAGATAAAACGTGTGGACATATCAGTGCTCATGCAAGAAACTGTTTGCTTTATTGAAAAGGCTGCACAAACAGCATTCACACATTTTTGATGTGAGGAGTGAAATCCTTTCAGGGATGGTGGTCAGTTATTCATTGGGAGGTGAAATCCATATAAATGTTCTATAACACCATGCAGAGTCCAACTTTTTTTAGTAGGCAACCCCATCATGAGCAAAGCAAGTTCTTGTGGTTACAAAGTCTGAAACATGCAAAACACATTTTAAGCTATATAAACAAAATTGACTTGGCTTGAAAATAAAATATGAATCAAGGTCCTAGTATTTATGCTAGACTAGTATTTATGCTTAATGCCAGCAAACAGAAATCAAGCTGTTTTTCTTAAATGGCCCATGACATCTTGATAAGCGGTACTTGTTCTTTAATTTCTTTTCAAAAGCAAAGTGTTTTTTTTTTCTTTTCTTTTTGATTTCAAAATTGTGACTAGATTTTATTGCCTTTGTTCACTTGTTACTCAGTTTGTATATGTGATTTGTTTATTTATATATTTTTGCCTACATTAGCTTTTACAACATTTTCTAATATGATAATATACTTGGATCTATTTGGGAAGAAAGAAATACTGTAAATATGTATTTTACATGAAATATGTGCTATTGTCAGCTACAATATCAGGTAAATATTAATGCAGCAAAGAGTTTAATTCCTAATACTGTAATTTGGAAAATGGGTAATAATACAACACATTTTTATTAGGTTTTTGCTGCTAGTTTTTTGTACTACGCTTCAGTTAACTTAGCAGCCTGTGTGTTAATTATAGTTTCCTGTTTTCCTTGCATTACTTTTGGTGCAGTTGGACTTTGTGTACATGGCTTACATGTGTTTACAATAGCTTTAATTAACTGGCTTGGTATTAATAACAGCTTCTTTGACATTTCTTTCATTTGTGAGGTATTTCATTTTATAATGAAACTTTTAATTTGTCGTTTGTACATCGGCCAGATGCTACAGTATGTGTGCGTTTTAACTGTACAGCTGTGTCGGCCTCTCTGGTTAACTAGGAAGTGGGGGACTCTGGGCTGGGAGTCCGGGAGAACAGTGGTGGCTTGAAAGATGTACACGTATATGAGCTTGACAGTGATGGACTTGAGTGATGGACACTGGGTTGGGTGGTCTCCATGGCAACAGCCGACACCATGGAACACTCATACCCTCGGTTGTGTTTGGACAATGTTCCCGACTCTTCAGACGCGATGTTATCACCTGGAAATTAAATCACAAACAAAATCTCACAGTATAGTTGCAGATTTGTCTTAGTTATACGTAGAAAAAGGTCAATACTGTCTGCAAAGATGAATGCCAGGGCATTTATATCAGTTTCGGGTACCTGTTTCTGAAGAGCAGGATGGACAGACGGCTCTCCTGGGACAGCCCATGGCAGGGATGACCATTCTTTCCACACCATTTTCCGCCACCATGTAGAACTGCAGAGTGATACAGTAATTCAATAAGAGGTTTATGAGTTTTTCTAAACATTTTTATGACTATAGCTCCATTTGTTATGCTGTCATGATGTCTTTTTAAACAACCAATTTGGATTTTAGTCTACATAATACTGTCTTCTTGCTCTTAAAAATGTCTTTATTTGGATTTAACTTACCCGAATTTGTATTGGTTTGAATAGAACTTTGTACAGTTAACCGCAAGGATTCAAAACTATGGCTCTACTTTACATTGGATGCCTTTCTTTACTTAAAGCTGTTTTTATGGCAGAGCTTGGTGATGATGGTCTTACCCGAGGCACGCTGGTAGTCGTGGTCTCTGAAATGCTCTCATCTGTCACGCTGGTCTCACTCACATTATCCACTGAGGGCTGTTTGTGGAAGAATTTCCTAGTTCTGCGTGGAAGACAGTAAAAGCACACATGCGGTATTGTAATTAATTTATAAATCCCAAGGGTTCTCAAATTCACTCACTCCCCCACTACAGATGTTTCAATTGCTTTCACTATACATGACATCTAACTACTTGTTGACCAGAAAGGATAAATATAGGACTAGTGATAAACTACCCCGAGGGCTGTGTGTGTGTGTCTATGCTTTCAGTGGATTTGTTTGCATTTTTTAGCCTAAAAAGACACAGCATGAGAAGCAAGTTGTGTTTTTTAGCGCATATTGCTGTGTACTGTATGATACTTGACGTTTGCGTGTATGTGTGTGTTGCAGAGGAAACTAAACCACCAAACTCAAAAAACTGCGTAAGTGCACTTGCAGTCAAGTGCAGAAGGCAATTTGAGGCAGAGCTATTGGCGGCCATGTAGCGTTTCCACTGGGGTCATACCTCAGCGGCTCCATTTTGTAGCTGAGAAATGACCTATTTTTATGTGTAATTGCTGTAGAACAAGCTAAACCAAGCATGTAATTGAAAGCGTGCCACTTCCACAGGGGAACCAAGGCTGCAAACGTTAGGATGTGGAAGGTGGAGGGGGAGGGGTGTGCTTTGTGAGTCAAAAGAGTGGAGAATGCCAACAGCCTTGTCCATAAGCCAGCGAAACAACCGTAAAACAAATCAGCTACTTAGAGACAGCTCAGGTGGAAATAAAAGGGAGGAGGGGTCACAGTATGTCGTTTACGTATGCTGCTCTCTCAGCTAACCAGGATTGCATGTTGCCATTCGTTCCACATGTGATCTGCTCCCTGACCCCCTGCTGTCATGCTGAGACCCCTTACATTACACGGCTCATGCCACCGCGGGTTTGATAGACACCTCTAAATGCTGTCAGCTCATTCATTGCGGCAGAAGCTCCTCCTGGCTATCTGTGCTGCCCTATGCTTCCAGTGTCTAAAAGACTATACACAGTACATCATTATTGCAATACATACACCAGCACACACATTGAAATACGTGCTGATATACATAAGAGAACTCTCTCCTGATTATTATTTTTATTTTATTTTTGGTGGAAAAGCCTATGAAACCCACTTAAGACCATAACGGGACTCTCACATTTACCATTTTAATAAAACCCATATAAACGAAATTCTTTTGAGCAGTACTATCTCACTTCCTCATTTCATTTCCTCTGCAGCTCATCTTCCTCTTCCCTTCCTTTCTTCAGTACATTGTCTTTAGTATGCTCTTTTTGGCATCTTCTCCTTCTTTAATTTTTAACATTCTCCTTCCAGTCTTCTTTTCCTGTTTACCCTTTTGCTCACTTTTCTTCCCATTTCTCTCTTCATTTATTCTTTCCTTCATGTGCAAAAACATAATAAAAATGTGTTATATACATTGCAGTTTTTTATCCCTTGGCCCACATTTAATACTTCTGCTTCTCCTCCTCCTCACCCATAACAGTAGGTGACACAGGCGGCGATGGAGAGCAGGGAAACGAGGACCACCATGCAGGCCGCAATGACCACGTTTCTCCTCTTCTCTTCCTCAGCCTGCTGAAGCTCCCACCACTCCAGGTCACTGAACTGACAACGCTCCCCCATGTAGCCTGATACACAACTGCAACAGGGTCAACAAAGTTTAAATTTAAAGTTATACTTAACATTTCTTAAAAGCAAAGCCAGACATTTCTTTTTTTTTTCTTCTAATTTTGCAGATGTACAGGGGAAAAAGGCTAACAGCATAATGTAGTTCATGATCAGAATCTGGTATTGAGCAAGTGTGTACTTTAGAAGATTTAAATTTAGTGGGTCACGTGCATATGACTCAAACATAACACAATGCCAAATTATTTGAAAAACAACAATATTTAGAATAATACATCTCTTTTAATACATTATAAACAAAGGTTCTGTTTGAGCCTGACTGACTGCACTCATTGGAGGCTATGGATTTCACTAACTACAAAATTAGCAGCAAAATACATGTTACAAATTTTATGTAAAGAATATCATAATGAGCAGTAGTGTTTAAAAAATGCAAGGGAAAAACTACATGTTAGCTGGAATGATGTACTCAAACTATGAAATGGATTGAAATGTCTCTTGGATATAATTATATCATTCAAGATCACATTAACAAAATGTTGCTGCTCACCAACTTGAAATATATATACCTTTTTTTGTTTTATGTTGCATATATGTATAAATACGAAAAGGTCAAATTCAGAATTGTCTGTCCTATAGCCACTCTGTCATGAGGCGATGGCATTAATCATGGAACAATAGTGACACCTACTGCTTGCCAGCTGTAGTAAATCACATGAGAGATAAGCAGATAAAAGAGAAGACACCAGAAAGCCTGCAATGTGTGGTGCAGGAGATATTCTCATACTTTGTTGGTCTTTTATGATGGCTTTTTATTCCAAAGTGTTTGTAAAGTGCTGCTTGAAAAGGAAAATACTTCCCAGAGATCACTTAAATATTCTCCTGATTACAGTTGCTTCATATTTTAGAGTGCAACTGATCATTGTAAACAGCTTATAGCAGTTTATAATTGAACTAATCTACTACAGAGCAGATGATCAAATTATGTCAGTTTGGGAAAGAGAGCATCGTTTACGCACACATCCTCTGAACACAAGATATCAGTAAACTGTTAAACTTGGAGGTCAGGGGTCATACTGAGCGGTTACACAAGAGCGGTTGTTTACTTGCAAGCATAGGACTCCATTTCAGGAAAGTAGAAGCAGACGCCCTGGTACAGACAGTAGGACTCATGGGTGGAGGGGCAACTCTCTACTGAGTTACTGTTGTGGTGCCGGGTAGTAACATCAGCAGGGCTACCGGTCGTCACCCATGGCAATGTGGTCTCCAACTCTTGAGAGGATTAGGGATATAATTTCATTAAATTAGACAAATATACAGTTATGACACTGTTACTTTTAATACCTTTAATCATAGTCTACTCTTTAGAATAATTGTTCTACTTTGACGTGACTCATGTAAACACTATATTCAATGTATAATAAAAGGGATCATATTTATTTTGTTTTAGTTATACTGAATTATACTGATAAGTTTCCACTTTACTGGTTTTACTGATTCCACTTTAAGTAGTAGACCTGATGATCAGTAGCAAGAGCAAATACACGTATCCTGCTTTCAATGTCTAACACAGTTTTTCTAATATTCTAATTGTAATAACCGTGGTACAGAAAATTGTATGCCCAGTAAATAATCGAGACACACCTCGACATGTCTTCCCGTTGCCGTGGTATCCAGCCTGGCACTTGCAGAGATATTTTCCCAAGGTATTTTGGCATTGTGCGTTTTTGTCACATTTGTGCGTTCTCTGTTTACACTCATCAATATCTACAACAAAAGGAGGAAAAAAACTAAAAATTGTACAGTATTCAGAGTATCAGGTTTACAATTTTGTGTTGATGATAGACAATTTCTCTATAACTAGGTTTGCACTTCTCTGGCACATGGGTGAAAGTGTTGTTTTATCCGTCCAATTAGTTGACACATGATCTCTGACTGCTGCACACAGACAAACCTAGCAAACACTTAAACAGGTCTGCAAAGGATATAATAATATGAATTATTGGAAAAGGTAATTTTTTAGAGCCTTTTAGTCATTTTGGCATTAGCTCCTGCCATTAATGTTTATCTTAAATACTGTGATAATCTGTGCTTCCAGAACTGCTCTGCCTCTGTGAGATGTTTTTTATATCTAAAACGCAATTCTGCTCCATTCCCAGTGCTGTCACCTATGCCAAAATGTACAATTTAAACCCCTTGCTACAGTAAGTGAGATAAAAGTGTCTCTGTATCAAATGTAATCCCATAAGCTTTCTTCAGGATATGTAACTTCATCCCAAGACACATTTATAGTAGAGGAACTGAAATTCTTACCCACACACAGCTGTCCATCACCTGTAAAACCCTCTAGACATAGACAGGTTGGGCTGCCAGCGTTCAGCAGGCACTCTGCATTTACATCACAGCGAAGTGAGTAACACTCATTCTGGTCTGACGGAGAAGGGGACATGTGGGATCATAACATTTAGGTAGAGTAAGAACTTGAATGGGAAGAACTACCAATAATTTACTACAGAGTACACTGTTACCTGAAACCATCTTGTCTGTGAAGAGAGTTGGCTCACCGCCTAAACCAGAGTCTATGTTAGCCTCTGCTTTATCAGTTGACAGCCCAGGTGTTGTCAGGGGTGTGCTCTCATCGTTCAGTGTTTTGTTATTGAGAGACGTTAAATCAGTGGATTCACTGTCTCCAGATTCTACACAATGAATTCATATAGTTAACATAAGCATTCATCACAAGACCACTTTACTTCATAGTTTGTACAGTGTATGCACCTTAAGTAAGACAGCTGTAAATAAATCACCTGCTGTTCCGTTCGCAGCATCGGCAGGAAAGCAACTTTTTCCATCAGCTGATAGGACGTAGTGTGACAGACAGGAGCAGTGGGCGAATCCCAGTTTGCTTTCACACACCTGGGCACAACCTCCATTCAGGTGAAGGCAAACGTCTGCCCCTGAAGATGAGGATGCAAAATGACAATCGGAAGCTCAATCATGAATTTTTAGGATGGGTGGATTTTTGACTTGTTTTCTTGTGCTGGCCTACACATATCTGAGCATTTATCTCAAATGCTTTACAGCGTAATTTAGAAATCGGCCATCTACGGTGAATGTGCTATAGTTGCTACATGTAGCATTTTTAAACCTCAGTGTATAATTTCTGAACAAATGAATCGCTAAAATGAATCCCGGTTGTCTCTCTGTACCTGGTTTAGCAAGGGGATGAACCACCACAATGGATGCTGGTTGGACCATGTTGCCATGGATACGTTGCAGCTTTTTCCCAGTCCGCTTGTGTACACTCCTCAGCTGCTGGTGCTCCCGATCAGATATCCACAACCTGTCCTCAAACACTGCAAGGTCAAAAGGTCGACCTGGGTGAATCAGAATAGAGGGAAAGAAGACCTGAGTTCACTAAGTGTTTCAAGGTGAGAGCTATTGTATGTCTTGTGTTCATATGATCTTAGGGATATTATGAAGGCAAGGACACTGGTTAAAGAGGGATTTCAGCATATTTGAATGATATTTGAAGGAAATAGGCAGTCAACTGGGGATATTACTGAATGAGAGAATGAATAAGAGTGTACACACATTTTAACTTCTTTCCCTTCTATGGCTGCTTTAGGACATCTTAAGCTCAGTTTGTTAGGCTTTGCTTCACTTTGTCAGACTCAGCTCTGGTTTAGTCAGTCTAAGGTGCACTTTGTCAGGCTTAAGTCAGCATCTACCAGACTCAGCTGTACTTCATCAGCTTCAGCTGTAGTTTTTGAGGTTTTGTTTTACTTTGCGCTTAACGACAAGCTGTCTAGAATTACAATATTATAATCCAACTGTTTGTCAGTATTGTGCACTTGTGCATGTGTATCTTGTTGTCACACAAGCCTCACCTACTTGGTTCTCTAACAGGACCTGTCGATCTGAGCCATCCAGGGCAGCAGTCTCCACCAGGCCCCTCCTCTGGTCGCACCAGAACAGACGATCCTCGGTGAAATCGATGGTCAGGCCGCTTGGTGACACAAGGTTGGTGCTCGCAACGACAGCACGGTCTTTCCCTTCCAAAGAGGCACTTTCCACGACAGGCTGAGCCCCTATATCAGTCCAGAACAACTTCCTCAAAAAGTAAAAAAAAAAAAAAGAATTGTAAATTAGGCATAGGAAATGTATCAATCACACAACCTCCAGTGTGTCCATCATCACAAATACATGATATGTGTGGCTGATCATTTTGAAAACTAAGAAGAATTAAGTTTTTTTTTTCTTATTTTGTAGCTACTTAATGGAAAAGTCCGCTTTGCCTACGCTCGGTGGAGGCAAAGCGGAGGGCATCCACGTAGAGCTGTCGCAATGCACCACATACAAAAGCTGGTAGGTAGGTTGCAGTTAGTTTGTAGTTTTAATTTCTTAAACTTGCATACACATACACCCACACTCACTTTGCCAAAGGATGAACTGCGATTCCTCTTGGTTTTTCCAGCCCTTTGCTTACAATAGTTTCTCTGTTCAGTCCAGCCAAGGTACTGCAGTCAATGGTTGACTGGCTGGAGGACAAAAGTATAGAGAAGTGTAAAACAGAAAGCAAAAACTATATCAATTCTGACAATGTACAAATATACTATAAAAAACAACTCCAAAAATTGACTCTTAAAATGTCACTTAAATGTCCCCCTGGATTTGTTTGAGGTTGAATAAAAACAAAACAGATTAACAAAGTCTAATATGACCTAAGTATCAAAAGCTAGATCATCAGTGTGGTCTTGCATAAAAACATTGTAAAGCAAATGTCCGGTATACAAATGGTCATGAAAGTTTGAACCTCCAGCATCTTTTCATGATCACTCCTCAACATTTACTCTCTGCAAACACCACACACCGTGTATCTGTCCAGTACATCCTGCGGTGGACCCAGTCAATCGCCAGTCCTTCTGGAGAGTCCAAACCATCAGAGACAAGAACGTCTCTCGACCCACCGTTCAAACCAACCCGCTCAATTGTCTTCTGGCTTGTACTAGCAAAGTACACCTTCAAAATGCATACAGAAAATATATTAAGAAATGCATTCATTATATAAAATAGACAAGCAGTAAAACATTCAATATGTTCTGTATTACAACTATCAAAAAATAAAGTAGAAAAGATTGTTTTTCTTTAAATATTGGTGAAGCCATCAAATTACAGTGTCTGTCCACTAGGTGTCACTAGATGTCTTCACCAAAACCTGAATCTGGTCTACCTAAATTCTGTTACTCCAGAGGACTCATGAGACCTTAGGTTAGTATAGCACACACTCATGTTCTACTACTATTGCTTCGGCAATAAAAGATGAAAGGGGTTTTCATCTTACGTTGTTCTGGACGGGATCATAGTCCAAAGCTATGATTGTTCCTCTGGGCTCCTCCACAAGGGTTTGATCCCCAGTGCCATCAGGATTAATTTGTCGTACATCCACTAGATTGGCAACTATTAGATAAGGTGGTGGTCCTGGAGAATAAAAAGACATTATTGATCATTATATGATCAGATGTACTATAGTAGATGTGAACCCACTAAACTCGTAATTTGCATTTTACCTTGTAATTTTTACCTTATTTAAATTACAGAGTGTGTTTGTGAAAGATTAACAGTAAAATAGACTGTAAGATTAGATAGAGAGTGTTTATCTGTGTGGGCTTATCCGTCTCAGCTGTCTGCTTTGCCATAGTGTGACTCACCAGGGGCAATGCAGCGCTGGCCATCTTGGTGGAGCTGGTAGCCAGGCAGACAACCACACTGCCACCTAGTAGGGCTGACAGGAGTACAGAGCTGACTGCAACCCCCTCTGTCTGCAGAGGAGCAGCCTGCAACAGTGAAAAACAATGTTACACATACACGCACAGATAAGCTACTGTTCGTCACATAGAGGCTTCATTTTCTAACAGGACTCACACAGTATATTGATATAATTCTTCTTCATGTATCTTATTAATGGTAATACAAAATTAGTATGTAATGTAGGACACTTTCTCTTTCCTAATTTTACCTGTTCTATTACTGGACTGTAAAACTGAAGCTGAATCTGTCCACTGTACACATAGTCTTGAATCACTGGCTACAGAATACCTCTTTAAGCTGACAACGTTTAAAGAATCCAGATTCTCTAGGCAGACAAATTAAAACAATTGATAAAACCCTCATAGTTGATGTCTTTCTCTAAATTGATCCCATCACTTGTATGATCATTATCTGTTGAACAGTAATGCAAAGCCACCTAGTTACTGCGCTGCTGTGCTGTCAAGCTTTTGATCCATCTGACCTCAGTTTGACCACTTAGATCCAACACTTACTTACAAGATATTTAGATAACAAATAATATAGTAGCTACAATATATACTACCTTGCTCAATTTATTAAAATGGCCAAATATCTGACACATCTTACTGTTGCAGTAAAAAATCATTCAGTGTATAGCTTAATGTTATTAGTTCAGTTGTTTCTATTATCTGTATTTATATTTCTGTAATGTTTATAGTATAAGAAAATAAATACACTTTCAGTGGGGAGATAACCATGCTCTATACATTAAGTTTCACAATATAAACACAGGAAAGAATACTTTCTACACTGGTGTATTTGTGAACACTAAATGGCAAATTTTCACTCCATATGAGAACAATATAATATATAAAGCAGCTGATGAACTGTAATATAGTCCACACCAGTACAGGCTTGTCCATCCTCTTGTAGTAAAGATCCCTCAGGACACACACAGACAGCACCCTCGTCTGTTGTCAGGCATCCTTGGCCGCACTTGGTGATATTGCCTTCACATGGTATGATCTCTTGATTGTGGACAGAACATGTATATGTTGAAACACTGTTATTTTCTGTTGTAACAATAATGGCACAAATCTGATAAACTAAAGCTAAGTGAGTTAAACTCATAGAACCAGATGAAAGATTAAAGAAAGTTAAAGAATGTCATATATATACATACAACTGTTCATTAAGGGCTATATTAACAAGAGCAAAGGGATGTTACACATTCAAGAATTTTCCAGGTTATTTTTGGGCTCAGCAGGTCGTCGATTCTAACAGAGCCAGATGGACAACAAGCTTCTTAGGCCCTTCTCTGGTAAAATCCCTTTATGAAGTCAGCCCCAACCCTATCAGAATACTGTAGGTGAAAGTGTGATGAGAATGCAGTCAAAGCCCACACAGTGAGGGTGATGTAATGTTAGCTCACAGGAGTGTGGTATCTCCTGTACCTGTGAATATGGGCCAGGTATACAGAGGCAGGCCATACACATATGAATCTGATGTGAAATAGTTAGAGTATCTGTTGCTGTGCCTCTGACTGATAACTTCTCCCTAATGGTAGTGGGTAAAACTATTGTTCTAGCTAGCCAGAATTTTGCACTTTTTTAATGGTATTTTTTGATAAAGTCAAAAATGTGTCGTGTCACCAACTAGATACTGTACTTTGAACATAAACTGAAGAATACGTTATGAGCAAATATGCATGAAGAACGGTTCTGTATATAAACAATGATAAAAAATACGAAATAAGAAGAAAAGACGACATGAGAAAAAATAATATTCTACTCTTACATGAAAAATTAACGTATACCCAGATGAATAATTGGACAAACTGCTGTTTTTAAATGCGTTTGTTTTTTAAATTATCTTTTCCCATTTGTTTCTATTGAATCAAAAATAAAAGATGGACAGCCCGGCTATAACCTCCTCCATGTAATCTCTGTTGTATCTCCATTGTCTAGCCTGCTGCTTGGCTGCATGTTTGTTTTCTTCTGGACCTTGGCAAAGGTTGTCTGCTAAACGGCTTAGACAGACAAAGCTGCTGACCAGATATGTTCCCTATTGCAAATGTCACCTCGTCATCTAATCTCATTGTATCTGTGAGCCTTTCCTGTTCTCCTGGCCTCATAGCTGTGATTAGAAGAGAAGAGATTAGGATATGTCCATAATATGTTGTAATATAGTTATAAAGTTAATCAGTGTGTAGACACTGTGGTATCAGAAAAAAACTACAAATGATAAACAAACAAAAAAAAATCACCAAATCCTTGACTAAATATATTGGTTTTACCAGTTTATTTAACTAAATAAAGATGTTCTATACATTCCCTCATGACTTCAACACATATGTTTGTGCCATAATATTAGATTGTCTGAGGTATCTGTTCACTAAAAAAGAATCTGTTGTTATTCTGGCAGACAACAGACCTGCATTATGGCAGAGAGGAATGACCAGACACAGATTGAGGTAGAAAAGCTATATGGAATACCTGGATTAGTAAAATAATCAAAATGTCTCTAAACAATATATGTTTTAACATAACGCTTTTGACTAATTTTACCAGAAAAAATGGCCGCTGTCATATTTTTCAGATGCTAGCAAACAGATATACTGGTCTAATCCTAAAAGAAGTTAAAGTAACTTTTACTAACTTTAATGTGTGATCTCCTTGCTTCTATCTACCTTACACAGCCCCTCAGTCTCAGCACTAGCAGACCTTTAGTGACAAAGTGTCAGTGTTTTGACCCAAGTAACCTAACACACAATTGGCAGCTCGCATGTGTCTAGTCTAGTACGTCTAGCATATGACCCAGCCTTTTTATTGGCTATGTAGGGTAGTGTCTGGGGGACAAATGCCACCTTTCATAGCACCACAAAAAGAAGAGGATCTAATCTGAAACCAGAGCTACATTCATTATGCTGACCAAAACAAAGTGCAAGTGTTGCCACTTTTTGAATAAAACCTACATTTTGAACAAGGAGTGTGCACAGCTAGGACCAGAATGTTTCAGAAACTGGACAAATCAGTTTATGATGCAGTCACACTGCACTTGGCATAGCTTCACATAAAGGATAAAACTGCTACATAGTATTATGTTGAATACTACATGAATGCCAATTCTCGTCAATCAAGGGGTTGAACCAATTTTATTGATAGTGTCAACGTCATCCAGAAGTGTATTTGCAATCTTTAAAAGCTATAAGGGAAAATGTATTAAGTCTTTAGTTTGTCACCAGTGAACTTGTCAGTCCGCAATTAGCAGCTAATTGACTTCACTGATATCTATCTTTATTGCTATATAACTTAATCTGTTAATTGACTTTCTTTGTGCCATGAATTGTTCATACTACCAATAAAACATGGAATCAAAACTAAGGCTTTTTAAGAAATTGGAATAGAATAGACGTTTGTTATATGATCACCATAATAACAATAACAAATGTTTCCACTATACCTTGACATGTCTTCCTGTCTGGTAGGAGGGCATATCCTTTAGGGCAGGTACAGAAATAGGATCCTGGGATGTTTTCACAACCAAGAGAGCAGCCATGGTTCCAGAGGGCACATTCATTCACATCTATGGCACACACAGACAAATATAGTGATATAACCTTTCTATGTTATTTTAGTAGATACTTTTATTTAAATGCCTTGCCATACTTTATTCATACTGTATGTTCTTGTTTGTGTGGCCCCAGGAGGAGTATATGTCTATGGTAGGTAATATACTGCAAATATGTTAGACTCATGCCAACTTTATAAGTAATAAACAGTCAGTGCTGTGGCCTTTTTGCTTTCCTAGAGATCGCTTCATCCAAATAGCACAGCTAATATTGTGAAATCTTTTTTCTTTTTCTATAAGTTCTAAACTTAAAATATTTTCTTGCGATTATACATTTTTAATTCATTGACTAAATGGCATAGATACCAACCTTCACAATAAGTGCCTTCCTTACTGAGAGCAAAGCCTTCGCTGCACTGGCAAGTCCCTTGCTCGGCTAGACTGGAACATACATTCATACAGTTTCCACTTTGTTCGTCACAACCTGTTTGAAAGGGTTAATGGTAATATATTACTAAAACATTGTAATTTGAGTCATATCTAAAATAAATGTAAATACTAGTAATGAAACAGGGAGATGCTTTAGAGCAATTTAAATGTTAAAAGTTCAGCTGTAACCTGGAAACGATGATTGGGAGTCTGCCTTAGGCTGGTTGAAGGGATGTACCACCTTAATATCAACTGGGGGTTTTGCCATTCGCTTTATGTTAACATTCAGTGGCTCTCCACCAGTGTACTTGTTTACTTGTTTTATAAGCCGAGATGCAGCATCAGTGAAGTATAAGTGCTCCAGAAAAACTGATATCCCCAGCGACTGAGACCTGACCAAAGAAGACAAAAGCAAAGGTGTTTTTATCCCAGGTTGATCAAAGGAAAATTTCTAACAAAATAAAATGATACAACAACATGCTCACCGAAGCGGCTGATCTATGATGTGCAGGACGTTCCCGTTGTAATCACAAGAGGCAATGGCACTTTCTCCTTGTAGACCAAACTGAACCCAGAACAGTCTTTTGTCCTCTCGGTCAATCGACAGTGCGTTTAGCTGTTCTGCTATCTTAATAAGTGTAGTTTTCATCTGTCCTGTCACATCAGACCGCTGGATACTTGGAGTCATCCCACCAGAGAGCCAAAATAGAAACCTGCAAAATATTTGTTTTGAACTGAGAAAGGGTTTTGCAATGAAGTATTCCCAAATTTCTCTATTTTTTTTTCTATAGTTATTTGCTTCCTTTGTGTTTGTGACTGCTACAGTACAGTGCTAATTAACGTCTACTAATGTCCCTATTTGGACATTTTCTCATAGGAATGCTAACACCCCACCCCCCAAAAAAATCAGGAGCTTCATGCTTCATAATCTTTTTGTTTCATAGTCATATTTTAGTTATAAATGTAATGAATTGTAAGATGCCCCATAGACATATATGAAAAAATAAGTAAAAAGTAATTTAAAACATGCTTTTGGCATTTTATTATTGAGGGGAAATATTCTAAAATGTTAATAGAAATCCTTCACTATTTACTTTTGCACTTGTCAATCTACTGGACCAAAATGCAATAAAATAGCAGGCAGTATGCAGCCTGGTAAAAACGAAACTGTCTTTGATCAGATGGATTAGTGGTATGTGAACTGTCTGAGGAGCTGTATAGGGATAATTTGCTCTGCTCATCTTTTCGTTTAATAAATGTGATATCATTTAACCCACCTACATGAGAAAAGAAGTTCCATCATGACAAACATAGAAGTGTAATGCAGAGTGTATTACCTGTTAGTGGGGTCAACTGTTATAGAACTTGGTTGGATCAAGTGTCTTAAAATAGTCCTTGCATTTTTCCCATTTATATCCATTCTCTTGATTTTTCCCTTTTCTCCACTTGTCCAATATACACCGTTCCAAATCCAGTCCACTGCAAGGCCCGAGATATGTTTGTCAGATGAGTACAGTTTCTGGAAAACAAACATTCAAATTAAAATTTTGTTTGTCGAACCCCAGACTACAGCATAATTGTCAAATCTTAAGAAAAACAAACTTTAGATTTATTTTTAGGACAACACATTTGTATAAACTGTTAACATAAACCTTAACAGGTATACTGATGTGTTAGATGACAAAAAATTAGAATACAGTTCATACAAGGAACAGGAATCAATTTGCGCCAGCCACGTTCACTACAACTTTAGTGTAGTTACATAATCACCTGTCTGTGTGCACTTCTCACTGATGCTTTGTAGATGACCCCAGTGTGTTTGTCAGCCCAGTAAACTCTCTCCTCTCTGAAGTGAAAGTCGAGCAGGATAGAACTTCCCACCCCAGCCACAAGCCTTCTCTGGTTCTTCCCATCGAGGTCCATCCGATGAATGGCTTTACCATGGCCGAATATCAGGAAGGGCTGTGAAGCTTGACAAAATAAAACATCACACGTCTTTCACGAATCTTATGAATTCCATTCTTTTAAGGCCCTCAAACAGACAGCACAGGTCATTCCAAAGCCCCATATTTGCAGACAAAGGTACCTTAGTATTTGCTACTCAGTAGTATAATAGTCCCAAGATCTTCATCCTCAATAATACTGCTTAGGTTTTAAAATGGAAAATAATGTAAGGCTTTTATTTGTATTTAATAAAAAAATGCCAGTGATTTTTAAAAAAATAGCAAATAAGTGTATGTCATTCATTTCTGCATGCTTCAGTGATCCATGAAAGTTTATACCCATTTAAAAGGTTCTACTTAACGATTAACATTGAATGAGCTACAGTACTACAAGCTACAATTGACCCTCATTTCAGGTATGTTTTGTACAAGGATTTGGCTGCAACTAATGGGCTTATGATTTCTTCGATTAATTGTTTTGTCTATAAAATATTAAACTACCATTCACAATTTCTCGGAAACCACGGTGATGTCTTCAATTTGCTTGTTTTGTCTGACCAACAGTCCAAAAGCCAAAGATATTCGATTAGCTGTCATGTATGACAAAGAAAAGCAGAAAATCTTCTCATCTGAGAAGCTGAAACCACAGAAAATTTGGCTTTTCTGCTTAGAAATACCTGAAATGATTATCACTAATTGATTAATTGACTGAACTTTGCAGCTCTAAATATTAGTAAAATACAGATTATCTAGTCTGTAGTACCCCCCCCTTTTTTTTTTCAACCATAGATTTGCTGACTGCTTTACATAACAGCATATTTAATCATTTGAACTTTATTTTGAGTTGTGTACCACTGCTAAGACAGACCAGTTAATATGTGCAGGTTTTTGATGCATGTGAAAACTGCTGTCCTATAAGTTTGTTCTCAGTTTAACAAAATGAATCCCTGTGAGACAGGTAGGTAACTATGGCAGCATTTAACATTTCAATAGCTGCTTCTTCCCTCTTTGTGTCACGCAGCAGTTGTCATTCAATTTGTCAAATTCTCTGATAAAAAGCCTATTCATGGATGTAATGGGATGGAGGTTCAAGGCAGACTCAGCTGCTTCTGGACTGAACACTATCCCTTAGCAACAAATAGCTCTTGCACTATCCTTTGACTCTGACAATACTCTGCAATGAATGAAGTTAAAGGCTGAAGTGGTTAATGGCAAAATTTCTACTTGTGGACTAATGGAGTGAGTGGATGCCCATTCCAACATGTTTGTTGTTGGAAACACTGAATTAGATTTTATAATACATCGATGTAGTTTCCTCTAGACCCCATTAAACTGGGCTATGAGGTGAAAACAAATCTGGGTTTGCAGTCTGGATTACTATTGATAGGTGCTCTGGTCTATCATGGTAATAACACGGTCATGTGCAACCATGGATACTGCTGTTAACTCTGTGGAATGAAGAAAACAATGAGCAACACCAGGCAAATAACATAATGAAATGAGTTGCTAGGAGGCATGAATCATTAATTGACGAGTTCACAGGGTGGTCAACATGATTCTTGACCTAGTAAGCTCAGTTAGTTGGATGTTATTGGGAAGATATGTACTTTCAAACTAACATTTCCCATTTTACAGTAAAAAAGCAAACAAATGAGAAAGCGCTTTTTGGAACTGACAGCAAAGTGACACAAAAACTGGTGTTCCTAATGCGATATGACAATGCATAACATGAGACAAAATTTGTTAACAGACATTTCGGCATACTGTTCGGCATACCAAGCTAGTGTATATAGCTTTTATACCTTGTGATATATGTGGTTGTATTTGGCTGTTGTAGACAATCTTGTAATTATTGAGCAGGACTGTTTTATGGCAGTATTGCTTTTACAGGCCTGTTGCATTAATGTGTTGAAGTATTTTTACTATCGGGTATCTAATCATAAATCTGGCTATTTTATCTATATATGAATTCTCACTTGAGTTAAGGGAAAATCACGCTATATATCAATATTACTATATAGTTACATATACCATTATAGAAGATTATATCCATATCACCCATCCATATTGACAGTCCTAAATATGTAGAGTAATGTTATTGAACACAGCTTACAGTACCTAGCCTCTAATTTCTTGCACAACCTTTGGGGTGTTGCCAACAAATTTATGAAGCTCTAGTGACCAGAGGTGTAAGCGTAATCTTGGCACAGCATGGTGCAAACTGGAAAAATAACTTTAAATCATAAATACATTTTCATCAGGAGCAAAAAGGTGTTTTGTTAGCTCATCTTTGGTATATTGGGATAGCCATATTTGCTGTTGCAGCCACAGTATGTGCTGCTTCAGGCTGGTAGAATGTCATTTTCTTTAAAGCATTTCTAGTTAATTGTGAGACTGCCTTTCGCATAAGCCTCCAGGTTCCAAAACTTGCATTGATAAGTATCCGTCCTGCTGGATTGGAGAAGAAACTAAACCTACTCAAAGGATGATGTTCTGTAGCTGACCATGACCTTTGGCCTCTCTGTGAAGGACACAGAATAGTGATGATAATTTTCCATGGATACTGGAAAAATATCACATTATTTACAATTTAATAATTTTTACTTCAGTTTATGTTCTGCTGAGATAAAGCTAAACTCTGCCAATCTGGCATGACAGTGGCCATTCCTACAAGATAACCTTTTGGACATCAGCGATCACTATCTGTAAACTTCAACTGATGTCTTTGTGGCATCCCACAAAAAACTTGGGCACAGCCTGAGATACACCCACTCAAGCACAGGCCAGCTCACTGTACCTTTGCTACAGTGCATTGTATTGTTAGCCAAGTTCAATTTGCCACACGTACTGTAGAGTGGCTGACTTTTACCTTCTGTTGCTCTGCTGTTACTTGAGATGGGATTCTTCTTGTGTGAGCAACTTGATTCATTTTTTTTTTTTTACTGGATTGTAGTTTTTTTAATCATTGAGCACCAGCCCAAGACAGAGTAGTAGTTATAGCAGTAATCGTAATAGTAGTTTACAGTATGAAGTATTATGGCGTGCATCCACATAGAGAGGAGAGGGGGAACTTTTGTGCATAATGGGATATCTAGCAACTAAGAAAATGATTGATTTTGTATCACTGAAGCAAAAATAGATATAGATATACTGACATACACTTAAGATTAATATTAATCCTGAATTCTAATTGATACAGACGATAGATAAAATAAAATGTTACGTTGAGCAAACACACCTTTTTGATGTACAATGAGGATGTACATCAAAAAATGGATCACTGTGCAGTGTGGTGCTCTATATGTCTATACATAATATATAGACATATGTTGAATATCATCACATTTTACTATTATTTATTTGTGTATTATGAAAGAAGTTCTTGTTCCCTGCCCAAGCTGCCGTGTGATAATGTCATTTTACTTTACAAATTCATCAGAAGTACCAGCTATACCCAGAAGATATGCTGTTTTTGATTATGTTAGGATTGTCATCTTAACTACTTTCTTTGCCAAGCACAATAAATCTACAAAACAAACAAACAAACAAAAAAAACCATTAGTAGACTTCTGACACACATGGTTAAAGACAAAAAGACGTCAGTACCATGAATTGGGAGTATCAGTCTGGACAGGAGAGGTGTCAGCCAAACTCACCCACACAGCTGCTGTTTCTCCCCGCTCGCGATAGGCGTTCATCCCAACATGCTGTACCGAGGGCCAAGGTTCCAGAGTTTTGCACCATAAAATAGATCAGTGCTGCTGTGATCGTTGCAGCCAACATAATCCTGCGCTCTGTCCCTGCCTTGGGAGCTGCACTTGCTCACTTGTTCTCACGCATTCCCACTATCAGCACTGGCACACAAGAATTCCCCAAAATTAAGCAACGTTTGCTTATGGACTGTTGGCATCCTTATCCTAGGCTTTAACAAGAGAGACAGCGGAGCTTTACATACCGGAAGATGTCACGCTGAAGAGAGATGTAAAACCCCAATGAAAAGATGGAGTGCTCAGAATAAAGAGGGTAATACTGCCAGTGCAGTGTTCAACAACAAAAAAAAAGGCAGTGTGTGGGATCCTTCTCACTCCCCACTTTGGCCCCCAGGCTGCCAGTCTGTTTTGGAAGCAAAGATTGAAATTCCTGACACCCCCGTGGTAAATTTTGCACATGCTAGTCCAGCATTGGAGCAAGATCTTCTTTAAGCTGCAGTCAATGTCTCAAGCAGAATGTGGAATATGCAAGAAATGAGGCTGGGCTGAAGAAAGGTCCCACATAATAACAACATCTTACCCTCACTCCACCTCACTCCACCCCGTGACCCATGTCCTTTCTGAATGTGGATGGATGTGTCTGTTTGACACAGAGTTTTTGTGTCTGGGAGAGAGAGATGGAAGATGGACATTGCAATATAAGACCAAATTCAAGCTTAAAATATTTATTTATTCATTGGGGAACAAAATTGACCTTTGGTACCTTTTGTCAAACTATAAGACCATTCATAACACTTGACATACACTTACAGTACATGTGTAATTTACACATGCCACACACACAATAGACACTCTGTTATCTGTCGTGTGTGTGAATGAGAAGTCAGTGTGTCACTGTCTCCTGTTGAAGTTCGTCTGGCTACCGGGGCCAATCAGTAGAATGAGTAATTTATAGACAACGGAGGAGGAGTGGAGCAGATTATCCCTAAATTGTTTGTCCTCTTTTTACCGAGGAGAACAACTAACAGGCTCCAGGAACCAAAACCTCTATTCATACCCTTCATGACTAGGATATTGTCAGCAACAACGTCACCAATAACCTTGTAGAGGACCAGTAAAAGATTTACACGGCTGAGAAAGTTGCCTTGTCTCCAGACTAATGTTAGCAGTCTGAAGGGCACTAACCTTTTCCCACGATTTCCCCCTGGCAGATAACAATGAAAATGTTAATGTTCTATGGTATCACTTGACGTGACTAGTGTGCTGAGTGACAATCACACATGGGTTTGAATCATCAGGTAGAGTGCATATCTAGGATACAGCGAGAGTGCAGAGGCCGCTGCTGCATTAAATGCCACCTCATGTCGTTGCTTTTTAAAGGCAAATAGTCCCAGTCCTTAATTCCAGCTGGGTGAGTCACTTTTAAGAAATTGCAATACAAAGCATTTGAGACTACGTAACTCTAATAACTAAAATAATGTCATGCTGGCATTTTATACCTGCCACATCATCACTCATATTCACATTTGCTTCTGCCTAAAATCTGTAGTCTGTATTTAAAAAAACTATTATTACAGTCTATTGTTGTACCAATGTGTTTGGTTTATTTTGGCTGCTTACATTTTTCCCATACTCATCTCATGCATATACGGATTTGGATATTTTTTGCTATGTTCAATGTCAACAAAAACAAGGTAAAAACAAGGTAACAACTACAAATGCAACATTAGGTGCTCCATGATGATTGCTGTAATTTTATAGAGTGGAAAGTTAATGGATTGCAGGTTTAAAATGAACTGCACTGACATGAAGCTGCAATGGCTTTGCGCTTGACCTCTGGCTAAAAGGGCTATGGATAAGTTTATTATTTCACATTAACCTTAAGTTGGATGTTGTATCTTTCTAATTAGACTCATTTATCTCTTATGTCCAAAATGGTCCAACAACCGCAACAATCTTTGAGTGATGTCTTTTTCTAGCCTTGTTCTTATATATTCTGTCACTACTTACATGTGGCCAATTTTCCACAGGACTGCTATAATGGCACCAAGTCATGGTTGCCAGGAGATTTGTGATGCAACTGTAAAGCCTCTAGAGCGGTGAAGTATCTCACTTCCAGTTGCCCTGTCTGGATTTGCTTTCATGGACCACAGCCCAGTGGCAACTGTTTCACAATTTAAAGAAGAAATCTGTCTGTATCAGTCTGTTCATTGATCCTTTGTTATGTCTGTCTGTCTCTCTTTTCCCCCTCTCTATACTTCTGGCCCTTTGGCCTCCTCTATCTACCTAGCTATCAATCCATCTATCTGTCTTTTTCCGTCTGCCTGTCTGTCTATCCATTCATAGTTTAACTGTCATTATAGCCCAGCCCATCCTTCTACCATCCATTCATTCTGTTTGTTAAAACAGCCTGGCCGTTGCCATGATAACAGCACAGCTGGCATTAGAGATTACTTAGTGCTGCAGGCTCATACAGCTGGTGGTACAGAGGTATCCATGGGAACAGTTTTCCAGGTCCACCCATCATCTTATCGGGATTTACGGCAGCGCCTGTTCAAATGTTCAGGGAGCATGACAACTGTGACCCATTGATTTTCAGGATGAACACGTCTGCTCTTGGTTATAACTAAGTGAGCACTGGTGATATGTCTGTGTACCTTTGTGTCCACTTCTATTCAGAAATGACATTGATCATACTTTTACCAGTAGCAACCTCTTTATTTTGCTTCTACATGAAGTATTGTGTTTGATTCATAATTCATAATATGTAGTTTTTTCAAGCACTCTTCTCTTCTTTGTGCCTGTGTGTCTCCACCCAAGCCCCAGCATCACACACATGGACATATACAGTATACACAAAGATGTTATATGATGAGGTTAGCAAGATGAGGAGTACAGTGTGCATTGTAAGACTGGAATTTAGTTTCACCTGGTGAGGCCTAGAAAGAGCAGACAATCTGTTGCTGATGGAAAATTCAAAGAGAGATAAGAGAAACTAAAATGTCAACCAAAATGCAGAATAAAAAATGTTCATATAATATTTGATGGTGCCAGTAGAGAGGGTTTCTGGTGGTGGTTTTGACGTCTGAATAATATTTACCAAAATGTGTTACTCTTTGAAAAATGCCAAATGTATTAATTTTTGTGGCATTAGAGGATTGCTGGTAAATGATAAGAGAGGGACAGTAATTAGAGTTTTAGTGGCTTTCTATTAAATATACAAAAAATGCCCATTAAAAACTCATATGCAGGCAACATTTTTTTGAAAATTGTATTTGAGAGAACTATTTTATGTGCACCTCTCTACTCGGGTATCACAGTACAACACAAGTGCACAACACAAATTGAAATCAACAGTTGTTTAGTTTATTAAAAACAAATGTACAACTCCATTTATAGACAAATATGTACGCAAAGTAATAGAAACAGGCAATGTTTATCAGATGAGTCACATATTCTATCAAACACAAAGACAGTACTTTCTTGTCCATTAAGGCAACAGTCAGCTTGATGCTTAAAGCAACAATGATGTTGTAAATGTGTTGGGAAGTGGATAATGGGTCTTCTTTGACACCACATAATAATTATTTCTGACACTTAAACTTTGGCATTGGGTATAACATAAAACACCACACACAGCTAACTGACAGGCTCTTTGTATGGTACTATTTATAAGTTATAAGTTATATAAGTCCAACAAAGGTGTCGTGCTGTAGTGACAACCACTCAAACTTCTTTATCAAATATAAGGCTCCAAAATAAATAAGGACATGAATGAAAATATCAGACAGTCATTGACTGATCTGGGTTTTTAACAAAAGGTCTTTTGAACACCCAAACAACCTCCAGGGAATGTTTTCATGTTTTCATGTTAACTACACACATCATTATATAAATCTTTATAAATTGACAGTTGATGGAAAATGCAGAATAAATGTGTTACACCAGTCAATGCAGCAAATAATTTCCTGATGTGAAAAATATGTAATATATATTTATAAAGATTTATAAATGATTTCATAGTTAATAGTTTGTCAGTGTCATAAAAGGCATATAAAGAGTATTTCATATAATGTGTTACTAGCATGGCGTTTGGGCATTGGCCATGGATTCCTGGCATCAGCAGAGATACTCAGATCGGGAACTGTCACTCTTATAGGTCATCTGGGAGTCAATGCTTGACCTTGAGCACAGGAGCATTCGCTCTGATTCATGAGTCTGTCTCCTTGCCCAAAGCTCAGTTGGACGAGAGTTCAAGGTCCTTTGTTTCATTGAAATTGTCTCAAACTTGACATAGCTCTCTTTTTCAAGCTCCTCTTCGTCTGTAGCTGTGTTGGGTCCCTTGCAGTACAGAGCGAGAATCTTGTAGATCAACAGTGCAATAAGAGGCAAAACCAAAGCACAGGCAATGCCGCTTATGATAACGAAAAGCTGGTTCTGCCCACCATCCTCTACATTGTCCAGTGTGTAGAAGTCAATGCAAGGATCTTTTCCAGAAGCACTACCTTTTGCTACAAGGCAAACTGAGTACCTCATCCCAGATGACAGTCCCTCTAGGAACACTTTTCCACTGCCAGCATTAGTCTCCACTGTCCTTTTGATGTCATCCTCACCAATAGGTGAATATACAACTGTGAGTGGGGCATCATTTGCTAACCCATCAGCTGTCCAGAGCAACACTGCAGTGTCAGATGTTTCCTCTACAATCTTAAGGTCTTCAATAGACTTTGAGACATCCATTTTCTTGCTCTTTTCATCTGCTGCAAGCTTTCTGCCATTACCTCCTTGCTGGATTTTTCCTTGTTTGGGTGAGCCTTTCTTTAAACTGTTACTGGGGGTAGTTTTCGGCTTCTTAGGGACAGCAGATAATGTTGTTGTTGTTATTGGGAGAACTGTTGACGTGACGATGGGTGAGTTGGGAATGTCTGTTGGCGGAATAAATGTTGTGCCTTGGCTGGTTGGTTCAGTTTCAATGCTAGGCCTCAGTGGAGGGATGGTGGTACTGATGGAACCAGCAACTGAGATAGAAATAGTGGCTTCTGCGTTGCCGGCAACATTCTTAGCTTTGCAACTGTAGTTCCCAGCGTCTTTGTACAATATTCCATGCAAGCTCATGATGGACCATCTGATGCCCTCCCCAGGTGACTCCTGGACTATAGAGTGAAAGAAGAACAAAAGCCAACATGGATCAAGTCTTACCAAGTCTTGGACAGCTTTGCATGACTTCAAATGGATTATGACCTTGTGGCACTAATACCAAGCACACTAATGCTTCATACACACCAGGCAATGAAAATCTACACACAATACATAAGTTACTAAAGTTATAAGACTCAATGAATTTGAAAACAGCATTGATTTTGCTTTCTAAAATGTCTAAACTTTCAAAAGCTTGCATATTATACCTGTGTTGTTGACTGGTGAGCCGTCTAACTTAGCCCAGTAAAGAGTTGGTGTTGGAAACCCTGTGGCATCACATCGCAGGAGAACATTACTGCCCAAGGGAGATGTGATCTTGGTTGCCGAAGTCATGACTGATGGTTTTACACAATTGTCAAGTTCAGCACGCTGAAAAAGGACACCAGCCAGATTATCTGGTCCACTGCAGGTCAGGAATAGGTCCATCAAAACCACTGGTGTGTCAGTCATTTTGGAAATCTCAATCAGCTTGGAGATTTTACAGTCACAGAACCAGGGATTATCCTGGAGGCCTGAAGATGAAAAGATAAGACAAATTAAGGCCATTAATTGCTGTTTCATACCATTGCAGTGTCAAACACCATCCGTCAGGACAGTATTACGTCAACAGTGAAAAGGCAAAACAAAATTGCAATTTGCAATATGACTCATTGACATCCAGTTCTAGCAGAACTGAACTGCTTTTCAGACAGCTGCAATGATTAAGCAAGGCAAACCAGTAGAATATAAATGAGTTTAGTTAAAATACAAAAAGCAAACAAAAAATAACGACAGCTAATAATGTATACTCTGAAGTGAGTTAATCACTATTTAAAACAGTGGGAACAATTAGGTTGCAGGGTACCTGCAAGTTATCAATATTTATCAATCACTTTGGTTAAGCTTTCTCTTTTTGGTTTGAAAATTCACATAATTTTGGGAATAATGACAATGCAATTCAAGGGCTGTGGAAGTGAATCTATCATATATATACTCCCTTACAAATAGCTGTAAACACCTGCTGCACATAATAGGTAAGCACATGTACTGGTGCATATTAAAGCCCTTTAACCAGATTAGTTTGTTTTAACAGTGGCAAAGCACCTAAGCTGGCTCTGGTCTTCCTCCAGTTTGTGGCAACACACTCTTTCCATTAGCCTTTCTGTTAGCATACATGTCAATAGATCACTAACAACTTTAACATTTTATAATCCATGTCTCACGTTTGACATTACATTCATTCATTACAAAATGAAAATTTAGTTGTATGGGCAATTGTTTTAAATGTTTTAAGTCCAAACCATATTTAATGTTTGCTCTATATTTTAAAATGCAAAAGTAAAATAATTCAAAACGGTAAAGGTGAGCATACCTCTCATGTAATATTAACAGGAAATGGTTTTAGGATATGCTGAAAAAGCTGTCCTCTGTTTGTGCATGGACTGTTTTTTCCTACAGCCTAATCCTGTTCCTCCTTCAGGTAAACCAGTGCACACAGCCTGCTCTTTCAGCACGGATAAACTAGCTTGTCCTTATACAGCCTATTAACAATATCCCTCCCACTGTCCATGCAACACAGAGGCAGTGAACAAACATCCAGTCTCATATATGCTAGGCTAGGCTGATAGAATCCATAGGAAAATTACATTCAGTTACATGCAAGTCAAAAATACATCTAACAAAAACATTATTTTAATAAGAACATGACAGGAAATACTGAAAATATTAAAATGCTGTTCTATGCTTATTCTAATAAGACTACATTATTCATTATGAGGTGAGCATTTTATGCTTTTATATAGCATATAACCAGTGCCATATACTGTACATGTGTTCTATTATATACGTTTACTATATTGCATGGGTTTGTTTAACACATTAGCCTACACTTGCCATACAGTTGTTTTTTCAAACACATTCTGCTGAACTTGACCCTGGTTTGGATCGCCAAGAGGCAGTGTGTTAAAAATTCAACTGTTGATTAGGACAATAAATTGCTAATGTACGTCAACACTGCCACTATTTAGAATAAGCTAATTTGACTGTGTCCTGGCAGTCACTACCAGGGTGTGTTTGAGTCAGTCAGAACAAGTCTGGCTAGATTAATAGGTGATGGAATGAAGTTCTTGAGGTAATTACAAATAACCCCAAAAGTGTCCTGCTCTGGCCCTAATATCCTGTAAAGCCAAGCCAGACACAACCTTTTATCCTTACCCAACACAATTTTCTGGGAGGCGTTTGTAGAGATGGGTGCTCCATTGAAGGGGGGCCAGATATCCATGAGATCAGAGGGCAGGGTGGCTAATTTGTTGCTGGATAGATCCAAGTAGGTAATTTTGAGGAGGTAGGGTATTGCCTCTGTGGGAACATTAGTGATTTTGTTGTTGTGTAGATCCAGTGTCCTCAGCCTGGGCATCTCTTTCAGAGACTCCCATGGGAACATGGAGATCATATTTCCATCCAGCCTCAGCTCGTGGAGCACTTTGAGGTTGTAGAAACTTCCACTATCCACAGAGGTTATGGAATTGTAAGTAATCCACAGGTACCGTAGCTCCGTCAGGTAGTAAAAAGCTTCTGTTGGGATTCGCCGTACCATTGTTTTCTCAATACGAAGTTTGACCGTATCCACAGGGACGTTGACAGGGATATCGGACATGTCTGGATCATTGCAGAGCACAGATCTGAGAATAAAAGATACATGAGTTAAACAGTGTGACCATATCCTATGGCCAGATAAGAAAACTGTTTTACAAAAGATAATTGTAACCCTTTTTCCAATGAGACAGCAGATGATGTCTGCAGATGAGCCTTTTAAAGAATTAACAACCAGTCTATAAGGTGTAAGAATCTATCCATCCATTTGTTTATCCATCCATCCATCCAGACTCCCCGTTGTGATGTGGGATGCCTTTTCTGATATGACTGTAGTCCATCTAAAGGGCACTTCCCAGATGGCAAGGTCAGAGCTAATCACTATGATCATAAATAGTGAGTAATCATGTGGATTGTCTTCTACTGCAGGAGGTGGAATATCTGAAATCAATTATAATCACAGATAAAGACCTATGTACAAGATAATAATTTAATAGTTTAATTTCAATAAGAAATTAACTGAAAGTGGCAATGTTTTAAATTATTGTACCAGAGCATGTGCCCTTATTCTTATATAATGTCATCTTTAATAGTATACTACTGCCACAGTCACCTTTTCCCTGTTCAAATGACAGATCAAACTTTTCTCTGTTGTCTAACTTGTTAGTGAAATTCCCTTATCGAAACCAAACCAGGCCAAGGAATTTGGAAGAGTATTTGTTTATATACTGCTCTTCAGCATTTTCTCCCCTTTATGTTAGACTCATCAACATGTTGGACAAACATTGTCCTTTATTTGTGGTCCAGATTTGACTGCGAGGAGAGGGTGCATTGTTGAATAGGGTTTATCACTAATAAGACTGATTATGGAGGTGGCAGTTAGGTCTTTCTCAGGGATAAATGGATTGGTACCATGCCAGGAAATGCACATTATGTCAATACAGTACAGTACAACCTGTACAAATTGTACTGTGGTGCGATTTGATAATATTTACCTCTATTTTCACAGTATATGTATATACTTTAGATACCAAATTCAAAGCTGAATATTTTGATCACCCTGGTATTAATGTGGCTTTTTCTTCATTCTTACATTCACAGTACAAGGGTTTTGCATTTTAGCTAATTGTTGTTGGGGTCACAAATGGGGTAAAAATAACTTAAGTGCATCCTCTTTACTTTCTGTTGATTTAACACGGATCAAGCACCAGGCGGTCTGAATGCAGTGGTACTTAATGTTGTGCTTATTCAAATGGGTGGTCATTGTTAAATAAGCCTCTGAAAAGTTGTTGAACTGTTTCACAAACTTAGTTCAAGACTACACTGAGGTGAATGTATAGTAGGATCATTTGTCATTTATTACTTTGTAAGTGAAGGTTGGAGAAGGTGACCTAATTAGGCAAACCTAATTTCAGACCTAAATTCTACCAATGTTTTTACAAATGTCATGAAATTGTTTTTCATTGTAATTTTCCAAATGCAAAGACAGCAAGTGTGTGTGAATGAGAGCAAAATTAAAATACAATTTACCTGGTTCCTGTTCCCTCTGTACGTCCATGGAAGACACAGGTGCACTGGGATGGACAGAAGGGATGAGCCATACTGAGGCAGCATAGGAATACATGCACATAGAGAAGTCGACGCATGATTTCACCGAACGCACCTACAATTCTCACATTGAGAAGAGATCAGGAAAAAAGACATCCGCATTCATTGAGAGACTGAAGAATTATTCTTCCCAAAAAAACAAATGGAGAGTAATGAAAAGAGCTTTCAAATTCCATAGGAGGCAACAGTACACAGGCTGAGGATCTAATTACAGTACAGGTGACCTGTTAGATTGACTGTGTGGGGGAGGGGGGTGGATTAGTGGAGGATTTCTTGGGTTCAACAGGGCCACACAAGCTAGGCAGCAGGGCAGGACCAGCCATTTTCGACGTGGCGCTAATCAGCTATCAGCTATGCTATGCTACTTTTTTTTCTGTCACACACTATGTACAGCTAGGGCCAGCCCTGTTTAGTTATATTCAATAACGTTTCCTTCTACTTATACTAGGCACTGTGGTTTTGACCCATTGCTGTCAACCTGCCTCTAAAATACACATTCTGAAGTAAGTCCCTCTGACTCTCAATAAATTCCTTAAATGTAAATGTATTATTGAGCTGGAGGCCATATGTAAGATGTGTGGGCGAGTTCTGTCTGGCACTAGGGTGCAAAGTGTAATCTTGGATGTGATTTATTACCTGAATGGGTAGACCAGTGGCTTAGGATAGGGGGCCAAACTCAGCCTGGCTGCCGATGACAGGTCCACAGTAGTGTATCCCTTTCATATTTTCTGCACACGTTGATTCATCATGGGCACACACAGCTTCTGCTCCAAGCTCATTTTTAAAGGGTTGACTTGAATGCGTCAAAACGTGTTGTTAATGTACACATTACAGTACATATTTCTCACAATTAAAACATTACCCTAAAGCTTAAATGCACATATACACTAAAAGGCATTCACAGAGTGCAAACTTCCTCTAGTTTGGGACAATCCTTCATCTTCATGGCATAGCCAGTGACTTAATTCCTATCATTTATATTTTAATTTAAATGTGACTTTACAAACACAACTTTGGGATATGGCCACCAAAATCAAATCACCTGTTCCTAGACTTAAGCTTTATTTTTAAACACTTCATGGAATCTGTTCATACATTTTTTTGGATACTGTGCAGTGTTGACAGACAGACAGACATACATACGTATAATCTAAAATGGGTGAAAACATACCTTAGTGGAGGTTAAAGTGTCATGTAAGTACAGCCCTATAGTCAGCATAGATTTATTATTACATTATTTAGTCTTCTTCTAAATGTACCTCTATTGATCATTGTGTCTCCTTGATCCTTGTCTTCACATATACTGTATCTGTGCTTCATAGTCTTAATCATGCAGACTTAAGTATATTTCTCAATTTTTGGCTGCCAACTCTTTATTTGGAATGACTAAGAGGAAAGGGAGACATCTAGTGGTATGAGGTTGTTACTGAGTGTATTTCCTTGTGATAAACATCCATTTCCTTTCTTGTCTTAAAATAACAGCCCATCTCTCGACAATCTAATCCTGCCTGACCATATTTCACGACTCACCTGACCGTTGATATTGGCTCGTACTGCAGCTATTACAAATCCTATAATACTACCAGCAGCACTACTAAATCATTTTAACCTAAACATGAAAACAAAATGGACACAAGAGACATCAAGTATTTATTAACAAGTACACAAGTGAATTTTATTAATGCAAGCAAATTTGATCATACAGGTCAAATAAGCCACTTCAAGCTGTTGGCACATGAATGTACAAAACAGATTCAATTTAAAGCCTGCTACTAAGCATTCGTAGTGAAAGTACAAAAGACTAATACGAGGAGAAAGCTGAAAGCGTTTTTTCAGATCATTACAGAGTAAGCAATGTTGGTACAGGTATTAGTTTCAAGACATGGTTGAGAGCTCATCACAAACTAAATAGACACAACTCAAAGACTACAGTCTCTAATATCAGTAGCATAACGCGGTAAGCGTGGGAAGTTTAGTACTGCACATATAAACAAAGGGTTGATCCAGCAAGACAGTCAGAAGTGTAAAAATAATGTGAAGTAAAGTAACTTTTGAGTCAATAAGACTATATTAATGCATGTCCATGCCACGAAAAACATCTAAATTCACAGTCTTTACTAACAGTACAGTTATCCAACTTTGAGTTGAACACCAATGCGCTTACATCTAGAGAGAGCACAGAAATGGTCAAATAAGTGCATGAAACTAGCTTTTAGAAATACTGACAAAACAAATTTTGCCAGGCGATGAACTGACAGACAACCTTTGTAGTTGTATGGCATCAGGATGTGTAAGCAATACAGTTACTGTCATGAACAAAATTACTGACACACACTTTTCTCACATCTGATAATTCCACCAAGGAGAGTGCCATTACAACAACTTTTAATTGTCAGGGTTTCTTTTCGGTTGAGACTGATGGATGCAGAGTGGACTGACCCACAGTGACCTCTTCTTATTCTCACATGAATTGTCCTTAAATGTCAGTGCTTAACATATAGGTATGCTTTGATATATCAGTATATACAGTGCAGAGTTCTGCGAAAACAGGAGTTTAGTATTTATAAAGTTCCACTTTTAAGAAATTAAAAAAGGGGCTATGAAAGCATGTTTGCATGTGCTTTTGTGGCTTGTGATTCAAAGACGATAGAATCATTTACAGTCCTAAAATACATGTAATTGGCAAGATTATCATAAAATAACCTATAATTTATCTTTAATTGACTAATAGCGTCATTGTTTCCTGTTAAACAGGCTTGGCACATCTAGCAAATATTTGTTTTACTCTAATGATTTGGTATTTATTATTGTCTTATCTTGCTATTGTATAACTTCAAATAGAAAAACAGATTGAATTACTTCCATGTGAAAGCGGTTTTAATCCCTGGGAATACTGGTATGACAAAGGCTTACGATGCTTCATGGTTGCGTTGTAAGATTTAAATATTTTCAAAACTAACCACCCGTTCACATACAGTACATAGTTCTTGAACATGAAATCTCCAGACACACGACATGAGAAATGTGCTTGAAAACCCTTTTAAGCCCCAGTTGACCCCCTCGGAAATCAGCAAAAAATAAATTATGCATGAGAGCAAAATGACACGTAGCATCAAATAAAAAATGTAAGAAAAATAAAACGATTATACGCAAATTATTCCAAGTAAAAAAAGCTGAAATACTACTGCTACTTCTGAATCTACAAACTGCACTAAAACTACTATCAGCACTAAACAACTTGTATCAAGAATAATATAACTGCCATAATGATAATCATAACACCATCCATGAGAGAGGTAAAGGGGCTTTTTTTCATCTGAAATGCTGTTTGTGACTGAGGAGGTTTGTGTGACGTCCCCCCCCCCAGACCACATTGTCATATGACGCACCAGTGACATCAGCGGTGGCGAGGGCCCTAGGCGCCATCCGCCCCCCCTCGGGAGGGGATGGTAGAGAGAGATAGATAGAAAGACAGAAGAGAGAGAGAGGGAGAGAGGCCGGAGTGGCAGGGCCAGGCCTCACGCTGGTCTTTATGTGTAGGCGTTGAGACGCTCCTTGGAGCGAGTGGAGTGGATGTCATGAAGCTCCTGCTCCTCCTTTGACTTGATGTCCTCGTACTTCTGCATTCGGCAGGCGTCCTTCACGTAGGCCCAGTTGGCAGACAGCACCATCAAGTAGTGGATCTGTGAGATGTGGAAAATTATGAAGTGCGACTTCAGCCAAAGTAAAAAATGTCATAAGATCTGCCTTCTGTGATTTGTGTTCATATTTGTTCAGTCAAATTTAATTGTGAAAACATTGCCACTTTCAGAGACAAATCCAAAATAACATAACTGGGAATCACATGGGATGGGCTATATTCCATTTCATCTTATTAGAATACAATGTAGACATTATTATTCATTTTTCAGTTATATTATATTTTGTGGATGCAAATTAACAACTTAGACTACTTGTATATTAATTTAATAGGCAATGAATAGACTTGTAAAGCTTGTTTCTGTAGACTGGCCCTTTAAATTAAGGAGGACATTTCCAATGGTCCAGCAGGTGGCAGCATAATGCTAAATGTTGTCTTCGACTTGCGTTACCATGGCAGCTAAGGTTATAATGAATGTATTGTGCTTTAATGGCTGAGGTTGTAACACAGCTTCTCTTTTCACAAGGAATGACAGTTTCATAGCTGCATTGCTCTTTGTTTCTGATATGCAGAAAGACCAATTAGGTGCCATTTTCCCCCTCAGGGTCACTTGTTGAGTCGGATGCATTTTTAAAGATTTATTTTAGCACTGATTGTGTTTTTGGCTTTGAAGCTCTTTTGATGGCAGCTCATTATTGGGATGCATCAGTGTATCTGTTGTGATGATTTTTTTCTGCTGTCAGATGGGGGAAAAAAATTTGGATGTGGGGGGGGGGAAAAGAGTCCTGCCACAATTTGCAACATCATCCCTGAATAGCAAACACTTTCTGTTTTTCAGAAAATGGCTCCTCACAAATTACTGAGTGATGTTTGCAACAATCTCTGAGCCTTTCTTCTCCCTGTTTCCATGACAACGACATGACATGCCTGGCGCCTCCGAAAGAGGGAGGGAGACAAACCCTGTCTTTTTCACTGCGCCAAAATGCCTTCTCTTCCATCTACAGCTATTCTCTCACAGGCAAAGACAACACAGTCTAGCTATTAACCAATCACAACAAAACACAGCAATTTTCCCAGCTACAGTATTTCCCCACAGTTACCTTTATTTCCAAAAACAGTTAACTCCCACCCCTGCAGAAATTATTTACTAACACCAAAGCAAAATCTGTCCTTTATGAAGAGTATGAGATACTGCATTAGTTAAAAAAATGCTCCAACCAGCATAAGTGTCATCTGTGGCATTTAAAAATACATGCCACAGAAATGGGTTCTTCTCTTTTGTGGTTGGTTTTGTGGTTTTTCATCCCTTGAGAGAGAGAGGTGCAAGTTTTATTGGTGTCTCACCATAGCAATAACAGCGGCTCCTGCTCCAGCGAGGGCACAGATGAACAGGTGGAATGTCATGTCCAGCTGTAGCAAAAACAAATCACAGCACATATTACTCTTCACGGCATAGTGGACATCTCTGCCAATCAAAACCCCGCTTGAAAATGCACTTGTAAACATTCAGTTCATTCTGTTTTATATCCAGAAACAGTTATATATGTCAATTAAAGAAAAACAATTGCTTCAACTTATGCTCTAAGCTTATCATGTAACATTGGTTATATTGGTTGTGTTTTAAGGTGCCTTTTGAATTTTGCATGTAAGCAATATTCCCAGTCAGCATTTATTGTTGGCTTTTGCAGTCGATGTAGATTCTGTTTACATGGTGTTACTCAGATTATTCACAGGAGTAATGCATGTGTTTCTGTCAGGAACCATGTTATGTTCCATCACACTCCAAGCTGACAAGGAAACAAATCATTTACAGCTATCTGGTGCATCTAATGTCTTTTACTATTTGTCTCAGAGCAGCTGAGTAAAATGCGTTGTTCAAGGGCACCTAGTTAGTGGTTTTATGGTTGAAGTAGTGTGTGTGTGTGTGTGTGTGTGTGTGTGTGTGTGTGTGTGTGTGTGTGTGTTTGAGTGTCATTGTGGCTGGCAGTGATCAGCCTGCAATGTTTTTGAATGAGTGATTATTTGTTCCCACTGTTCCAGCTGTCAAGCTGTTTTTGGCATTCAAACTGTCAAACTGCTCATAATCGTGTCCCTAATGCATACATGATTTTCCTTACATTGAAAACGTATCTAGCATGAATTTATTCTCTTCACTGATTTATTGGCAAAATGATGGATTCATGTCATCCACAGTAATTATTATTGTTTGATCCTTAGATGTTACTTTCATCTTACCTCATTGGATTCGCACATCTTGTAGAATTTCTCTGATCCAGCACACACTGTTTTCGCCTCAGCAATTGGCACAATACCTGAAATAAAGTGCTTTATTTACAAAGTATGTATGAAAAGTAGTGTGCTAAAAAATGTAGACAAAGTGAAAAAAGTGGCAAAAGGTTCATATGTACAATTACACCATTATAATACATACTTAATGTACACAATGTCACACACAGGCAAAGTATAGGCCTCTAATATGATGGTGGCAGCACAAATGGTTGTTGACATAGAGGCAGTATTAGTGGCTTCTGGTGGCTAATGGACTGAAAGATGTGGCACTAATTAAAAATAATGAGCCAGTCATATAAGCTATTGATATGATGGACCTTTATCCCAGTTTAACATAACGTTATTCTGGATCATTAAAGTTTTCAGGACAGTAATTTGAGGAGAAACTGTGGGTCAAATATATTGTAAATATAAAGATAGGGAACATCCCCTTCAAATTGGGTCATTTACAGTTTTTCATTTCTAAAGTGGCTTATTCAACACATTAATTTCCTTACATGCAAATTAAGAAAAAGAAATAGAACAAATTAAGTGTGAAATTTATCATAGATTATTAGATTCCTGTGCTGTTGGATATGTGTTCTGTTATACGCCAAAATATAATTTTACTCACCATTAGCTATGCACTATAAAGTTTATATTTTGCTTTGTGAGCAGGAAAGAACAACCTTTCCAAGAAGTTACAGTACAACATAGATGTGAGAGGTGTTCAGCAGTAGGAGCCATAGAGATCAGAATATCCATCCTTACCATACTGGCGTGGGTCCAGGCAGAGCGTGGCCCCCTCCAGCACGGTAGCGTTTTGGCAAATATTCCAGATGTTGAAATAGATAAAGACCGGGAGGGAGGTAAAAGCAGTCACTCCGAGCCAAGCCAGCATGAAGATGTATGTCAGCATGATGAACTGCAAGGGCAACAGTGGATCACAGATTGCATTTAGGTACTGTGTCGATGTAAGACTGAACTTTCTCAATTAAGTTAAATGATTACAAATTAGATTAATGTTTGCTGTATCCTGATACACTACTACTACTACTACTACTACTACTACTACTGTAGAACGGGTTTGTCCTTTGGGCATTATGGAAGGACACATGAGTCTGAGGGATACAAATTGGCTGGTGTGAACATGTGAACCCTTTAGGTTACAACATGTTCTCAAGCCACCACTTGCCCATTTTGGTTTGGACATTTCCATGGGCACAAGATTAGCACACACACAAACGTAATGACTCCAATGGCCACAAATACCACAGCATAGCTCATTTCCTTTGACTCCCTGAGGAGCTTCAGATTTGCCAAGCAATTATATCCCAGAGATAATCTTGTTAGGATTTCTGCAGGCTCTCTGATATGCTCCGTATGAGATTGCTCCTGATTGTTTTATTGTTATTATGGCAGTACAATAAAACTATTTTGATAGATGTTTACAATGTAATTTTAGAGCACTTCAGTTGTGACACAGTATGATATTGAGATAATCTGCACAAAGACATTGAAATGCACAAACAAATTGACAAATCATTTATCACATGTACTGCACATGAAGTTGACTTGTATACACAATTAGCTAAGGTAATAATCCATAATATTTGATGACCATTTGACGTACCCCAATAAAAATTCAACCTATACCCGGTTTATACAATCTTTATACAATCATCTTACATTTTGCTCTACTTTCTATTGAATACAATACAATACAATACAATACAAAAGCTGGATAGCATGAGCAGTGACTGCCATCATAGCTGAAAAAAGTGTCACAGAAACCTTCACCTACTCAAACTTCGAAGGTAACTCTCTCAGAAATGCCCTGACATTTAGACTGTTTGATTACCAAGTGACTCCTGAAAAGTGCAGCAGCAATGGGAGCTTATATACAGTAGTAAACATTATAATAGCAATAAATAGTAGCAAATAATAGTAGATATAACGCAACCAAAATATAAGCCTAATTTGACAGTTAATATGCACTAAAATATTAGTCTTACCCAAGCGCTGACGCAGCGTCCGCAGGTGGTGATCTTGAAGTCTCCATACAGGTCTTTAATGGCTCCACTGGTGAAGAAGCCCTCCACCATCAGCAGGATGCCATAGACGAAGAAAGCCGAAGCAATGCCGTAGATCACGTACTTGATAATGTCAATCCTGGAGAATGAATAGAGAACCACTGAAAACATCCACAACAACACAATGTTACACTTTGTTCTCGAAAATATAACACATTTTTATGTGAAATTTCTACAGAACGGGGAGATTTAATTCTGGATCAGGTAATGTTATTCTCCCCTTTTGCTTTAGTAACATAGATAATATAGATGCCATATTGTTCTAAAACAAAAATCTAATTCATTTGGGGATTTGGTGCAGTGTGGAAAATGTAGGCTCTGTCAAAGAGCATATATTAAATTCGTGTTTTTACCCCCTTGTGGGTATGCAAATTGCCAACTCTTTAGGGTCAATAATGTTTTCTACAACAACTATAAGTGACCCTTAAATCCAGTGTGATCCTTTATACTCACATGGTGAAGACGTCCAGTGCATCCACAGGGCTCCGCACCACCTCGAAGTAGTTCTGGAGGATGGTGACGGTGCCAGACAGAGCCTCATGTCCGCAGCCGCAGAACAGAGCCACGCCCGCATACAGCAAGATGGTGGCTATAAGAGATGGGTATGGGATCCCACCGAGGCATTTGATGCAGCATTCAAGGCATCCTAAAGACACACAAAGAGATAATAAACTATTAGTCAACAAAGACAGAAAATGACAGTTAAACTTCTCAAAGAAAATCCAGGATGGGTGGAAATTTCTGTCTGTTGCGCTGTAACACAAAATAAGACTGGATTCTTACTATTTTTCTGAAATTTTAATAATTCAACAAAACTTTGCCAATGAGCAAATGCATTTGCACGTTCACTGTATTGCCATTTACTTTTTGAGAATCTCAAACATTCAAACCACAGTTGGGAGGCAGCCATGCATGCATGCACGGTGGAACAAAATACAACAACTTGACAAAGCTGGACGACAGTACTCTTCTCCCTGATATAAGGGCAGCTGATTTCTTCATGCATCGAGTGTCGGAGCATTCAAAGCCACAAAATGGAGTAAGATGTTTACTTCCACCTTATCTATGCAGTGATCTGGCCTCACATTTTCCCTGTATTCTGGGTTTGTGCAGCATATTCGTTCTGTCAGTTGTTCATCCCTACAGAGGATGCTGACATTTTATTCAGCACTAAAAACTCAGCCTGAGCTTTACATAGTGATCCTGACCTTTAACCCCATTCTTCTTTGCCCGGCTTCCTGTCCCCGGGGGCCCTTAAGGTGACTAATCACTGCTTGGCTCCAACTTCAATCTCCTGTCGCACAGATTGCTCTCAGAGAAGCTGAGTCTGTAAATGCTTGTGCGCGCGAGTGTGTCTGTATGAATCCCTTAGATTTATTAGTCTCTCTGTCGTACTTGTGTGTTAAGTGTGTGTATGTTTTGGGGTACTGAGCCATTTCTGAGTAATTTCTCACAGCAACAACAACATAAGTGGAGTTTATTTCCGTTGGAAGCACAGAACAAAACCAGACTTTACAGGGTCTTGCAGTGCATTGCAGTATATTAACCACACAGACAAATTTTTCTCAAAGCCCAGCCCACTTGAATCAATTTGTAACTCTTCATTTAAATCTGTATTACAATGGAGAGCTGATTACTAAATATGCAGAATGAATGAAGTCCAAATAAATACACGCATGTGAAATGTACAAATGTAATTCCATGTTCATAGAAACGGAAAATTCCTCTCGATCAGTTACATCACCACCATGGCCCAGGATTTAATTTATGTGCATTCACGCGGCTGTCCTCGTTCAGAAAAGAGACTCTCTGACAGCACAGTCAGTTATCATTGTCAGTTGTGGAGACGATAAGAGATTTCTCGATTGTTCATCAAGGATGTTTTTAGCACCATCTCTTTTATGGTTATCTCGCCGTCTTCACCTGTGTTACAAAGCAGGAGCTAGAGCAAAATATCCCTCCTCCTCCTCCTCAACTCTCTGCTTCTGACTCTGAGCCAAACCTGAGTGGAATACCAAGTAGCTGGTCCGCCTGCTGGGCTGTGCCGAGCGCTCAGACGCTTGGTGCAGCTCCGACCCTCACCCAGGTTTCCCTAGATTATCTGCATCCTTGCTGATGTAATCCAGTGCTGGGCTGTAGAATGTCTTCCTACTTTATTCTGCCTTCCTACTTTATTTTTAACCTCTTTTGTCCTGGAGAGTTTTGTTGTAAATTTGAGGCTATTTATATAAAGGCTATTTCCCCTTTGAATCGGCTACATCTTTAACAAATATATATAGCTCAATTGATTGATTGAAATTAGCCTCTGTTTGTGGATGTTTTCTGGGCTCAATTGTGCAAGTCTGAAATATGCTCAGGTGGATGGTTTAAACAGGAGGTACATGTCTGGATAGGTGTGTTTTCTGCAGGTTTTCATCTAAAGGAACAGGGTAGGGTTGCTGTGATGCCAACTGTTTGCTGTTTACAACAGTCCTGGATCATCACTGCCTTGGTATTTCTCCAACACACCCACTTTCCCAGCCCCGGTGAGTGGGACATTACACTGGGTGGGGACATCAAATTCAGGAGACACCTCACCTTTGGTGCCTTTTAGACCATCAGGTACTGACGGTGCGGTCTGACATTCACTTCCATGCGGTTTCACACCAATTCACACCTTAAGTCACGTGAGTCTGTCAGCCTGCGGTAGGTTTAAATGGCTTGGACTCCCTGTCTGCCAGAGAAACTGATGCCACTTCTTCAATTCTACAATTTAACTCCAATGGGTGGTGTAGTTTTGATAGTCTTAAGTTAAAAGGGAAAACATCAATCCCCCTGTTAAAATAATGAATGTCAAATTATTAGGGGTGTGATGGTACACAAAAGTCACGATTCGGTTTATACCCCGGTTTAGGAGTCATGGTTCGGAGCGGGTTCTGTACACCCATCTTGTCCATGTCTGTCTAAGACAGAAAGTGATTCTGTCACCACCCCATCCCTCAGGCTCATTATCTTGAGTTACCTTATCGTTTGAGGAAGCAGGCAGTGACAGGATTTATTGATGCGATGGTGTTTTCTGACAAGATGAGAGAGAGCTGTCTGTGCTCGGGGTCAGTGTGCCTGATTTAAGCAAGAGTAAAAGATCAAACTGTCCAGTCACATGAAATACTAGATGATTAAATACTGTAGATTGACATTGTTATTTTTCCTCAATGTTATTTGTTAGCAAGAACTGTTTTTATGAAGCACCCTGATGGAGCACATGAAAACTTTATAAAAGAACACTACTTATTGTCATTTGTTGAATACATTTTTGTATTTAAGCTCAAAATAGGCTTTTTGTTTGCTGAAATAAGATAAAAATTTAAGTTCAGGTTTTAAAAGAACCTCTTACAGAAACCACCTGGAGTGGGAGCAGTTATTACAACATTGCATGGTGTTTTCTTAGAGAAGATTCATGTAGTTTTTCTTTTACCCACCTTTGAGACATGCTGGTTAAATTTGGTGCTGTAGATGTTCAGAGCCCGTGCTTTTACATGAAGGGAGACGAGCAGTAATATAAATCATTTATGTCATGGCCTCAATCAAGGTTTATTACTTCTGCATTATTTACATTTCTGCACACAGATTAAACCAGCTGGAGCTGGCATCGTGCTGTTCTTCATTTTAAATATATTTTACTTTCCCCTGATGTACAACAGCACCAATCAAATCAACAGTAAGTCATTACTATAGTCGTCACTGCTTATTACAGACTCAAATAACAGACCTGGCCACTGGTTTGCATTACAATAAAATAATGTTGTGTACGTGACTTGACTGAAAGGAAGTGTTGTTTCCATGGAAACGACTGAAGATGAAGTTACAGGGTAAGATGGGAGCATTAGTGAGTGGATGTAACCAGAGTGATGTTTTATTGATTGTCTGCTTTTAATTTTGTGGAGGGGAAACTCCTCAGATCCAGTAAAGACAGGTTTATTAAGTGACCATGTCAAATGCAGGTTAAAATTACTACTGAATAGTAAGTTTTACATCATGGTCTAAAAGAAAAATATGGATGAATGAGTCTAGAGTGGGCTTTAATGTGAGTTTAATATTCAGTCAAGGCTGTAGTATCTTCTCTGTTTTTAGTCTCGTATTTTAGTGTGTTTTCCAAAAGTCTTGAGGATAACATTAAATCTATGACTGGACCATGCTATGATTGCTTTATGGCTGCTGTGATACAGTGTTTGATTAACTGTGGTTTATTGCTCAAGCTATGATATTAAGTGATGCATGCCCTCCCTGCATTAAACAAACCCTCCTCTCATACCAGCATATCCTCTCATTTCCCCTCTGTAACTCTTCATTGATCTTAACTGACTGCAGATGGAGCCGGTGAAAAATGGCAAGTGGTGGTGCGAGCTGACTCAGAGAGCTACTGGATGCTTGATCCATAATTTAGAAGCGGCACAGTGCAGCAGAGCACAAGCCTCTCACATTCATTATTCATGCTTTCTGCTTAGCCCAACATTACCTGCAATGAAAATAAAAGATCCCCTGCTTGATGAGGAGTCGCAGGTATTTGAATTGATCTTGCTCACAGGTGTAGTACTGCTTGTCTTGTGAAGTACAGACCCACAGCAAGTCAAGTTGGGAATTTGGCCTAATTGACTTTGGCTAAGCTGATTTAAATGGACCAGTAGAAGCAATGAAGAATCTTATGTGTGCTCTTTACTTGGTATTGGTCAAACAGGGGGCAATATGGAGCTATTCTAGTATTTTGGATATTGTAAGTTATTGTTTTTATGGCAGATTAGGCAAGTTGCTCACTAAATTGCTTTATTTTATTTGACATTATACAGCCTGGATGCTATCCCCAAAGCGTGGTGTTAAACATGAGGTTAAAAATCTTTTAAAAATAGATAATTATTTTGAAGTAACACTCAGATTTAAATGCTTTTAATTTCCTATGTGCCTGTAAGAGGGACTAAACAACTAAGGATATTCTTCCCACTGAGTGTTAATCAAATAAATTTCACTTGCCAAAATTGAAAATCTGGCAACACAAGGATTGGTCTAATGAATTTTGAACAAAGAGACAGGATTTCAGGAGACTGTGGGGTTTTAGATATTTTATCCTCCACACAAAAAAGCCTCTGTTTAAAAAAAAAAAAAAAAAAAAAAAAGAAGCCTACATGACCCCAAACACTGCGGTCCAATCAACAGAAGGCGTCTCCCTAATACAAAGAGAAAGGATGACCCCCTCCCAAGGCCCCTCCCACCTCCCACTTCTCCTCCATCTGTCAGTGTCATATCCGACAGGCAAAAGGGACACGCACACACACACACACACACACACACACACACACACACACTTAGACTCTCACTGACCCAGTCAACATTCACTTGAGGGATGAGGTTATCTTTAAATAATGCTTAGAGCTAAATGACGTCCTTCAAAGAAAATGTGACTCTAACATCCGGGAGACAGTTGGGGTTAATTAACGAAGGATTTGCTGCCCTTTTTATGGCAATGGCTAATGGGTTAGATATTGTTTGTTCATGTTGATAATAACAGTATTACAATATTTTTCTTACTTATTACTGAAGTTCACCAGTTGCCTTATGCTTAGATTAGGATTTCATCTGGTTTTTAGCAGCTCACACCAGGTTTGGTCTAGTGCATAGTGATTGAAGCAGTCAATATACTTAGCATCTTTATTGGATTTTTTTTACCCTACTGGATTTGTTTACAGGATCTTATCGGAGCCGAGAAAAGTTTTAAGAACCACCAAAAATTAAATAATATAACAATATAAAATTTTATTTCACTCACTGACCCTTCTATAAAGCTGAAAGCATTGTTTTGCTACTTGCTTGATAAGTGCATAATTGCACTTCCAAAATATGGTATCGGTGTCAGTAAATACCCCTCTAAACTTAAAACTTACATTGACACAAAACTTTGCGACCTGTCAGTAATTTGTTGAAGCCTTAATCGACCCCTCAATCGTGTATTTGTCACAGTTGAGATGCACAAGTTAGCCAAAATCACCCAAATCCTTTTTTGTGTGTTATTTGGGTCAACACACCAGACAAAGGCAGAAAGACGGACAGAAAGAAAGTGAAACAGACAGGCAATATTTACACCAGTATAATATTGGCTGTAAACACCTGCCCTCCCAGGAGTGTGTGCAGAGGAAAGATGTTTGCACTGGAACGAACTGTCAGAATCTGGTTTCGTCGAAATTCGCCATTTTGAATGGAAAAATATGGCACCCTCGAGATTTGTGTAGATCTGAAGAGTTTTGTATTTGGGGGAGGTAGGGGAGAGATGTCCACGCCCTGCTTGGACAGACACATTGCATGTAGGGCAGGACCCCGCTTGACCTCATGTTTGTAATGAAACTGGTTTTGGTTGCTGTATCTTGAAATGTTGCTGTTTAACTGATTTTCAGTAACTTGTCCAAAGTGATCTTTAGTACTTTAGGCCCAGCAGCAGTGGCCATACAAGCGTCGCAAAGTGAAGTTCGACCCTATTCTCAGAACTGTCCCCTTTTTCATCCCACTGAAGGTTGCAGGCCTGATTAAAGCAATAGAGATATCTCATGTATCCTATTTGTCCTACCCATGTTTCTTTTTCTTTGATATGACTGTTTTATCCTTAAGACATTTTTTTCTTTTGCTAATTTGACAGAAATAATCTAGATAAGAATATAAAAGTGTAGTTCCACAGTCAGCAGAATATCAATCATCAAGTAATATTAGGCTGATTACAAATAATTGCTTTTTAAATATATTGGCCCACAATGATTGTATGTCTTTGTTGTTGCATCCCTAATTAAAATGGATCTTTTCTTTTTGAAGTCATACAGGAACGTTAGGCTTTGCTTTTTACAGCCACAGAGAAAATTAATAAGATGCAGTGTTAAAATTAAATAAAGGGGGTGACAGAAAAGAGAATGATAATCTAATTTTATGTCTGGTGCATGTTGCCTTCACTTGCACCACAAGACATTCAATCAGGCTCAATATTTGTGCATTCAGCTAGCAGTTATTAGTTCCATGTTACCAGAGGAGTTTTGTATGGGGGTGGGGTGGCAGTGAGCCTAGTCCCAGAGAGAGAGAGAGAGAGAGAGACCTCGGTGTGGGGGGATGGTGTGTCAATCTGAGAGTAATGGGCGTATACGAGTCTCGTTGCTTTCCTATATTTAATGCGCAGCCCCCCTTCCCCTGGAGCGAGCAGGTTTTTTCAACTCCCGCACGCCCCCATCTCCTCTGCACATGTTTAATCAACCAGTATGGTTGCCATGTCAACCGCAGTGCAAAATCTGAGAATAGACCGGGTACTTCAGAGCCATGACCCACTTACTGTATGTCAACAAATTCAGTGGGACAATAGTGAATGAGACACATTACGCAGATAACCCCTCTGGGCAAAAAGGACGTTACAGGCCAGGTCCAAAAGCCCAGCCACTGATTTCCTCTCTTTCTTTTTCGCTTAGAGATGGAAGAGTCTGAACATGACTGCGTGACTGCTGAGCAGGGATGTGTCTTTTGTCTGTGCCAAGTTCAATCCAGGAACCGAGGGGCAAATGTCAGAAACTCAGGAGAAGAGACAAGGGTTATTTTTTTACCTTCATTTTGTACATTTACCAGTGTGCAGCTGGGTGAAATGAGCTTAAATGTCTTGATTGCCAACATTATAAACAGAGGGCACCAAGGGGTGTACGGATTTAAGTCACAGCTCCTAAACAATGGAACATAATAAAAGCCTGGCTAACTTACTTTAACTATAGTTTGAATGTCTCTGTATTATTGAAATGAGCCTAAATTGGGAAAAAACGAGAAAACCTTTTATTGGCTTAACCATCATAAAACACACTCAGCTCAAGAATGTACAGTATATTGTAGTCCTAGTATTAAAATAGGACAATGCAAAACCACTATCATGTTGAATGGCTGCACTATCATAATATGATTTTAAGATGGCATCATTGCAAGGACCCAGTAAGGCTCTTTGGGAATAATCTCAAATTGCATCATTACGTTTTGAACACCTGTTATCCTGTATCTAAAAATCTATACTAGGGAGTCATTCCTGCGAGAACAATAAGAAAACCGTAAGAAGTTCTCCCATTAATAGCTCCAACAAATTTCATAAGAACAATTGGTGGAACTCCCTTGACTTCTGGGCCGGGGCAGGTTAGGATTCAGAACAATGAGCGAGAGAGGGAGGGAGAGACGGGGAAAGAGAAGGGTTATGTGCTGTAGCATGACCAGAACTCACTGAGCACTGATAATGTACTCTTGAGCTGAAGCTATCATGTCAGAGTGGTATAGCCTTGGAAACGGTATTCATCATGGGATACAAACACTCAAATGAAGTCTGTACCAATTTAATTCTTTCAGGGTTAACAGCTCTTTAAGGCAAGATGATCAACCTCTCTGAATGACAAGAGAGCTCTTGGATATGCTACTGTTTAGAAAGGGATATATTCACGAATGTAATACAAATGAATAATATCTTCAAAAATATAATCAATTATATACCCTATAAATATATCATGTTTAATGAAGAATCAATTGTGGTCCCGTATACTTACAAACCATCAGTCTAACCACAGCACTTATATTCAAAGCAGCCTCTTGTGAATTCACCATGCCTTAACCTCAATGCAAATTTGACATTTATTATTGGAGCTTTTAATTCGGAGTGCATTAAACTCAGCGAACCATTAAAAAAATACAGCAAAACTCAAACTTATCATTTTGCATTGTGTCTGCTGTGTTCATGCCATGTCATTTGACAAAAAAAAATCTGCTGTGTTTTTATGTAGATTTGACAAAAATATCAATGAGATTCTCATCATGTAACAGATTGCCAAGTTAGTAGCCTGATCAAACTGATCAAACAGAAGGACAAGCGGTGCCTTGCAGAGTAGATTCTTGGCTCAGGAAATGCTAACAGGTGTGCCTTTCTCAGTTTTTCCATTCTGCGGCACTTAACAACACCAGTGTGCACTATCTCCAGAGTGTTGTTTGGTTTACTCTTAAAAAGCATTAGCCATCTTCTGCTCATTTGCAGAACTTCTCTGCAAAACTTCAGTCATTTCAGCGTTCACATTAGTGAAACCTGCTTTTTCAACCATAGGGCGTTGGTTTGCTCTCTGTTGCTGATGGCCCATGTGGTACATAGTGTGCACCGCTACATTTGGCTAGCAGTTGAAGTGAGCAGTGCCCACCTGGTGCATCTGACTCATAATCTGAGATTTGCAGCCTCAGAAGAGGAAGACAGAAGGGCATTAGTTTGCTGTGAGTGCACTCATTGACACCTACATCTCTTGTGTGGTGGAAGTACCTATTTGCAGTTTATTTGGGTGAAGTATATTGCATTTTCACTGACAAAGTCATATTAAATTGTCCTTTAACAGTGGCATACATTTCTAATAGATAGTAAATATAGTACCCAGTTGGCAATAAAAGCCCCTATAAATCCCAACACAGAGAGGGCCTCTCATAGGTAAACAATGTTGCGTGACATTCATAAGCTTTTAAAATGTTATGGCTGAGAAATATTGTTATAGTGCTTGTGTTTTAGAGAACTTTTGCTGTGAGCAATGTTCGCTTGAATGTTCAGTGTTTCAACCTCTGACTTAATCTTTGATGGATTGTAGCTTGCTTTGGGCCAAGATCACAACAACAGAAGCCAGTCTGGCTTTTTCATGCTACCCCTGACAATTTATTATTTGTCTAATTTTCTTCACTTATTTATTATGTGTGATTGTAGAGCTGGGATTTCTGTTTGTGACTTTAACCATTCCTCAAAATGAGCAACGATTCTTAGAAACGATTTTTACAGAATGATAGGCATGAAGTCAAAGTGACATGGTACGAAAATTGACAGGGTTGCTTCATTGTTGTTCATGCTTCATCGGAGCAATCGTTTCACTCACCTGTTGCCTTCAATAACCAGGAAAGGAGCTGACAGGTTTCAAGTCAGTCATTTGATAAAAGACCCACATGGTAAGGTGACCAGTGAGCCCTGCTACCTTGTTCTAACATATCTATCTTGCATTGTGTCATGCTTGATAAACCAGTAAATCTCCTGAAATGTTGTGACATGATCTTGTAGCCTGGTAATAAATGGGAGCCTGTTTTTAAAACTACTGATGGCACTCATTTTTCACCCACAGTGAAAGCATATGCAACCTTCCAAACCCAGTAAAATCTAGTAATTGTGAGATCAATTTAGAAATAGATTTTAGTCTGTTGTGGTCACGTCAAAGAATAAACTGCTGAAGAGTTATGATGAAAATGTTGGAAGCAAATCATTTAAGTAAGTCACTCAAAGAAACAAATCAAATTTTTCTTTGTTTGTGGTGACATGTGGGCAGTGATTCATGAAGACATGTCACCCTGGTGGCCATAGGGCTGTGAGTGGCTGCATACATTTGTAAGGTGGCTGGACCAGATTGAATGCCAGCTTCTGAGGTAACAGGTTGGTCATTTACCACCATTCAAAACAAACTCTTTTTGAATGGTGGGAACATTCATGGTAGTATTAAGAAGAACTAATTTATCAATTCCCTCTACTTTATTAATTCCCTTTTCTTAATTTTTATTTTTACACACACACAGGCCTGAAATAAACAGCACAGCAAATGTCAACCATAAACACCATGCACAGGATATGTGGACTTTTCTGAATGCATCTTACATTTTATCCTGTACCTCTTTTCCCTGCTTGAGTTTTAAGCTGCAGCCATCCTTTCTAACCATCAAAGTTTATCAAGTGACAGAAAAACAATTACGTCATCTGCAAAAAAAAAAAAAAGACTTGTTTTTCTTTTGCTTGTCTGAAATTGCTTGCGCCGACCAACTCTGCACTTTAAAACAAAATAAATCTATAGCTCTTTGTTTGCACGTTTACAATCTTTTAGATATTCTGAAGAAAAGGTTTGTCAGTGAGCCAAATTTAGGCTAACGGAGCTTGCAGTATATGAGTTCGCATTACAGTAAGTAATTAGTCTTTACAAACCTTAGCTTGGCCCAAATGAATGGCCATGGCATAGAGAAATGCATGCACAGCTTGCATGGCTGCATCTTTCAGTTGGGTGAACATTTGTGTTAGTGGCCAAGGCTGACAGATTTTGCTTTCTGAACAGGAATGCCTGAGTACACACCTAGTAATGGCGACCAAGAAGTATTGGATCAAAACCTGTAAGGTTGGCGGCGCATATGACAAACATTACAAATTGTTATAGGACCAGCACCCTCATAAATGATCTTGCAGCATTTTTGTCGATCCCTTTAATCAACGGGGAACAAAATAGAATCTCTCCTTAGCAACTGGATGTGCAAAATGTGCATTATTCTCTCTATAGTAGATGATTATCCTTCCTATATTCTCCCAAACCTGTCACTCTCTCTTTCTTGCACTCTCTGAATCTCTCTTCCCCTTGCTGCGTCTTCTTCTACTCAATTTCTGTCAGTCTGACTCTGCCTTTGTACCTCTTTCTGTCTCTCTCCCTCCCACATTCTCAGACACAGTGAACTATTCCTGTATTACTGAAATGTCATCAGCAGTGGGTGAAGAGAGAATAGATAATGACTACACTTGGCCAGTGCCATGGCAACTGTTTCAGCTCATGTGTGTGCGTGTGATGAGCGCTAGGTTGCATGGAGGAGAGACGGTGGGGGGGCACAGGGGCACAGGCGCACAGGCACACAAACATATGAAGCCATGCCTGTCACATGAAGTTAATATGAGAGGGAGTGAGACAAGGGAGGCAGAGACAAAGGTGTGTTTTTCAATACATGAACAGTATCCTGTTCACCTCTGCTCATGTGTCATTTCAGGATTGCTTCAGAAGGAACATTTTTATTCAAAATGTTGCAGTTGTAAACAAAAATATACTCTCACTCTTGCTTTTGTGGCTTCCAACCATACACTGAATCATTCATGCAGATAAAGGGTGGGGGGGTGGATGGGGGGCTGAAGTATAAATAGTAATTCCACTTTGCACAAAGCAAACACTGCCCCTCTTAAATGAACGAAAGAAACCCCTGCTCCTGCATCCACGCTGAATGTCGCAAAGCATCGCTGCAAAATACAACGTCTGGGTATTTGGACACAAAGGACAGAACCTGAAAGCTGATGGATTAATGAGTGTAGAAGCTTAGTTTGGTTCTTCACTCTTCATGTTTCCCTCTCAGCCATCACGACAAGCATGAAAGCCTTATCAAGCAAACAAAGACAGTCCATCCCTCGCTGAAGCAGTCCACACCCCTCCGACTACCCAAACAGCACATATAGACGTGCACTCTTCAGTGGAGTGCTGACACTCAATGGACAAAGGAATTACCACAAACAGCTGCTCTCCTATTCAGAAAGGGAAAGGCTAACATTTGTGCAATTGTCTCTGCAGTGGCACCACAGACACACCGACAAAACACCCATGTCAGATTTACTTAAGGAAATCTACCCAAACACGCAAAGAAATACTTTTCTTACCTTTCTGGGTCTGTCCCTCATCCATGTCTTCTTCCATTGTGCTGATTCTGTTTTTAGAGCAACAAGAGATATGTAAAACAAAATGCCTGTTTGGGTTGCAGGTTCAAAACCTTATTTATTTTTAAGGTGTAGTCCACAAAGCACTTCCGCTTTCTTTCTCTCTGTCTCACTTTTCCACTTTCTCTAGATGTCCCTACTGAACGCCGAGATTGCCTGTCAGCTGTGGTTTCTGTCAAGCGTCCGGGCGATGCGAGAGATCACTGAGTCTTTGTGGTGCTGTCCATTGCGAGCTGCCGTGGCAAGTGCTGAAAACCTCCTTGGTCCCTGGTGGTGGAGGAGGAGGAGGAGGAGGAGGAGGAGGGGAGTAGGGGGGCTGGATGGAGCAGAGGGTGGTCTCTATGGTAGGCAGGAAAGCGCATGTGTGAAGGGAGGGGTGTGCAGTTGAAGAGGCAGGTGTGTGAAAAATGTAGAATTAAACCACTGATTGTGCCATTGGAATAGAGACCTAGCAGTGAATCTAGACTTTCTGACTGTGTCATGTTTAGACAGGGGTGTTCACGAGTGTGGGTCACCATTACTCGCCCGGCCCACCCTAAACACCCCTGGCTTTCAGACAGAATGGTTAAGGCCGTCGCCCCCGCGGCAGTGACTCTACTGCATTAACTCAACCTCTCCTTAAATAAGGGAGGGGGGGACTTCTGATTTCAAAATGGGATTCTCCTAATCTTATTAGTCATACAGATTCAATTATACGATCACCAAGGAGGATTGGATTCTTATCATATAAATGCACACTATACGTGTAGACGCAGTGTCTGTCTACACGTATAGTGTGCATTTATATGATAAGAATCCAATCCACTTTTTGTGATTTTAAGATTTAAACTCGACGTTTATGTGGTCTGCTATGGGTTGAGGTTTTACAGCTCATGGTCTTTGAACAGCCAATTGTTGCTACTTTTTCCTAATTGAGTCAGTCATCGGTTAATTGCCTCAAAGTGTTTAAACACTGTACAAGAAGATTCCCATGTTAAATTCCATATTGAACATAATGTCATGTATTGAGGGAAGGTTGTGCGAATGTTTTGAGTAGCAAGCAGTGTAGCAGCATAACAACTAATGCATAATATGGAATGCAAAATTTGTCCGAATTTTCTGAAAGTCATAATTTAATGCAATAGATACAGAAGTAATAATTCACAGTGTGGCTAATACCTTACACTGATAAAGACCAAACAACATAACGATTATATTGACACTGAGGGATGGATAGAGGGATGGGAGGCATAGAGGAATCATTGGAAGATCATTGAGGTACATTAAACTGCTGTGGGATGAAATGTGCTATATAAATAAAACCTGACTTGACGTGAAGTACGGACAGATGGGTGTATGGATGGATGATCAGACAGGTGGATTGGATGAAACTTTAATGATCCCTGAGGGGAAATTGAGCTTCTGCTGCAGCAGAGAACTGGGAAGCAATCAAGGAGGAGGCAAGTAAAGAGTTCTGCGAATGATATGAGTAAACACATTGCCTTGAATAGATGGTAAATAATACAGGGATACAGTCTAATTGTTATATAAGGTAATGGATGGTGACAATCTGAAGCTTTACTGACACATGTACATGTTAAAAGTTATCTTTTCCTCAGCCTTTACCTTGTTCTTGGCCTACAGTATATCCGCCCTAATTAAAGGTACCCTAACACCTTAATTTGTAGGCCTTCTAGAAGAACCGCACCATCATCTTGATTATGGTCTTTTGTTTATGGTCATTATGGTAATGTTTCAAAATTAATGTAATGATTTATTGACGTTAAAATGTAATGCTTTATTAATATTTAATTGCTTAATGCAACATCTTTAATTAATAATTCAATTAGCCTTCTGTAGCATATTGTTCGACCAAATGGTCTAACCTCCTGTGTCCACTATGTACCTCTTTTTAGTTTAATTTAGCAACTTAAGCAACTTAGCTTTTTATTGGCTCGAAGGATGACAATGGCTAGCCTGGTCTCTCCTCCCAGCTCATTAGGAGACTATCTGCTGCTTTTCCGCCTCGTGCCATGCTGCAACGGGATGAAGCTTGTACCAGAACTTGTCAACAGAATCCCACATATTAATTGGTCACATCCATATACCCTTGCACCTTAAAACGTGGGCCCTGATTCAGGAAATGGAGCCTGGTTGTTTTCTGTGGACAACCCATAGTGAAAAAAATACTTTCTGAAGTTGTGTAATTTGTGCTATAGGCACGAGAGTTAGGTAGACGCTTGAACAGATATTTGTATTAGACAGAATCCAGGTAACCTGCCTTCACAATAGCAGTGTGGGGGAATCAAAGCAAATGTTTCCAGCTGCTGTAACATTAGCCAAGATTTACTGACTTCTCTTCCTCACTCTGTCTTAGTCTTTGGTGTTTATATCAGTGAAGAGCATAAAAAATACTGACTGTGAGCAACAAGTTTGAATATGTTTTGCCTTTGATTATGAAGGTAAGCTTTTCCTAGTATTAGGAATTAACTGTTGTGTATATGGAGACTGATGTTGACTGATATCCAGCACCTACCCATTTATCCTTGTATCTTGTATGGTCATTTCCTGTAGTTTCCTGCAGTTTTCAATTAAATTTGGTGATATAATTTGGCCCCACACAAATTCAAATATCATTCACTCTCCTGCTCAAACAAATTAAACCACAAGTAAATACTGCAGAGTTTTAAATAAACCCTGAATTTACTTGGTATGAATGCACACTTTGAATTACACAGAAGGGTAATATCATATACATATCTGTATACTGTATATACATTTTTATTCTGTTTTTAGTGGGTCATTCATTGTACTACAAAGTATTGTGGAGATATGACCAACTAGATCACTTGACAAGACTGTGTGTTGTTGTAAGAGTCAGTGTTGAACTGAAGAACTGAAAAGAGTAAATGCTGGGCAGTATGTAGGACATTTTCTTTTCTTGCATTTGACCCAAAAGACATTTTGCCTTTGTCTTATGTAGTATTTTTACTTTAACATACCTTCCTGTTACCATTGTGCTTTCTATTGTGAGTCTAATTCTAGCAGGTTTGCTCACTCTACTTGAGGGAGAGCTGGGCAGTTTTCTAGCATCTGTGGTCACTTGCTTTCACTGTATTTAAGCTCCACTATTCTTCTGATTAGTGACCTGATAAGGTCATGTTCCTGAAATGTGTTGGGCTTACTGAATCAGTTGTTCAGTTTCTCCCTTGCCAGTTATCATTAGTTACAAAATAGCAACGTAATTACAAGCCCAATGTGTTCTAATGTTTGTTTTAATTGAACATTTCTGATTTAAATTCTTATTTTACACAAAACAACACAAGTCTTTCACTTTGAGCAATGCTCTTTAATATTTGTAATGCATATGATTTTAAAAACTGTAAATAGCAGTAATGAAAAGAAGTCAGTGACGGCTGAATTGTGTTCCAATCTAATGAATAATCTTTTAATATTTGGTATAAGTGGTATTGCTTGCATGTGGCACATAAAAAAAATACTCATTTGCACTTAATTAGCTTTAGTCTGCTGGGATTTTGAAAGAACAGCAGCAGCCAGCAGCTTTCTAGTGACTAATGCATTGTAACTAAATTGAAAATATGTAAATAAAAGCAGTTCATTAGTGGATACTGAATAAATACATATAAAAATTAGAATCTGACATGCACATGACTTCTCACACATTTGTGTGCATGCCAACATACAGGCACACAAAGTGCCCCACCTTGGCCTGGATAACATTGCCACACACTAGCTTACCGTGGCTTTGTTAATAGGGGTGGGAGATTTGCTGTGGGGGAATGGGGGAGGGTTTTTTTTTTTTTCAAGGGGAATCCTTAGCTTACAAAGACTCACAGACCCCCTCCCCTGGCTAGTCGTGTTTCTGTCTGTGCTTTCAACAAGGCGCTGAACACCCCCCACCCCCCACCCCCCGCCGCTGCATCCCTTTGCCTTCGCCACTTGAGCTTCCTTCACACTGTGGGTACCGTGATGCCGATAGGAAAAATCGGCAGATGGTGAAACACTTTCTTAGGGCATTTAAGGCATCCTCAGTTTCTAACATCAGTTGCCTGGCATATCTGATTTTCATCACGAAATGCTCTGATCTGAAATCTGTGTTTTGCACGTGAATGTAAGTGCGTATTTATCATTTTGAATGAATGTGCTGCTTGCATGTTTTTTGTATGCATGCATGTACGCCTCGAAATCCCACAGCCACTGCCCGTGCTCATGACCAACAGAAGGAGCCAAAGAAGCTCACAGTAAGCTTATTAATGTCTCCTGGTAGCTCTCCAGTATGGGCTTGCTAGTTGCCATAGCAACCAGGCCATAGATATTGTTCAGTAGGAGAGCCGTGTGGATGTAGAATAAATATAAACATCACCCTGTAACCCTGGCCACTGCTTTTTATGTAAAGCAGCCCATCTTACATATCATTAGTGTTTACAGTATAATCTATTATGCATTATAAAAAGAGTATATCAGGACTCTGTCAGTACATTTATTATTTTGCATTTATATGGTATCTGCTGACTCTAGCTGTACCTTGCAATCTGGATTTTCAGTATAAACCAATGCAGCCGAATGTGAGGCTCAACACTGAAAATCCAAATTCCGATGCTCATCTCCCAGCGCCTGCAGAAATCAACAGGCGACAGTGCTCCTCGTCTTAAGTGCTGATGTGTGTTCACGCCCAGTCAAGCTGAGGAAAATCAAAAGACACTGAAAGATTAAGGAGGTCAGGTTTTACAGCTCACTGAGGGAGGCAGGGAAAGAGGCTTTACCAGCCATTGACTACCATGGAAAAAGGATGGGCTGCTTTCACAGAGACATGAGATATATTATAAGATGGTGCATTTGTTCAAATGTCAGATATCCACACTTGCTCACATAAAATCGTTGTCTCAACATTTTTACAGTTTAGCATTGGCTCTTGTAATTGTTTGATTTTGCAGTTGACCCAAATGCATCCCCCCTCTGCAAAAGTTTGAGTCAAATTCTAGTGTATAGCTATGGCAGCAATAAATCTCACGGTCATCTGTAGGTAATAGTCTGTTGAGGCTGTGGAGATCATATCATTACAGCATTGTCCCATCTCTCTGTTGAAAGCCCATGCTCTTAGACCACATGAGAAGCCAGGCAGTCAGCCAGAAACACTTATCATCCCGTCATCCCTTTTTCACTATAGCTTCACAGCTCAATTGTACTGTACACTGAGCATCCACGAGTGCTTGGAGATTTGGGGCCAACAGAGTCATCTCAATTTAAGTGAATCTGAGTGGCTTTGGCACCAGAAAATAACTAAATAATGTTTTCCACCAAATATGCAAAAATAAACACACAGGAGAAGACAATATCATTTGTTTTGTAAAGGTGCATTGATCTTTATGTTGATCAGCGACAGATTATCATAGATGTATACTTGTGGTTTTTCAGAAATTCAGCGTGGATTTAATTGGTTAGAAAACTGTACGTCCATAAAATCCATTGCACTATTCAGTTAAAGGCTAGTGTGTTATTAATGCAGGTTAGACCCAATGATTTCTCTGGACATAGTAGTTTGTATCACAGCTGTGTGTGTGTGTGTGTGTGTGTGTGTTTATCCCCATTTGTACATTTGTTTGCCTTTTTGAGGGAACAAAAAAAAGTATAAAGCCATACAATTTAATTTGAACTCCAACCTAAAAGTTCACTTTATTGTCCTCAAAGATAAATGCTTTTTGCATACATTAAGTTATAAGAAGCTGTTGCCGCACACAAATCCATCAACCACTAGACCATGAGAAGAATTACTCTCCTCACAATGTCTAAATAAATCAAAACCTGCTGTGGGATGAAATGTTTTCCATCCTGACAGACACAAACTGCTGCAGTCATTAGCGTACAGTATGTACAGATAAGGTGACGTGACACAGCCCTGAGGTGATCCAATGAAAGGGCACAACATATGGTGCCATTAACGCTGACACGTTGGGATCTGTCTGTCAAGTAATTCAATATCCATCCAAGCTATACAATTATCATCACAGCTATGGGATTTATTTTGTCCCACAATCACAATTGTTTGTTTAGCTTCTTCTACTGCTCTAGATGGCACATGAAGATGTGTCAGCACATTTAATTCATGTCACCAACGGCAAAGTTTTATTGACATATTTACAGAAAAACTGAAACATCTTTAGCCTTTGGTCATCAAAACCAGTGATTTATCATTCAATATTCCTAAAATATAGACAGTCCATATAAGTGCTGACATGTTTTCAACCAAAGGCTAGACAATTTTGATCATTTAATGATTAAATGAGAAACAAGCTTTCATGTCTACATGCCACAGTGACTGGTTATTCCACTAACCTAGCAAGCCGATTTAGGAATCACTTATCGGGATTAGTTAGTACACTCACACATGGACTGTGCTTTTATGTTATGACGTAATTTATGTTTTAGATGTCCTTTTATGCTGTATTATGTTATTCTGATGATTGTTGGAGCTGGTGATGCAAGACAAATTTCTGTGTGAACAGACAATAAAGTGTTATCTATCTTAGTGACCAAAAGTGGTGCCTACTACAGTGAATGTAATGAGCTACAGCATAAATTTACCAGTATTTAGCAGGTGGCTGGTCATAATTTCTTGGAATGCAGATTGAGAAAAAGGTCTGTCTGCTGCCTCAGTGATGGTAAAGGAGGGAAGAGGCATATTCTTTAATGGGTAAAGAAACTCTGAATAGCATTAGCAGTGTGGACAACACAAACAGATAAACAGTAAGGCCAGTCAATTCTTGCTGCAAACACTGTTTTATTTCCTCTTTTTGTCAATGGCACACCTACAACAGTGGATTTTGGTCTTAAAAAAAACATTGAGGAGAGCTCTGCTCATGACTCAATGCTGCCACCTACTGGTACAAACAGACACAGCCCAAACATGATGGTAGAGGCTCTGTAACATTACATAAGCCATAACAAACAGTGATGTCATCTTTCAAAACAAATTATACTTCAGTAAATACTCATGTGGAATAATAATTAAAAATAGTATATGTTTTGAGTAATTGTGAAAAACATATCAATACATCAAGTGACACACACACAATACAATAATAGAGCACAGATCTCCATCCAGTTCCTTTAATAGTTAACCAGGGAGCGTCTGACAGGCTGGCGCACCTTTATCTCCTTAAAGGAAACAACGGCTCCACTCCATGTTGACGAGGAGCACAACTCTAAAATAGTAGAAATCGGAAAATAGATTGGTTAAGTGCAGCTGCAAGTACTCTTACATCAATAAATCAAATATATTCTGTGCACAAGGTTATTTGGCACCAAGAGAAGTAACAAAACACAGTAACTTTAATCATTTACAGTATGAGTTCATATTGACAAACTACCATTTGTAATTGCACCCTTAATACAGCCTTCAAATGGCACACTGCCTCTGAGGAGTGAAATTTTTATTTTAAATGTATATGTCTTGCCCTCACAGAGAAAATGTAAAATCGAGTCATTACACAAGTATTTTTTGTTAGAGGGAGTTTTGTTTTGAGACATTACTGTGTCTCGTTTTTTCAGAAACATTAGAATCTGCTACATCCAAATGATGCATGTGAGCACATTTACAGAATCAATATTCTCTGCTCATTACTGTTGAGAGTATATAAGACTTGACACTTACTGGATGTAGTGTCTCCAGATGAAGGGCTGTCAAAGCTCTGATCACCGCAGCTGGATGGCACAAGATTTTTGGCTGCCAGCTGACCCAGATTAGGCTTCACTTTAAAACGTCCTGTCACCAAACCAAAGGAATTGTCAAAATTGGCCAATTCTGTCACATTCAGAGAAATATGAATTATGAGCTATAGGCAGAATCGGCCATGTCGCAGATCATGAAGTTCTTATATCTGACCTTATATTCTCATTACTATGCCAACATTCTGTCAGTCCATGTGACTTGTGTTACAACTCTTGCGTCATTGTCATAATGAAGCACAGTGCATCAGTGTGACATTATCTGACATGATTTGGATCAAAGGAAAAAAATAAAAAAGTTATAACATTTGCCCCCACAGGAAGCTGTGCTGGGTGACTCACCAGGGTTGAGAACCCTCTCTGCAGCCTTGTGCTCCAGGTGCCTGTGGAGGATGACTTCTGCCTTCCTGTGGTTTGTGCTGATGTCGGGCTCAGCCATGATCTCTGTTATCCTCAGGTTGTTCTTGATGGCCTTGGAGGCCGTGGAGCGGGCCAATATGGGTAGAAATTCCTGGTAGTCTTTATCAGTGAAGTCTGACTCTGGGTCCTGAACATCTCTGATGCTAAGAAGGGTTAAAAAAAAAAAAAAAGGTTAGAATACCTACAGGATTCTATTGTTATATTTATATGATTTGCATTTGTGTGAATGTCATTTTTACACTGTGCAAATGTGCTGTATACCAACTGACTGGCATCCTTTTCAGTTGTGTTTTCACAGTTAAGTTGGGTTCAAGTGCACTAGAAGCCAGTCAGTGGGGTGTTGATGAGTTTTTTTCATTGCCCACATATTGTTATTAAATATCTTTGTAAACCCAGCTATAATAATTTTACAGTATCAGCATCCTTTTCATTTTCAGTTGGAATACTAAGCTCTGAAGTGTGTAAGTTTTGATAGCAATATCTTTGATCTTTCCAGCAACATCAGTATTAAATGATATATGAGAATGTACGCTGTGACAGTGTCATAGGAAGGTTACACTTATATAGGTTAATGTGTAGTTACATCTGACACATTCCTGAGAGGTACATCAGCGAAACTATTCAGCAATTGTCAATTCACAGTAATGTCAAAACTGAAAAACAAACTACTAATGTGAGCTAATAACACAATATGCTTGAGTGCCTTACTGACACATTTCTAATGTACCAATATAACTAAACTCTAAAAATTATACAAAACAAAACAGAACAATAGTTTGATTCACCACCAGGTATATGTAAGATGCTATGCAATATAAACCTCCTATCTGTCTGGTTAAAGAAAGAAAATAGCTGATGAATTTTTGAATGTGTTAATTTCCTGCCCTGCTCCCAATCAACCCTTACCTCCGGTTAGTTAAAATAGTATAAACCTCCTGCACCAACAGCTCGGCTGCTGCTGGTTTGCAGTGGATGGTTCCACCCATGACCTCTTTCATCAAGTGCAGATTCTGCTTCTGTAAAGACTGTGACATTAAAAACTTTTAGTAATTATCTGACTCAAAACAAGAACTTCCTGTTTTCAGATCCCTTAGTACATGTAGGTAAAAAAACGATAATAATGGGTCTTCAGTCTAGATTATTTTATATAACTTGATATTGAAGGATTTGTGCTGTTTTGTGCTGCTAGGTTGAGTAATAGCATAACATTTGGGTTGGACACCTGAAAGTAGTAATTTTTTAATGCTAATTCAGTAGTCTACACCTGTAAAGGGAAACTTAAACTATTGAATGGCATACTGTACCTTGAAAATACCAACTGAACTGAATAAAGAGACATTTCTTCCCTGCTCATTATATTTTTGGATTTGTTTCCTCCTCTTACCCTCTCTATCTGGCTCCAGTTCCTCTGTTTGGCAGAAAGGGATGTTCCTTTGTCATATGATTGCACTGGAAAGTCTTGGGGGTAATAACGAGAAAATATCTCTGCCACAAGGTAACCATTGGAAAAATCTCTGGAAATAAAAAGTAGGGAGAACAGACTGAGTATATTTAATCTACCAATGAAATCCCCTTTGAACCATTTGCTGTCTTGGCAGCATTGATGTTGTTCTACTCCTTGTTGTAGTACATTTATTGTTCTTCTGATCTGTTTTGTGATCCTTGATTATCTGTATTATATGTGTTGCTACCTTTTATGTTTAATGGTGATACAGGACACTCCAGTAAAAGAGATTAATTTGATTAATCTCAGTGAGGCCCTTTTCAGGTTAAATAAGGTTATCTTTACATGGCAGGGCCACAATCAGTTAAGAAGTGAGGAAATTCTCAATCAAAACGACCATGGAGCAAGTGTAAACCTGTTTGTTTTAAGATTAAAATTCTCAAGCTAGCGAGCGTTGTTAACTGATTTAACACCCACTAACGATCAGGGCTGATTTTTCAAGGCAAAAAAGACGGCTAGATGTGTAGTTAGCTATAATTTAGCCTAGGTAAAAAGTGGTTAAATTTAGTAGAATTTTTTTTGACATTTTGCTAACCTTTAAGTGAATTGATTTCCTTTCTCTCTCATTATTCAGCGTTAACTATGTTAACTAACCTAAGTAAGTCAGCATGCTAGCTTAATCATAACGGATAACGCTAGCTATGTTAACTTACCAAGACCTGTAAAAAAACGACTTTTCAACTGACTTCCGTTATAGCTAACTAACGCTACATATTACATTTATCCCGGTTTTACAGTCTGGACACTGACCTGCAACTCGTTTTTATCAGTGCTTACTAAGAAGTGTAAGTAACTGTAAATTAGCTTAGTTTACAGAGGTTTGTGTAGTCTAATTATTTACCTGCGCACATTCTTCGGATAAAATGACAAGTCGAGGCTTTGCAGCCATTTCACGACTTCTCTTGGCAGTCCTGTCTTTTTGGGAGACTGTGCATAAGACATGCTGCTCTGAGCCTGATGAAATCTAGAAACCAATAATGTTTTTACTGTCAATCCATGAAATCACGCTATGGCTTAATTAACTCGACCAGTTTGAGATAACGAGCCGCAAAGGCTTGCATTTGATGCGCTGGACTTTTTTTTGTTTGTTTATATTTCCATGGCAACGACACGACACACTTCTTTGACTTGTGGCAGCACACAGACAGTGGTGGCGGTTTACTGCCCCTCAGAGGATGTAACAATAATACAACATTTTTACAGAGGAATTCTAATAAATACATTTTTACCAGTATTAAATAGAAAAATAAGACATTATTTTATCAATACAGACATGTAATGTAACCATGAAATTGTGAAATAATTCAATAAAAAAAAGTTAAAACTCAGCTGAGTATTATGAAATCTTGTTTCATACTGCTACTTTTTGCTATTATTTTGTTGATAATGCCTTAGGAGCTTTTTTTAATTGCAGTATTAGCTATTGTCTCAGCAATAGAAACAAACACTCGCTGCTCCACCCACTCATATTTTCCATTTGGGACTTTCCAATAAGGTCAGCCTCCTCCAGTTGTCAGTACTCGGTAATCCAAGCTTAAACTTGTCAACTATTTTTGTTTTCCAAATTTTTGAATGAATAACTCTCCCATTTAATCTCTAAGTTAAACAGCATTAATTACCAACACAGCCTGCATATGTAGTTTTACAAAGACAACATATTTTGGAATGCATCAGGTTTCAAAACAATTTTAATCATCTAGTAGTGTGCAGTGCGTTATATATCAAATGCAAAACTATGAATACTCATTCACATTTATTAATTGTGCATTTATATGACATTATAATCGTATGTAAAGTTTTCAAATTGTATCACTCTCTGGTAGCTATTGCAACTATTAAGGCATCTTCTAAATATGACAAACCTGAATTGCAAATAATATTTTATTTATTATATTTTTTGACCAGGGAAGGCTGCAAGCTCTTTTAGAAACCCCCTGCTTTACATTCATCCAGGTCCACAATGCAGGCCAGCTCAGCACAGCTTGGTACTGTCAGCTACTGTGTGGCTGCTCTCTGACTAATTTAAATGAATTGCTCTGACTGCATTGACAGTAGGCAGAGTCCATGGAGTTGATGTTCTTTTTGTGTCAAAGGCTTTTCTCTGTAAGTCCCATTTAGACAGACAGTTTGGTTGTTCTGTCTGTCATTGGTACTGCAGGTAGTTCCTGAGCCTGTTGGGAAGGGGAAGGTGGGAAAGAAGGTGGAGTCTGTCACGGCCAACGCAGTTCCTGATGCACTGACGACACACCTGACTCAGCAGTCGTGGTGTAGCTATGAAAAGGAGACAATGGAACATTATATAAGCTGGTCCTCATGCATAGATTACTTCCTAAAGAAAACCATTGATTTAGCTTGGACAGCATTTTCGGAACTGTCGTGCAACAAGCTCACATAAAAGTGCACCTTTTATATCTGTTGATGGCAATGTTCAAGCACAGACATAAATACGACAAGTTAGAAAAGATGCAAACATAGGTCTGTAGTTGCTTACAAAAACAAGTTACAGGTGTTGTTGTACCTTCATAGAGCAGTAGGAAGCCCTCTGTTAGACTGCTGGGTGGAGCCACGTCTACTGGCCTCTGAAACTCTGTGTTCCGGGCATTAATGTCTGCACCAAAGTCCAGCAGCAGCTTTACTACGGCTGTGCAGTCTTTTTCTGCAGCTGCATGTAAGGGTGAATCCAGGGATTTGCCTTTCTGTACATTTGCACCTGTATGCAGGACAACTTGATTATCCATTCTAGAGCCCAGTCGGAAAAACGTTAACGTTAGATATTTCCACTGTTAAATGTCATCAATATATGTTGTTCATTGTAAACCAGGAGTTACTGTGTGACTATATTTTCTAATTTATTTCTATTTTTTATGTACTTGCCTTCCCTCAACTGTCCTTGTCAACCTAACAATTTCCTTCATTTCCCAGAAATGACTTTCAACAGCTCTGAGAGAATGGACGTGACCTTGTTACTTTTAATCAAAGGTAGCAGCACGCAATATGGGCATACAAATAGCTTGAAAATGTGATTAATCAGCTGTAGGCTACATGTGACTGCTGTGCCGCTCCTTACTCAAATTGCAACATGTTGTGTGTCTGCATTAGTGAGGCCAGTATCAGTAAAAAAAAAAAAAAAAAGATAATAGTTTTGCTTCCTCTGACTGAATTGCCCTTATATGATCTCTAGAAAAAGACATTTAGCAGTTTTAGAAAAGAAACTGACAAACACCTACCGCCTTGATGATTTACTGGCAAAAAATAAAGCTGTTTTATTGCTGCTGAGCTGGAAATGCCTGTCATGTCATCTGCAGTTAGGTACTTCATCGGGAATAATGAAAGTACACCAACATAAGGCCAAACACATGTTTTGTTAAAGAACTGCTCACCTCAAATAATTTTATTACTCTTTGTTTTGATGTAGAGTTTTTGCGTGTCAGGGTCTAAATGCTTTTTCTAAAATGCATGCACAGTGGATTTTAAAATCCACTGTGCATGCATATGTGTTTGTGTATTTATTTCCTTGTCTGTGCCCAATAAATGTGCTTGTGTATCTGTGTGTGTTTCTTCATGCAGGACGTGTGCCTGTCTATATGGAGATATAAAGATCCACATTGTGCTGTGAGCTGACCTTCCCTCAGGAGTTTCCTGGCACACTCCAGCTCTTGGCAGACGCAGGCTGTATAGAGCGCTGTGCCCAGGTGAGGAATGTCCATGTCCACATCTGCTCCCCAAGTCACCAGAGCCTCCACACAACCGTAATGACCTGGAAGTAATGGAGCATGAAGACAGTAATCAGTAAGTGACAGTGCGAAATAATTCTCCAAGCTGTCTGCCCAGGTCATGTTGGGATGTATTTTTAAAGCAGTTTTTCACAGTGCAGGTTTGTTAGAAAGTGCTTTATAGCACAGCCAAGGACACAAATACAGGTTGAAAGACAGGATCTAGTGCAAGCAGTAATTAGTAGAGTTGATGTATATTGGTTCATGTTACATTAAATAACATATTGAGTGGTAGATATTAAATATCAGACGCAAACAGTAAAGGAAACTGCCTGATATGCATTTTGTCATATGTAGAACATTCTGTCATAATATACCTTTGCTCGTAGCTTCATGGATCGGTGAGGGATGGTATGCAAGGCTCTGGGGTTTTGCTCCATTTTCCAAAAGAATTTCAGCGCATGCCACACTGCCCACTGTACAGGCGTTGAACAGAGGCGTGACTCCATCAATTGTAGAAGCATTGACCTGTAAACACATTTTTTTTTAATTGTTATTTTTAGGCCTTGTTTAACCATGCAAGTTGACTAATAGCAACAGCCTGGGGGGGACAGTTGAAAGGGGAACAACAACTTAATAGCTCTACAGTGACTGTGGAAGAAGAGCCTTGGTCATTTGTTACCCCTATCCAGCTTTTCCTAGCCATGAAAATGACATTTGACCTGCGCAGCATAGCAACATTAAAGGCCAATACGTGACTTACATTTGCTCCTGCATCAATGAGAGCTCTGGCACAAGCGACGTGGTCTCCAACACAGGCCTCATGAAGGGGTGTCACATGGTCTATAGTCAGAACATTCACATTGTGACCCTGGAAACAGAATCAAACAGCCACAGACATTTAGATGTTATAAGGGGCATTAAGCAATACATGACCTTTGTCAACCTCTATTAGTGAACACCAGGTATGGCAAGAACATCAATAAAGCGTATCTTCTTTTATAAAATAGACTCATCCTTCTCAGTAATTGACAAACTATACTGTACAGTCACATCTGAACAATAGAAATTAAGCTTGCTAATTAAAGTGCAGAATCAAAAGGGTTCTGGTAAAGAGCTCATAAATCACCATGTACAATACTGTAATGATATCACTGCTTTGTCATGAGCTTGTCTGAGTTAAGAACAAGGCATTGTTGGCTTTGTAGCTGAAATGGCTTACTCTATTGTAGCACACTCCTCAATCTGTGAGCAGCTGAAAATGCAAGTGAGAGAGGAGATTCTCCCAGTCTCCCATTTATTAGTCTTTGGCACAGATCAGCAATTCTGTCGACCCCCTCAGATACTTTATATAATGGTTATGTAATGCTGTATATTATGCTTATTCTGTGCTGTATGTCAAGAAAGATTTATGAATTTACTTCAAAAACATGTTTTGGTGCTGTATTATCAAAGGTGGTAAGTCATGGTCTTTTAAGCTTACACAAACATGTCAGCTTTTCACCTGACATTTACTTAAAACACAAGATTTATTATTAATGGCCAGATGTTGACTGTTTACAATTTATGTTACAGACATTAGACATTTAGCCAACCTGCTTGCCTATTGTAACTTGCAACCTGTGCAACAGCAGAATTGCAAGCAACCAGTAATGGCCAAGAGGAAGCTTTGGCTTCGACAACTTTAGCAACAATGTCCCTATTAAATATCAATCTTTCATTATTAGTCTAATCATACAATGTCATGTTAGTCTGGTTATACAATGTTATTCCCAGTAAAAGCGAAAGGTATTCTCAAAGCGTATCGAAGGCTTGACTTGACTGGAATGCCACAATTTAGTGTTGAGATTAATGGAGGTGCAGTTATCCCAGATAACCCTAGTGACTCCTTATTTATATCCAAACCTGTCCTGTCTTCAAAGGCACTGATACAAATTGAATTGCTCAAGGGACAGTTACAACAGACCCCATGTGCACAGATGAGGAGATGCACATAACTCTCCCAGGGGATTGTGTTCTCTTCACCTGTAAAATGAGGGTCCTCAGAGCCAGGAGGCGGCCCTGACTCGCAGCATCGTGTAAGGGTGAACGGTCTGCCCAGGATCCTGCAGTGAGAATAAGAATTCAGTGCTTACTTCCATTTCCATTTCTTATTATTAGGCTAATGCTCTTATCTAGAGCCATTTACAATAATTGCAACAGCAGAACAAGCCTCAAATCCTGAGTTACTAACCGTACAAGAGGACGTTTATTCATCATGTCTAGAATATTATAATTTCTTTATTGTTTAACCAATAACCGCTGCTCAATAAAATCCCAACCACAAACCTGAAATGATCAATTCTCCATCTTCTTGTTTATCAAAGTCATATTTTAACCTTTCGGGTCATGTTTTACCCTTCATCTTCCAAGAGTTAATGCGTGGGGCAACATATTATTATGTGACTAACAGTGCTGGAGAAGTCCTTATGCAGTCAACTCAGCACATTCACACTCCATTCACATGACAAATTAATATCAACTTGAGAAACTGGCTGTGGCCGTTTGATGTAATTTTGGCTTGAAATGTCTCATTAAGCACACCTGAGTCAATGTCCAGAATGACAGCTGATGCATTCCACACGTTATCATCATCATTCTCATCTTCCTCCATTTTAATCATAATTTATAGATAATAATCGACCTAATGTTTCCTATGAAATTCCAGCTCTTTTATTCATGCAGCCTATTTTCCTTGACTGACTAATTTCAAATACGGGTATAAAAGACCCAGCTACAGACATCAAACAGATTTTTTAGAACAAGGAAGACCATATCTACAGGACTGTGACTAATACTCTAAGCTTGACTTATTAGTATCCATGGAGTGGGTCCACTTTAAATTAAACATCCCCTTGAATGATAGATACAGATTATTTTGTTGTCGTCGTGTCTCTCTTCCCCCAGATTGTGCCTTCGAACCGCCTGTCCCTGAGAATGTGGAGTGTTGTTTTGGTTGCTGTCGGAGTGTGAAAGGGTGCACTGCATAGCTGGGAATGGAAACTAGGGCAGGATGGGGGTGGGGGAGGGAGAATGGGGGGATATTATGACTGTTCTATTAATACATTAGAGAAAAAGACCTGCCGCCAGCCTACAGTGTCTTCGTTTAATATTACAGTTCAGGATTTATAAGTAGCTATTAAGCTAATGAAAGAAAAGTAGGCTATCATTTATATGTACAGCATGTATTAATGTGAATACAATTAATTCCTCTTATAGTTGGATTGGATTATTAATGCAGTATTTATAGCTCATTTGTAAACACGGAAATTGTGAGTGTGTGTGAGCGGGGAGTACTTTGACTTGATTTTAAAGGAAACGATAATATTTTCACCTTATATGCCCGAGGTCAAACATGTTGCTTGGTGTATAGTGTAAACACAGTTGTATTGTGGTTACATTTTACACCAAATTTGGCTTAAGCACACAAATATATGTGCTTAAAACAATGCAGTGTATGGAACAAAGAAACCACCTTAAGAAAAAGACAACTCTTTGAGGCTTTTTTATGTTTTTCTCAGAGTACTCACTGTGTTGTTGACCATAATCATAGAACTCTGCTGATATCCTGGCAGCCTCTTTACGATTCCCACGGACAACGTAGAAGTATGCCAGCAAGTTGAGAGAAATCTTAACAAAGAGCTTAAAGCAGAACAGTGCCAAGATGCTGAGGTAAACATTGGACAACTGGGCCGCGAAGGGCTTGTTGGGGAGTTCCTCTGTTGGGTCTGACATTTCCTCCGGTACGTTGCAGAGGGGCTTTGGTTATGATGAAGGCAGGATCAGATGCCACTCTAAAAAGCACAAGAGTAGCCTACTTTTTCTCCCAGTGTACTGACTGGTTGGCTGCTCCTGACAAAGTACAGGCTGGAAAAAAATGCTCTGCAGCTGCTGCTGTGCCTGAGAAGCAACTATTGCACTGTTGTGTGTACAATCTGTGTGGGTGTATGTGTTCACAAGTTATACAAATGACATTTTACATACAGTGGTACCTGTGACATGTGACAAAATGCTTTTTTGCATACATTTTAACTAACGATAGTATTTCATTTTGGATAAATGAGATTTAAAAAACATTTTAAATATGAATATTTGCATTAGTTTCAAATCATGATAGTGTTTAATTCTGGATGAATGAGATAAAAAAAAAAGTTCCGCATGAATTTTAACTCATGATAGTATTTATTCTAAATAAATGAGATAATATATACATAAAAACAACAAACTAAACATGTAAAATCTGGATTTATATTTATATAATCAATGTAATGGTTATGAAAACTGGACACAAATATGGCTCTAGTCAGACATAAATGCTCACATAATGCCCACTTTTAGCATGATGGTGTGAGCCATTCTTTATTTTGGGTAACTAAGGTTTAATATAAAAGTCATTGACAATTTTAAAAATTATTGGTTTGTTTAATTCATTTTCAATTATTACTTTAATTTTTAATCTTTTAATTAAGTTATTTGTGTATTTATTTATAATAACACTAAAAGGGTCCGTAGTGCCTCCTTGCAGTGAATGGTACTATACTTTCTGTTTCCAAGGAAGCGGCTCTTGATAACCGCGCATGCGCTATGGATTATTCCTCACCTTTTCCGCGAACCTCACTTTTGTGTTTACTTCCTCTTTTTAATGTTTTTAACCGACATTTCTTCGTCAAATGAGGGGCGGCCATTCGTATTTGGTTGTTATAACAACCGTTTCCACACTCGTTGGTCCTCTGTGTTGTCAAAATGTGAGCTCGGATGAGACCCGGACTAAATTGAATGGCTCTGCAGTTGATTTCGACTCGTTCAGAGATCAGTTTCAACGCATGTATGAAGTCAACAGCGAGGAGTTTAACCGTCGACATCTGCATTTTCAGGTAGGCGATAAGAGAAAGGGAGACAAGAGGGACGTGTAGAAAAACTGGTCACTTTTTACACACTTTTCAACACACGTCTAAAAACAAACGGCTGCGTACGTCACTACAGAAAACGCCCACTTGTGTAAATTAAGGACATTTATTAGGTAGAAAAAATGTGAAATGTTTACAAATTACATGTTAATTGTAGAGTAATATGCAATTCTAAGAGTAGATGACGGTGAAGAAGCACTGAGACTAAGTAAAAGCCACAATGCAACAATACTCCATTTACTAGTTAAAGTAATGGAATTCAATAGTTACATTTAAGCTAGGTGTACAGATGTACTGTAAGCAAAATGTAAAAAAAAGTCATACTATGTAACGTGAAACGAGAAATAACAATCTTTTTTTTTCACAAATGGAATTCATAAGCAATAAAAACATGAAGTGGTTTTTACTGTTAAAACTTCTGTCTGGTATGACCAGTAACTTATGGTGGCTAGTGTAAGCTAATGTTAGCAAACTGTAAGTAAATATTGCTGTATAACCGGCATTACTTTGTCAGTTCACTGGCTTTATGACTCTTCATACTACTGTGACACTAAGTTAAAGCATTTACCATTATCCCATAATTGACATGTGTGGCCACTCATACTTGGCCACTGTTCAGCAAAAGTTACATAGTTGTATTAAAAGTAAAAGTTGGAGTATATCAAATTAACCTCTTTCAGAGTGCTTTATTAGTCAGTTGCCAGTTTATTAGTTACAGGTGTATGTGTGTGTGTGTGTGTGTGTGTGAGTGTGTGTGTATATATACACACATCAAATACTAAGATGTAGATAACTAGTGGGTTGTATTTCAGACTCACTCATGTGTTATCACAAAAAAAACGAAAATAATAAGCTTCATCATCATCTCAGTATTATTTTGTTATTTTATGCAAGAATTTTTATTTAAACAACTCGAGTTTTCTATATTTTGCTGCCCCTTCAGTTAACTTTACCACACCTAATGTGTGTTATTGCAGAATGCTACAAAGCGGCATGCATACCTGAACTCATTCTCCACAGCACCGCAGTCTGCCAAGTATGGCGTCAACCAGTTCTCTGACCTCTCACGGAAGGAGTTCAGAGGTAGGCTGAAGTTTTGTCACATATTGGAAGTTTGCAGAATTGGATTAGGCACATGCGTACGGTATCTTTGTTTATATCAGCTTCATCAGGTGAAATGTATTAACTCATTTTAAATATATACTCACTTAGCATCCTACCCCCTGGGTGACTGGGCTGAATCTGCAAAGTCATTGTTTACATGCATCTTTGTATGCAGGAATGACTTTGAACTGTATCTGTTATCCACAGATCTCTACCTGCGAGCAAACGCCGACAGAGCTCCTCTCTTCTCTGGACTGAAGACAGAGGGGCTCCCAGCCAACTTTGACTGGAGGGACAAAGCAGTGGTGGCACCAGTCCAGAACCAACAAGCAGTAAGGTTTACACAAATCGATGATAAATATACTGTATAGGTAGGAACATACTGTACAGAGACACAGTTGGGTTTTGTTCAAACAAATGAATGTCCATTTTTTTCTCAAATTATTTTATCATTAACAAAAAAAGCAATCAGATGATGTAACAAACAGTTGGGTAATAAACAACCAAAATATGTATCGCCCATAATGGGCACAAGTCCTCAGAAATTATACAGTCAAAATAGTAATGTTGTGTTGTTTTCCTTGCTTTTCAGTTCTTACTAGATATAAAGTTTATGATGTCCAGTGAGAAATATTCCCAAGCCTCAGCTGTAGGGATGAATATCAATTTATTTAAAATCCCCTCCCTTCAGGCATGATTTAAGACATATAAAAATACTCTGCTTGGAATAATAATTTGTGTCTGATATGCCTTTTCCACGAAAAAGTCCTAGTTAAAAATTCTTTAAATTACATGTACTCCTTCTCCCTCAGTGAAAAATCCAGAATATATGAAAATGCAAGGATTGTTAATTTAAGAAATGTAACTACTGGACACATGATGTCTCCTACTTAACTAAAAAGTCCATTGTAGGTGTATGTGCACTGCAGGCTTCAAGTGTCCACATCACACAGTATGATTGGCTTCCGAACCTGTTGTGATATCACAAAATCATGATCGGACGTACACATCTCAAACAGATTTACGGTGAGCACAAAGAAACTTTCTCCTTCAGCAGATGAATTTGAACACAGCCCTCCAATGTCAACGTCAGCACATGCATCATTCTGCACAGTGAAGGTCAAATGTCCAAGTAAAGTAACAATAAGCAAACCACATTTTTGAGTGCAGAGGGACCTTAAAAAGTAGGTGGAAAATGATAAACTAAGCCATTAAGTGTGACCTTTGCTAAGAGAGCAGAGTGAACCTGGGGACACAGACAGGGAGAGTGTTAGTGAGATGGAGCTGTTGCCTGTCCTCGCTGAAGGTTCACTTTCTGCTCCTTCTGTCCTTTAACACTTTAGCCAGTCAATTTGCCATCAGGGATGATATTTTTACTGTAAAACTGTCTCCTGAGGGAGAGACATAGACCGTGCAGGTTAAAGCCAACATGATAGCATATGTTTTACTCTCTTGAATTCAGGTAAGGCTTACCACTCCAGGGAGAGTCTGTGCATGATCACACTCACCTACCACTCTGCTCTGCTGCAGTTTTTCTGCCCAGATTTCTTTTTCTCTGGCTCTGTCTGTGGGCCTGCCTGGGCTGAGTTTCCCCAGCAGATAGATAGATAGACAGACAGAACATAAAATGCAGTAACATGCACAAAGACAAAAAATATCAAGCCACTCACATCTCATAAATTCTCCTTGATCAAGTTTTCCCTTATCTTGATTCCACTTTTGTGACTGAAGCGCTTTTCATCGTTTTAAAGGAGAGAACAGCAGATGGTCCTAATATTTTGTATACAAGGCAAATACTTATCTCCAATCCAAGCAATAATGACTGATTTTGGTTTCAGTATTGATTTTAAGCTATGGAACTGTATTGAGCAACAAAATATTGGATTTTTACACGAGAGCTCAGGTTTTCATCACAGTTATGGGAATTTATGCTGAGCAAGTGAACTGAGCATAGTCTGATGCTGTTTGGAGAATGAGGTTGCCTGTGTAAATGTTATACAGGAAGAAATGCACCCTCATATAATGAAATACTGTATGTTTTGACTAGGTGACCAGTTTCAGGAAAGCTTAATACAATAACTGAAGCAAGATTTTCCACAAGGCACACTATACCTGAGGTGTTTCTGTCAGTAGATGGCAGCAGAAAACAATTAGTCACAGTTCACTCAGACTGGACGGAGCGTCTCATTTTCAACCTTTCCTTTGCAGTTTTGTTTCCTGATTACTATTATTTTACCTCTGCAGTGTGGGAGTTGTTGGGCATTCAGTGTGGTTGGTGCCATGCAGTCCGTCCATGCTATTGGTGGCTCGCAGCTGGCACAACTCAGTGTGCAGCAGGTTCTGGACTGCTCCTTCCAAAATAAAGGCTGCAATGGAGGCTCCCCATTAAGTGCTCTGAATTGGTTAAAGCAAGTATGTTGATATTTTTGTACATAATTTCAGGTCTTTAACATATTTTCAGGTCTTTAACAGATGCTTCCAAAATGGTTTACAGTTTACAGTACAAAGGTAGAATAAACCTTAACTCCCAATACTTCACATGCACAAGAGATCTACTGAATATCTCTGTGTCCCTAAAGTGACAGAGGACACCTGTGTAAAGATAAATCCATGCTGTTTTAAATTGTAGCTTTTTAAAAATAAGGTAATATTGTCATGTATTTTAATTAGAGAGATATGCAGTGGGAGTAAGCAAAATAAGATTGCTGTCTATAGTCAAACATAAATTAGAAAACTGCCTGTGCCAGGATCTTTCATAAACAAGATGAATGGATATTTTGTATTCAGAGAACGCACTCATTGAGATAAACTATTTTCTTTCTAGACCAGAGTGAAATTGGTGCCTCAGTCCGAGTATCCCTACAAGGCCAAGACAGGAATCTGCCATTTTTTCTCTCAGTCACATGGTGGTGTTGCTGTGAAGAACTTTACTGCATATGTCTTCAGGTAAAAGACACATTTTTGCAAGTTGTCTATAAGCAATAAAGGGTAAAAATTAACAATGCTAATACTAATGTGGTTTTCACAAAGTACCAAGGACAGAGGAGAGAGGAGGGCGATTGGTCCTGCGCAATGACAGACAAGTGTTTACTGTGTCAACACAGACTGGATTGCTCAGTAGCACAGAGGTTCTTTACTAAAATGACTGGCCCACAGTTACCTTGAGTTAAAGTAAATCAGATCTTTATTTATTATTGAACAGGATCATGACTCACACTCATGCATATGTAATGCGTGTTATTTTTGTTGTATTGCTATCATAGCTAGGATCAGGGTCCTCTGTTGAGAGTTGATGAAGTATAAGAGATAAGAGTTAACAAAGTTTCAAAGATTGTTACATTTGCCAACCTAATATACATTTTCCTGTCTCTCCTTTTTTGTATATTTCCTTTCCTGATGTACAGCTTGTATTGGATGGAGTTTTTTATTTATAAAATTTGGCAATATAATGATATTTTATCTTTTTATATATATTTTTTTCAATGATTGTTAAATTGAACCTAAAAGTAAAACAAAGTAAAGATGCAATCATTTTCAAACCAAGTGCAAGTACATCAAGCTGCTGGAATTGGGCACTTCTGCAGGGTGGAAGCTCAGGGGTCATGGGGGCCAGATAAGCCAGATCTTTACTGCTGCACAGCAAAAGAAAAACAGCATCATAAAGTTTCAATACGACAAGACCTCACCTCAACGTGAATGGGGTGTAAAATGTCTTTATTCAATATAGTTTTGGCACAGACCTAGACTCCATGGCCCATATGTCATGATCCTGGCAGAGGAGGGCATAACAGCTATGCCCAGTGTGGAATCATCTGGTGGAAGGACAAGATGAGGTTGCAGTGCGGGTGCCTGCATATGTACAACAGAGAGGATGTGGAAAATACCAATTTTAATAATAAGAAAAAGTGCAGTAGTTGGTCAGAAACTGATACACTGATTGGATGAATGAGATGAGGAGGAAAGTGGAGAGAGATGAGATGCTGATCCAGAGAAAATGGTGCTAAAATAGGCCCAGTGAATTGTTCTAATAATTGTTCTATAATCTCAATACAGAAGGGTGTATCCTGATACATTTCACAACCCCCCTGACTTAATAGTTTAGTTTGCATGATAAGGCCACAAAAAGCAGTGTAATTACAAAGCCAGTCTTGCTGCCTCAGCATTAAATTTTTCTGTTACTTTTCAGTGGTCAAGAGGAGGCCATGATGGGTCAGCTGGTGGAGCGTGGTCCCTTGGCTGCTATCGTGGATGCTGTCAGCTGGCAGGATTACCTGGGTGGAATCATCCAGCACCACTGCTCCAGCCAATGGTCTAACCATGCTGTCCTGGTTGTTGGATACAACACTGCTGGTACATGCTGTCACCACACTGGCATGAGAATGAATCATAATTCAAGAAAGAAAGCCAGGGACTTTATATTTTACTTGAGTTAACACTTACCTTTTTAGGTCAAGAAAGTTTCACAATCCTAGGGCCTTTGAAAGTAATTTAAAGCTGCACTAGGCAAGCTTTTTAGGTAAAAATATTCCAGTCTTTATCAAATGGCTGCTGTCCCACTCCCCCTAATTAAGTGCTAAAACAAAATAAAATAATTAAAAAAGCTGTTAAGCTTATTATTGAGCCCCAAAATTCTAATTATATTGTTATTCTAATTATTATTATTATTATTATAGCAAGTGGAATATGTGTTGCCTGTTTCCAGTGAAAATGAAAGTCTTAATTTTGTAATTTTCTTGATATTGTAGTGACATGCCTTACTCAGTCGTGTTAGAAGACATCAGCACTCATTTCTAGAAAATCCTCGAAAGAAGTAGAACTGTATTGGAAAGATGTCATTATCGCACGCCACTGGTGAAATATTTCCGTTCTGTTTCAGTTTTAAGAAAATTAAGAATTGAAAGCAGAATAGAAGAGTAGCACGGTCAGCCTTTTGTGTGCACTTCTAAACGCCATGTTACAAGATTTCTAAGTATAGAAGTTCTGATTATTCAAGACAGTTACCTCTTGAAGCTTTGTGTCCCAGTTTTAACACACAAAATCAGTGTGAAAGGATTTTTTAAAGTTTGTGAAAGGTTGAATTTGAAGATACAAGGTCTTATTTTAACAGCAGCTATGTTGTCAGAATGTTCTGACATAGTTCACACACACACACACACATCAGTATTTTATATTTCTAGGCATTAATTATTTCTCACGCTTTTTTTGTGGCTATTGCACAACGATATGAGTGATTATGTAACAGTCTAAAGTGGTTGCAGCTGCGGTACACACGCACACCTAGTGCCCCTTTACCCTCTAAATAATTAAATCTTGAAATACATGTTGTCTGTTGTAGGGGAAATTCCATACTGGATTGTGCAGAACTCCTGGGGAACCACATGGGGAAATGAGGGTTATGTTTATATAAAAATCGGTGGGAACGTTTGTGGTAAGTATGATCTTTGCCTCTTGTCATTTTCTGTTTATATCTCCTTTTAGTTTGGTGTCTGTATGTTGCTGTGCCCACTCTTCCCTCAGGGATTGATACAACATCCTTCTTTTTATTTTTCTTTTTCCAGGTATTGCAGATTCTGTGGCAGCAGTTTTTCTTTGACGAGATTGTATGTGTTTTTTTTTTTTGTTTTTTGGTCTCTTTCGTTTGTTTAAGTGACTGTGTGTGTGTGTGTGTGTGTGTGTGTGTGTGTTCACTGCTGCCAAAATGTATCATCTGTTTGCCTTCAAGTGTCACTTTCAATTACAATTTTTTATTGAAATGTCACCATGTTACATCACTAAAACACAATAAATCACTGTATGCTGATAAATGTTGTATCATATCTGAGCACACAACACACACACACACACACACACACACACACACAACACTGCAAAACTGTAATAATAAGAATAGATGCACTGTACAAAAATGTATCTTATTAAATACATAAGGTAGGTACATATTACGGGTGATATGGCTCATAACTTTATCTACACAGAGATCACAACAATCACTGCATAAATACATAACAAAATTAATTTAACACCATACAGCATACTATACAAAACACAATATTACACATTATTAACATTATGTACACATTTTGTGGTTCATATTTTATAATTTCACATTTATGCTGCAAATTGTTCTATTTTAGATGCTGACATTGATTGTTTATACAGAGGTTTGTCATTTTATGTACTCCTCCTCCCACCTAAGCCACATCCCAATAGTCTGAAATGGCTCCCTCTCTGACACCTTCCCCCATGCTGACATGAAAGATAATGCGTTCGTAAAAACCTATCATCGCCACCAGTTTGATCACAGCTCTCACCGATCCATTTGCTTTCAGGTCAGTCACAGTGAATTTACATAATTTTATTGAGAAATCATCTAAGCAAATCTTATCAAGGAGCCATCTGTCATACTTTGTGACCAGTCAAGATTAGAGATTAGAGTAAAATAGTTTAATCTGGCCATTTGATTTATTCAGGGTCAGACACTGCATCGCAAGTTTCTGGGGTGAATGAACCTTGGTGCTGCAGTGTGATGTAACTAATGAACTAGTAATTTGCTGTTCTGTTCTTTGTTAACATAATTGGAGGATATTTGGAATGCTTTTAGTGTCACAATTAGATGAAAAAGGGATTTTTCACCGTGCTTGACATTAACATTAAAATGAACACATTTAGTTATTTTTCTGTATTTACATGTCACAATCCCAATACTTCCTAGAAAAGTAGATATTCTAAAAGTCCCAACCAATAATACCTTCAATATTTTCATCGTTTACATTGTCAACCATGTTACATGATCCCTCCCTCTGACAAAATAGTTTCATCATCCCAATATTTGAGTGTTTCATGCAAAAACGGGATGCATTTAAGACTGCCCTGATTTCTTGAGAAAACATACACATTTTCACTGTATGTGTTTTTTTAGGTACATCGGCCTGATGTCACACATATCACAGCTCACAAGATTGAAACATTGTGTCTTCTCAACAAAATGCATGTTTTGATGGTCACCTATTCACCTACGCACCTGTCACTCAAACTTTTCAGCTGTGCAAATGATCTGCTGTTGTGAGGTCAGTTACAATGAAAGCAAGGAAGCCAGGACAGACGACTGAAGCGGCCCCTAGTCTGAGTCTTCACTGCTGCAGTAGGAGCTGTCGCAGCATTCGGCCATGTAGAGGAACGTATGAACGTTGGGATTTAGCTTGGGCACCCAGTGGCGAGGCACCAGGAACGTTGCCAGGTTGAACAGATCCACAAACACTTTGTAGCGGTCACTAAAGGGAAAGAAAATCATTTATTAAATATTTAACTCATGCACTCTCATAATTGGGCATCTGTTACAAATTGTACTTTCTGAAGGACAAGGGCTAACTTAAACTCCTGCTAAAATTGAATGGATACTGAATAAAGAACCTGTGTTGTAACTCCTTTGAAATAGTTTGTGCATGTCCGTAGAAGTGACCATATGACAGGTTAATTTAGATAAGCACAGAGTAGCAGCGCCTTGTCCTTATCTAAATTAACTTTGAAGTGTTTAAGATACTTGCAGTGTAAAGTGTTTAATCAGTAGGATAAAGTTTATAGCATACAATACCTGACAGTAGATCTCAGGTAGTGGTAGCCAGATGACCCCCCTGTGCCGGCTTTGCTGCCAATCATACGATGCACCATGCATACATGGTTGTCTAAAACAGAAAGCAGAAATATCCCTTGTGATATGAGCATTGTTTTGGCTCTGCATGTTTCATTTGAGCTGTAAATTGTTTAGACATAGGTGAGTAAAACAATTATTTCATGGGAATAGGTTGTTGGATTGATCAGCAGGCATAGAGGATGTTATAAGATTCTTCTGCCTGAACTGTTAGCTCTGTAAACTCCTGTTAGTCCAGCTCTGCCCTTGAGCAAAATATTAAAGCATTGTTTTATAGTAGAAATCTGCTCCCCCAACACATTTTTCTGTTCTTGTTCACTGGTCAGCATATGCAGCAGCTGACAGGGATGCTACATTACTTACATCTCCATTTTGTCATGAGGGTGTCAATATCCATGAGGGATGTGAGCAGCTGGAAAGGAACCTGGAACCTCGGCTCTTCCCTAAAAGGTAAAAGAAGATTTTAGTATTTGAGGATACCTTGTACATGATCAAGTGGTGTATGAAAACGTGTTGTAAAACGAGATCATGCTATGCTATCACCTGCTCATTACCCACAATGCAGTTAACATCTTTTACCAAGCAGTTTCACATTAATTATCACCATCCAGTGACTGTTACGTGACTCATGTAGCCTTAATGAGTCTCATGTGACGTTGTGTCCTTACCACACAGGTTTTAAAAGCCTGGTTAACACACCTTTTGGTAAAACTGACAAAGACACTCAGATGAGTGTTGAAATATTCTCAAGACCGCACAAGTCCACCTGCTAGTGTTTTACAACTTTTGTAGGTATCACATGACCTGGATGGCTGACAGGGTTTCAGAAACGAGCTTGTGACATGGAAATCTTAGGTGGGAAGAATAAATTAGTAGCCCTGTCTCAGGAACTAACACCGAGGTGCTCTTAAGCAAGATGTTGAACCCCAGCTGTCCCAGTGAAGCTGTGCTCAAAAGTAGAAGACTGCAGTGTGTGTATACTGTGCAGCTCTCAGGTGTGGAAGTGTATAACTAAGAATCTGAAGCAAACATAACAGAGATACACTGTCAGCCGAGTTTCACTAGGCAATTAAAGGTGAAAGAACACAGTTAAAACCACATACCTGTAGAAGTAGATCATCAGGGCACCTTGAAGAGCCTTGTAAGAGAGCCGCCTCTCACCTTGTTAGCAAAATTAAAAATATATTACTTTTCAAGTAAAACAAATTGTCTTTATTTATGTAGTTTTGTGAGCTAAAGCCTAAATGTTAAAGTTCACAAAGTAATACAAAGCACTGATGCAATGTTGAGTGAAATCTAGACCACAAACACAGATACATGAAGTCTTGACAAACACTGTCATAATCCAGTGTTTGTCAAGACTTCACGTATCTCTGATTTCATTAATCAGTCGGATTTTCCAATTTGTAGAAAGCACTCACCTTTGCTAAGGAGATGGTCGTGACGCTTTTCATCAAACAGAGAAGTGAACAGCTCTTTCTGTTTGACCAGCTCAGCCATCAGTTCCTCCTTCTCCTCAGAATCTGGCATTTTCTTTTCAAAACAATAACCCGTAAATAAAAATACAGTCGCTGTCAATCATCTGTGCACTCCAGGGGGAGCAAAGAAAGTTTGTTCTGAAAGCTGGAGTCGTCTCTTACCTCAATTTTCTCTTTCTCCTGATTCACCCCTTCAAATATATTGATTTCCAGCCTTGCCCAGAAATTGAATCCATCCACCTCCAAGCCAGGAGTTCTCTCCAGCCACTCCTGAGAAGAACAAGCCATGGTTTTAGCACATTTATACCCTGTTCAGTAGCAGATGGGCTTATCCAGAACAAGATACAGCAAACACAATGATGAAAAAAAATACAGAGCTGTACAATAGAATAAAATTATGCCTGCTTTAATTAACTCTTGACTAAGTTTAAATATCGATGACATTGTGCAGGTGTTTGGTGGTTGTAAGATGTACCTCGACTAGTTTTAAGAGTGTTGGCTCCTGCTCAGTGGTGAGCAGCATCTCACTGTCATGCCCCTTGAAATTGTCCCTGTAATGGCGTCTGTTGTATGGAACCCTCTGGTTGTCCGGGACCCCGATTTTGTTCTCCAAGAGCCGAAACTGAAGGCTTTGAAATCCAGAGGCTGGAGACAAGTATTCCCTACACATAAACACACACACAAGTAAGCATACATGCACACAACACAGACAGAGTGCACTATCATGGAGGAGTACATCTTACTAAATTTTTAGAGCCGAAGTAGAGAGGGCCAGAAGTTATTTATAAGCTTACCTAAAGTCAAAAAAGTCCAAGGCTGTCATTGTCTCCAAAACCGCGAACTGGTCGACCAACAGTCTGAAGATCATTACAATCCTGTGGATGCGAGTGTTGACTTTGAGCATATTGCGTTCATCTCTGACCTGGAGGAATAGTAAAATATAAAGGAAATAATTACTAATCATAGTAGGTTTTTTTTTTTTTTTTTTAGAGTTTTTTGCATCATTATTTCATCAACCTAATGTGTGTCTCTTCCAGGGAAAAAACATCATAAATTACAACTATTGCTCTAATTTTAACTCTGAACATCAGCCAGGGTAATACACAAACTGTCTTATTTTTCCCTGACTGAAATCCAAAGCCAGATTGACTGAATAAGAGAAATAATTCCTATTGAATATTACTTTTAAACAGAGGCACTGGGATATCTGACTATCACAGTTCACATCGTAACGATCTGTCCTATCTAAGTGAGGGTACTTAAAAACTAGAAAATATATTTTTCTGTATTTGTACCATCTGTCTTCATGAACAGGGCATACAAAGACAATCACATAACCTTTGTAAGGTTCTTTCACCCCAGAAATGTGACTTACGTGTTCACTGATGAAGATCTCTCGCACTGAGTCAAGTTCAAACAAAATCTGTTTGAACCACAATTCGTAGGCTGGAAGAAAGCATCAGAAACATTTTAGTTTGATAGTACAAGGTAAACAAATAGGTCAGTAAGCAGTCAGGGTTAATTACACTGTAAAAATGCTAATTTAAACAAGTTACTCACTTGTATTCAGCCTTATAAAGTAAAAAATCTGCTTCTTGGTTGAACGATCCATTCCATTTGTGTTATTTGAAAAAAAGTTACTAATTTTTAAAATTGAAAGATTTTTAAAATTCTAACACAAGTGAGACTGCATAGCAAACAAGTTAAATTACCCAAAACAAAAAAGGTTAGATAATACAAGATTAAAACAACAATTTTATTTAATTGAGACAAGTACAACAAAGCTACAGTAGTTTTACCTTGATGGGTGACAATGAAGAGGTGCTCATCATGGATCTTATTACCCTTTACTTCACTCTGCAACAGCTGGGCTGAGACTATTTTGTCGAGCTGAGTGTTGGAAAGAAATGAAGCACTTAACTTAAAAACACACATTTGAAAACAAATCCAAATTCCAGTACTTATCTTTGTTTTAAAAAGCAGATACAAAGACTGATGCGTATTATAGGAGGTTTTTTCTACCTGCAGGTAGTCTCCATAGATGATTCCTCCTTTACTGGCCTTGTTAACCCCGGCCTGAGAGGCATCCTCATCGTCTTCTGTTTTGGGAGGCTTGTTTTTGAATAACCTGCAGTGCAAAGAGAGAAGGCCTTTTGTTACTTGGTGTTTTGCCTTCATCAGGATTAGTAATGAATTGTAAGAGGGCTACATTTAGTTGAATTTGATAATATGAAATAAAAATAGGGAAAAAAACTCCTTGAGAGCCCTATTTTAGGTGCAGTGACAATTTGAACGTACAAATGCCTCTTCTCAAAGTATGGACATCCACTCATGACTTGTCCAAATCAGTTGCAGCAAAGATGTATTCTTCTTCCTCGTCTAATATTTACTAAAATTGTCTTCCACACAATCCAGATTTTTAAAGATTCATCTCATCCAATCACTCATAAGGATACGGTCACCATCCGGCCCGCCTCTATTTGCCCCATTGAGCTGTTATTTACTTTGAACTGGGACCACCTTCTGGACTTTGTTTGACATGCTAAAAGAACAGAAAATGAAAAACAACAAATACCAAACACACATTACTTTTATCCAAATAATCAAATTAACTGGAATATCAAATATATTCAACATAAGAAGATTTTAAATACTAAATTATTGCTCGCGACCTTTATACTAATAGAAAAAATAAGTGTATTCAGGAAACTTCTCTGTGGACGTTGCTGTCTCGGTCACAGGGTATCTTCAGTGTTTACTCTCCAGGGTTTGCTGTTTATATCTGTATGTTTTGTCTCTTATAAATAGTGACATTGGTTATACAATATAAGTGTCTGACTTAGAGGAGTGGAGTTCTTATGTACGTATACTGGCATCACAGATTTGATGTCCTGGCTGGCAAACCTGATGCACTTTGTCTTTTTTATTTTGCCATTAAAGTTTCTAAACAATACATTTATTTTTAAAAAGAGGAAGAATATGTGAAAAAACAATTTTGCTGAGAAAAGACAAGGTAGAGCTTGTTTCCACCCACAACGAAGGATTTCTGTATGATTAATACTCAAAACAAGGTGCTTAAAGAACATTTTTCAGTTAAATTGACTTGCGTTAATGTTAACTATGTTGGCATTATTGCAATTTCTAACCAAGAACTCTTCTTTTGACAATCTTTACCAACCGCAAAAGCATAAACATGGAGTCATAAATGTAAGTTGAAGTCTTTCTATGTATCACAAAGCTCTCCGCGGATCATTGATGTCACTCTGTAGGTCATTGGACTCATCTGTAAATATTTGCAATTTCGTTAATCTTTCATTTACCTCAGTGAACATCATTGGAGATGTGTGGTTCCAAGGTCATTGAGATAGTGTGTGGACTGTACATAATATGTTCTTAAAGAAAGTACACTGAGCTTATATTTGTGTTTGTTCCTGTGAATTTGACGAGAGATATACATACCGTTAAAGCTGGAGACTGTGACCATCCTAAGCTTGTTGGGAGCTGAAAATGTCATTCCTGTTGTGAAGGAATTTCCCTTCTTTAGGTTAAATGTAATAGGACACAGTGGTTCCCCAGGTCACATCCGGGTCATTTGTAAACCTAAAAGTCTTTGGTAATATACTGTTTCTTTCAGAGCAATAGTTCAGCTCTGTCTCCAAGGATAACTGGTCAGGGTGCAGCTGTCCTGATAAGACAAAGCTGGCTCTGTCATTGGCGATAGACAGTGTTATGCCCCAGACTCCACATTGATATACTGTACTAAATATGATGTGAAGTGACATACAACGTGACTTTCGTTAACTTAGGTAAGCATAGTTTCTAGTTTAGAATCCAATACCCAATAGAATCTTCACACATCTTCAGCTGGGTGAGGACATTCAGCTTGTAATGAAACTCATACGTCTAACACAGAGTTAAATACTCCTCGCCAGGAAGTAACCATCAAAATTGGGTGGCAATACACAGTGTTGCTTTGGTGTAAGACATCCAGGTCTCCTGAAACGTCTTCACTCACGAGTTAACCAGCATCCTGATTTCCATCATGCCCATTAGGTCTGTATTATTGGCCACTGTATGCAGTTCATGGGAAATATTTGTTTTCATTCACAATTGGCTAGATCGGTTAAGAATAATCCCTCCCTACCACCCAAACCACACCACAACACACTGTCAGTCGCAACTAGCAAATTCTTTTTGAACAACAGTTAACCCAGTTTCATCAGTGTAAGACTCAGAATCCACAATCCAGTCTCTCTAAATCTCTCCAAGATCATTAGCGCCCTTGTTTTTCACCCACACTCTTTGTAGACTTCTCTAGTACAGTCCCAACAGCCTGTGCAACTGTCCTCAGAAGATCAGAGGGATGATAACAAGCAGCTATTTCTGAATTAGGACACGGTACAAGCCTAGCAATATAAGGCTGCAGTCTGAACAAGAAGAGCAGAAGCAGCCCCAAAATGCTTTCTTCTGGTTCCCATTTAGCTGGGACGAATGGGATGCTAGTGAGAGAGGGGTTGCAGTGGATGAGATGCTTGAGACGAGATGAGACCATCAGTGTAAATCTCAGAGGCTTTAACAGACCTGTCTATCTCCCTGATAGGACGCATGTGTCATTACGCATTATCTCCAAGGTCTGAGTGAGTCACTGATTAAAAGAAAGCAGGGATATGGCCTGTGTTTGCCTTACTGCCATGTAAAACCCCCAATGAAAGTTAAACAGTTTTCCTCTGTGTATGCCCCCTTGTCCTTCAACTCTGCAGTTGTGCTGTAGGTGTATCAAGAGTCAGCCCTGCCATTGCCTACCTCTGACTTCATCTCCACAACAATTTGATTGATGAATTTTAAACTTTTTGTACTCTCAAACCATCATTTTAAGAGCTTTAACAACAGTTAACTCCAAACATAATCAATGTATTCATCACTAAAGTGTCAAAAAAAAGAACTGAAAAATCTGACAAAAAGCAAATAAATATATTAATAGCAGTGATTCCCAGGGCTACTTGTACCCCAGGGCCAGGGGGTACTTAGAAAGACTGTCAAGTAGCTTAACTAATTTGAAAAAAATATATAGAAAATATGATTTGATTAAAACAATACATCCACATATTAAGGCAGCTGTAACACCTGGACACTACCTGTTGCAATTAAGTAAGAATGAGTAAGAACTAGTTAGCAAGCGAGCACAGAAGTCTAAACAGGTAGCTAAAAGTTAAGGATAATTGGTTGGAGCATTTAGCTTCTCTTTAAGTGGTAGTAGTTTGCTGAGCAAAACAACTGAAATATTGACACTTCAATTGTATGAAAAAAAATATTTTGAATATCCACTGTTATATAATCAGTAGTGTTATACATTTGGAACATGATAGGTGGCAATCGATGAAGAGTTATGTGAGTTCAGTTGACAGGGCTGTGGGCGTACCTTTGACTATAATAGTAAGATCTGCACATTGCTCTTTCTGCTTGAGTTCTAGCCATCCTATTAGCAATAACTATTACAGTGGAAATTATTACATGCTGTAATAATTCCCCACTTTTAATTAATTATAATCTCAACATAACTTTAAGTATCCTAATCTTCTAGGGATAATAAGATAACTGGAAGTTTAGATATTTAGGTACCGCACTACGGTTGCACTACTACTATTTCTGGTTGTAAAATATGTTTACAGTGTAAACATACTGAAATTATCTTGCCTCTTACATAATTTCGAACGTAACTTTTACAGTTATTGTATACACTGTGTTTCGTTGTACGCAAGTATAATGACAATAAAGTTGAATTGAAATGAACAGATAAAAGGCAATCAGCCAGAGATGCCATATGTTTGATCTGAAGTCATTATATTGTAGACTAATCATTAACCTAGTTTATGGGAGTATTATAGAAACATTACAGTGACTTAAGGCTACAATAACAGTGTGTCAAAGTGAGTGGCAACACAAGTGGTAGAAACCGCTGTATGTCTGCTGATAATAGATGATTACCACATCAGAATGCATTTTTTTAAATTAATAATCTAATGACATTATGTCATTATGTCAAGAGCACAAGATTGTTATTTTGTGTCCACAAGAAAACAGAGCGCATGTCAAAACTCAGAACCAAGCTTGTTATGTCGAAATCATAAAATAATTGTTCCGTGATCAGAAGAAAACAGAGCCTGCTGGCCCTTCTTGACGTCTGTAGTTCAAACGTTGTCTGTGTTTGAAGAAAATTTCAACAGTTTGCGTCTGAATTTTGGCACCTGCGTGTACGGCAATCTCCAGATAGAAAGTGTTTTTTTGTCTTTTGCAGTGAATATACAGTAACTTGGTTTGTATAGTACACAGAATTTAACAAAATACTTTCAAGGTCATGAGTGCAGGTGCTCGATTCATTGTAGTAGGATCATACCTAGCCTTTCCATTATCAGAAACCGATTGGAATAGAGAGTAGATTTCTTTTTGCTTTTGGAAATTATATATGCATTGTCTTTTTAATTTATTGTATCCATATTCTCTGGTCTCATTTGAGTCTCAGAGAAATTTAGCTTTCCTCCTACAAACTCCTAGGTTTAATTCTACCACAGTTAAATTCATACTTTATCTATTTTAAAATGCTGCAAAGAAATACTTCAAATGATTTGAGATGGAATTTTGGCTTTCTGTCACATACCTCAAATTTAATTTACCTCCACAGGTCCTGCTGATTTTGCGCTTAAGAGAAAGTCCATAAGTTGTCAGCTGAAGGTGAGTAAAAGCAATAATGAACACCATCAACTTGTGTAAACGTGAAAATCTAATAACTCTGGTTGGCAGAAAAAGCAGGTCTGGTAAATGTCATGGAGGGACATCAACACTGAGATGAGTTTTACAAAATAACATACAGAATATTTGTCAAAATGTATGCCATCAGAGGAGGGGAATGACCATTTAAGATTTAAAATGTGTGATGCCCTTTGAGAAGCAATCAGCTACACACTGTTATTTTATTTACGAGAAGCTCATTAGAGAGCTCAATCTGTTGACTATTCCATGTGTTCATAATTATCTAATCAGCTCGGTTGATGCACTTGATCGCACATTTCTAATATCACATCACTGATCGCTGTATTACTACTGTAAATTCAAATTCACTTTAAATTACTGTAGCTCCCCTTACTCTCAGCTCTATGTCAGATGATCTTAATTGAAATTGAGTGGAGTAGCTTTTAAAAAATTCAAAACTTGAGTCCAAGCTTGTTTCTTATATCCCTACGTCCACCAGATTTAAATCTGCATGGATGCAAAATTTATAGTTATAGATGTTGTTTCACTTCAATAACAACCATTTTGACATACATTTGACTTATGCCCAAAAGTCTAAATCAACCCGGCTAAATAAATCCAAGCTGTATTTTGCCAAACTTAAGCATCATATATGATGTATAACATCTTCTTCTGTGCTGTAGTGTTTGATTGTGCCTCCAAGATGGATTGCAAAATTGTTTCATGTTTGGTAGTGTGATTCCATATGGCTACCTTTTGTGTTGCATGCATAAAATGAGGCTCAAGTGAATTATGAAACATGCCTCATTTTTCCATTGCTCTGATGTGGTTATTGCATGATGCTTTTGGGTCTTTGATGTTCTTGCAAAGTCGAACTATCTCTTTTATATAAGCCTTTGAAGTAGATCTAGTTGCACTGCGTGGTGATAGGCTGCACTGTTACTTTGGCAGTGCCTACTGTGGTCACAGTGTGATACTGCAGCAGTACTGCAGATTATTTTAATATTACTGGTTCATCTATTCCATTTGATGTCTCTTTAAATTAACCTGGAGTATCCAAAAGTGATTTTTGGTCATTTTCCCCCAACATCTGCTTCACTAATCACGATAATTCGACAGAATTATTTGAAGTTAGAGCTCAGAGCAACAATATTTTCTCACCTCTGTGAAGGTACAGAGACGGCTGCTGTTATAAGTGTATGAAGATAAACAGTCGGCTGGATGACTTTCTGAACTATGCACTTTGTACCACTAGGGAGCATCAGAGGACTTATAAGAGAATGAAAGATTTGAATGCTTTATATTTGGCAGAGCTGAGTTTGTATTTTAAGATTTTTCAGCAAGGTTTTGGTGGGGTTTGATACTCTTTGTATGGATATATCAAAACAAATGGGGTTTCTTTTAAGTTCACTGTAATTTCAGTGTGAAGGAACAATAGACAATGGCTCACGGGGGAACTTTAATAAGACATTTCATTATAGGTTGGTGGTGAAGGGGGGTAGTATACCCTAAGGGAGTCTGATGAGGACTTTGAAAGCATGTATTTCAGATTTTGAGCTGAGCTCTATACGTCATTAAAAAAATAAATAAAATTTCTGAAACCATATAAAGAACCTGTGCTGAAGAGAGGGGGTACATAAAACAACCTCCCATTTGGTTTGAAATGTTGTTTGAAGTTTACCATGAAAAAGAAATCACTTTCATATGAAGGTGTTGTTTTCAGAATTATGCATTCCATCGTCAGAAGTCCTCTGTGCTTTGATGAATAACACTTAACATTAATGTGGGAAAGCTGATCACGACCCAAATGTAATTTAAAAAATTGGCCGATCAAATGTGCACACACAAACTTATACCTAAAATCCTTTACGATTATGATGCTGACTGAGTAAATTGTTTTTTGGCAACTGTCTACATTTTAGGTTTATTACACTTAAAATTTCTTCAGCTACAATTAACACACCTCAGTTGAGAACAGCTTCAAGGAGCTGATTTAAAATGAACGTTGCATTTGTCTCCTTTGGCTTTGTAGCTCAGAAGATGTATTTTTAATCATTAATGTACTTTGATTTGTTTTTGGAATACTGAGGCCATGCATACATAACTATTTGGAAAGACTTTGAACATCGATGATATCCAAATTAGTGTCTAAGTAACCCGCTACCTAATACTACATTTTCTTGTGAGATGACAACAAAAAGGCAGAACTTTGTTCAATTCTTAAAAAAACAACACACCGAAACACCCCAATATCATTTTAATCCATGAGTGCATTTAACATTCAAAAAAATCATACCTACCGAGAACATGGATGTGATCTATATTTGGATCCACTGTAACCTTGTTTATGTGAGATGGGTTCATGAAATATTTGTGTTGATGAAATATTCATTGGACAGGAAGCCATGTCAAAAGGCATTATGCCCAATAAACATTAAATTTAGTGGAAATAATAGTTGACTGCATGTTATAGATACATCACCACTTGTAAATACTTGTCACTACATGCACAGGTTTCTGTTAATTACTTAAACAGAGCATTGTGAAGAAGCCTCACATTAGCCATATTAAGAGGAATGTAAAAAAGCAATGTATGTCTGAAAAATCAAAGAATATAAAAAAAAAAAAATAAAATAAAAATCAGCTGGACTTTATTTGTCATGTATAAACACAACGTAAATTACTGTTAATATGACTAGTACAGACATTTATTCAGTTTCTTAAAAAAACAACATAAAACTCTTGCATAATTTACAAAACATGGTGTCCCTGTGCTATCCAAGACCCCCCCCCCCCAGAGGTTTCATACCTTTACTGTCCTTTTTTTCCCACAATGAATATTGAGTATTTAAACATGGAAACTGTTTTGTTTTTTCTGTTTAAAAACATTTCAAAGAGAATAAGACGTTTTTGATGTTTACAGTGCTAAATCTGGTATACATAGTGGTTGTTTGGTGAGGATATCTCTAACGTCAGAAACAAACATTGGCTCAAGGACACTGCTTGCTCTAGGAGTGTGAACTCTCGAGTCCTGTACTTCTAGAGAAGTGCAGATATGCATAATGTAAACATTTCCTTTGCTATTATAATACTTTCTGATGAGCCAGACTTTTCTTGATGGAAAAAAAAAAAACAAACACAAAACATCTAAATTAGCTCACTGTTTCCCCAAAGACACCACTGTTCCTCTGCTTCAGAGTCCAGAGTCCAAAAGGCTTGTGCAACAGAGGAACTGACCTGTAATTGCCATGTTAAGGCTTGGTGTAGTTATACATTTACTCTGTAGTCCCTAGGTCACAATGCACAGCATTGCTTTTGACCCCGTGTATTTTTTCTTTTTTTTCTTTTTTTTTTTTTACAAAAACACATCGACACTCAGGGTACATAACAGCAACCTTTTGATTACAGTTGCTTTTCATTTTGTCCGCAAGTATGCCTCTACCAAAACTCCAAAAGTCTCTTTGGCAGAAAATGCACCTCGTATTGTTACCTTTTCCCAATTTCACTTTGCCGAAGAAAGTGGATGTTATTAGCGCTGTCTGCTAATTCTGGGTACTGCTCAATGGAGAGCACATAGTACCCGTCATACCCCAAAACTTTTCCACTACTCAGAAGCTGCCTCTTCTCTCCCTCTGTCCAGGGGCGGACCCCTTCCTCACCATCTCGCACTCGCTGCTGTTCTCTCGCCCACGCACCTGCAAGGGCACGCTGGCGAGCAAGCTCAACAACCCGCGCTTTCTCTTCGTCCACCGTGGATCCATAGCGGATATGAAGAGCTAGAGCACCAGCACGAATCTCCACATCTGCGAAACGCCGAGTTCGACTATCCATGACTGTGGTGGACTGGGAAACAGTCACATTGACACCATTCTCCAGAGTCTTGTGTCCACTAGTGAGGTGCAGTGCAGCAAGGTCGGCATCTGGAAGGCCTGGTTTGACAAAGCAGTGTGTGTCCCGCCCTTCTATAGTGAAGTGGAGGTCTTCCAAATAGAAAGCGTTATTGAGGATGGTTGCAACCTTGATACAGTCCTCACTGGCCACGTTGAGTGAGTGAGTGTGAACGCTGCCCTTGTAGATAGCAAACATAACGGCTCTTCCGATGGGAGACATTGCTGCTGAGAACCACAGCCAAGACTTTTCACCTCTGCGACCTCGACTGAGATGGACCTCTGGCAGCCGCTCGAATGACAAGAGAGAATGCGCTTGTCTGGTTACTTCCTGCTGGACCCCAGAGATAGACTGTAGGAAAAGTGCAGTGAAACGTTAACGCCTGAACATGGCAGAACCTGACTCTCCAGGCCATTTAGAACCAGCTACTGCTCTGCTTCAGAGAGTTCTTCTTCCCCGTCTAAGATAATGGTGTTTTCAAGCTGTGTTCTCAAGCCAAAAGTAGATAAATCCCCCATGACAATTTTACAGCAACACTTTATGTGTTAATGCCTCAGACCAAAGAAGCCTAGCATAAATAGCTTCAAAAGATTGTTTTAATAGTAGCAACACCAAAATATTACATAAAAGTTAGACAGTGTTAAAATGTGTTCAACTGGTAACTGAAACAACAAGACAGAGGAAAGTACAATTTGTGCTTATTATGCAAATTATGCAAATATGGCCCAATTAAAATTGATATTCTATGAAATACATAGCAATCCAATTAAGAGATTGCAACTTCAAAATACTGACATAAGAGAAAAACAATGGAAAAAAGTAAAAGTAATTTTTTATTGTCTGTCTGATCCCCTACACTTTCAAAAGCATGTTGTCTGTTGGCTGGAGGGGTACAACAGTTGCTTCTTTGCTTTTCTGTTTATTTTGTGTTTAATATTCATGATATATATTCATTTTACCCACCGGCAGGTCATCCCAGAGTTGACTCTTCCTCAGTTCATAGGATGGCATGCTTAAATCAAACTTTGGGACCGGAAATCCAGGAATGGTGTTGTGAAGATGAAAGCCAAAGGTTACGAGCCAGCTGTTCACATCTGTGAAAGAAAAATAAATTAAAGACAGAAAGTTTAAAGATACAACATGAATACCATTTTACAGTACCATACTTTTTATTAGAAAACCTTTTTTTGAGAATTTTGATCAAATGTTTATACTGTATATTGAGAAATTCATCTGCAGAAAAATCGATAATGGAAATAATTATTAGTTGGGACCCTAATAATCATCATCAATACTACCAGCAGATTCCACTGTGATATCTCTTACCTGCAACATATTCTCTCACTTCATGGACTTTGCTGATGGGGTTGTTATTTCTGAACATGTATAAATTAAAAGGAGCTGGCTCTTTGCCAATTTTTTTCCAAGTAGAGACATCTGGAATAGTCCACCTTCCAGACATGATATCATAATCCTGCTCCCCAAAGTGCAGCAGTTTGGTCAGGGGATCATACAGTCCTCCGTGAAACCCGAGCACAAGCTGGAAGTCTGGGTTTGAGTCGAAGTAGACCTCACCGTACGCTGTGTACTGGAGCTGTTTGACCAGGAGGCCGTTGCTGGTAAAGACAGCCAGAGGTGTGCCAGTGTTATCGCAGGCGATGTAGAACTCCTCCCCGCTGCTGATCTCCATAGCAAACAGGTGGCCTTGGAGGTCATAGTACAGCGAGGTGATCTCTGAACTCGAGTGGTTGTATACATGTGTAATCCTGGCTGGATAGCTCAGGTCTGCGTAGAAGTATTGCAGGTGTTGGCCCAAGCTTGTCTTGGTGGACACTCTGCGTCCGAGTCCATCGTAGCGATACTGAATTGTCCAACCGTTGCTCTTGCTGTAGACCCGCACCAAGAGTCCTTTGGAGTTGTACTCAAAGATTTCTGCTCCCCTCTGACGGAGGAAACCATCTTCATCCATTCTGTATTGGATATCTCCAAGGCGTGTGATGCGGTCTCTCAAGTCATAGCGCAGAGGAAGAAGTCTGGCACTGTTTCCTGCATTCAGCAGGTGCAGATTTCCATTAAGGTCGTACGTATAACGCCACATCACCTTTTCATTTAGGTACACAGTCTGGAGCTGGCCATCCACATCATACTCATAGCTGTACTTGGTGGTGTTGGCAAAGGGGCCGATCTTGATCTCTCGCTTGGTGACTCGGCCCACATCGTCATACTGGAAAGTGATCCAGTACATGAGTGAGCGGAAAATCTCATACTGGATCTCCTTGATGCGTCCATGTGCATCAAAGTGCTTGGTGTAGGTCATGACTGCAGTGGATATGATCTGATTTATATCATAGTAGATCACCCCAAACTTCCCAAACTGTTCAACCTTTCCTGAGATGTCATCAAACTGGTATAGATCGATGGGTAGTGGTGTTTCATTGATGACACCTTGCACGCTGGTGACACGCAAGCTACTGTCATAGGTGTAATCAAAGCGTGCATTGACCATGCCATCCTCACTGAAGCGGAAAATCTGCCGGTCCACCAGGGGACCCACTTGACGATAACGAATGGAGCAGATGAAACCTTCATTCTGCAGGTTGACAGTCTTCAGCACACCTGCCGTCTCGTCGTAGGTGAAGCTGACTCTTGTGCTGTCATACAGGATCTCTGATAGTTTGTTCTGCCTGCGGTACCTGTACAGGACCCTACGGCCTGTGCCGAGGTGAGCTACTCTCAGTAGGAGGCCATCTTCGCTGTAGTCCACAACCACTGAGGCGTTGCTCTCTGGGGGGTGATAAAGGTTCCTGTAGTAGCCCACTGAACGGATGGTCTGCATGGTGTAGCGGGCTACGCTTGGCATTGTGACAGCAGAAAGCCGGTCCAGAGAGTCGAAATCAAATATGTACTGCCGTTGACTGTGGAGCAGGAGAACCATGGACTAGAGGGAAAAGAGCAAAATAGTGTTTTCTTGAGTTGCATAATATTTATACGCAATATATGTGTAATGCCAGGCTGGGTGAGTGCAGGCAGAGTGAGCAGAAATTTCCTGTTTGAGAAAAGGAGAAACAGGGTAAATGAAAAATGCACCAGGTAGCGTTAATCACTGTTGTGAGACAGCAGCTACCAGTTGTGCTGCCCATTGTCTAATCTGTTAATGTAGCATATACAGCTTTAGTTTCAAAGTTATCACAAGTACTTGACTAAAATTATATATTGATTTAAAATACTACATAGAGCTTCTATTAAGAACATTTACCAAGAATGCTGGTTTGTTCTTTCAGATATGTTCAACAACTGTTAATGATTGTCTAGTAGTTAACATACACACGTATCTGACAAAAGCAATGTTTATTTCTAACTCCCATTACCCACAGAGACTAGTTTAATTCATTTAAAGTATATGCAGTTTGGAGTGTGGTCTGTCTTCTAAAGGTTTGCCACCCTTTCTGTTAAAATGTCATGCCCAGTCATCCGTTGCTACATAGAGGTTCCCTGTGCTCCCTGAGCTCTCTGTGTTCCTTATGTCAAGATTGTTGACATGGCCTCTCCAGGTCACGCAATGAAAGGATGCAGCCAGGAGTGGCTGAGGAAATCTCTGTGTGTTTTTATAGCTGGGAATCTCACTGCAATCTTAAATACACTCTACAAAACAACTAAAGTATATTTTTGTGGAAGAGATGGATAGAGTGATACAGCAGAAGAGTGATATTTTGCTATTGGACATCATGTAACAGCAGTATGCAAAAGACCAGAAGACCTGTCAGTTTCTGATCAAAATGTTTAGTAGATTCCTACAATCTTTATTTTTGCATAGTATATGTGTGTCAACAATATACTCTTTAAATCACTATGTACATGATTTAGCCTCAGTGTATTCTTTGTTATTTAGCAAGGAAGTATATTGCTAGAATTTCTAAAGAATGCTCTAAAGCTAGGAGCAGACCTGAAGACTACAGTACAAAGACTGGATAAATCACATAACAATTTCCTCAAACATTCGCACATTTTTAGTCATGGCGATCAGAAAGGAGCACATATTTAACAACTGTGTAAATGCAGTCATTAAATATGTGAAAATTGTGCTCTTGCAGGATATCGTATAATCATAGCCTGCCTATCACCCAGTGTGTTGTCTCTGTATTTACTCAGTCTTTCAATTTGCACTCCTCTCTGGCTTCTAAGACTGAAAACCGGTGGAAACAGGTGTGGGATGTCCAGTCTTTGTAGGTTTCAGCTATTTAATTTTCTTTTACTTGTAAGGGACCATAAACAATATAAAACATAAATGTTACCATTTGATGTAGTGTACCAGAGTTAGCTTAAAACTGATTTGCATCTGCAATCCATAATTAAAACATACACACAGTGACAGAACAGCACTAAACAAACAGGACAGGATACATGATACAAAATAACATGCAGCTTACATAACAGTTGGTCTTCAGGTCTGTCCCCAGCTGTACACACAGTGATTTAAAGAGTGTACGGTTCTATTGCACATGTACTGTATACTATACACAGCTGCCAATGCATTTTGAGTCAGTTTAGGAAGCAGATTTGAGGATACTGCCATTCAGTACTACCTACCACACATTTTCTAGGACAAGAAATATGTTACTAAGGCAGAGATGGTCATCAGCCCTACTGTTTAAACCATTTTGGGGCCTTATTTCCTTGGTTAACCCTGGCATACTGCAGAAAAGCAGTACATTTTTATATTACTATGTCTTACCTCCTCAGTTTGCCCCAGAATTGTAATTACTGGGTAGAGGGTGAGGTATAGCACGTGGATGCAATCCTTCTAAACATTTTTATATCTAAAGCTTGTAAATGATGCTCATAAATCTGCAGTTAGTGTAAAATGATTACTGTGTTTGCTAAGTACCTCTATAATAAGCAGAATTATGTACGTGGAGCTGGTGATTATTGCAAACTAAGCCTCTTCAGGGTGACCTCTGCTACATGTCAGGGTCTTTCTTCACCCTGTAGCGATAATGACTAGCCTGCTCTACAGTATAGCTTACATATTGCTTCCTCTGGTCATGTTATTTTCTCACCTGCTCCAGGTAGGTGTAACTCCATATCTTCCCATCAGCAAATACCCTGGAAACCAGGCGGCCTTGGCTATCATACTCAAGTCTCTCCGTGGTGGGACCTCTCTGCAGGGCACTGATTTGCCCACTGCTAGTGCGGCTCACATTAACTGGCAGTAGCTTACTGCTGGGCACCCAGAGCACTGGGTGGCCTGCTGTGTCGTATATAATCTTTAAGAGGAACTTCCTGTGGTCATCATAGATCTTCTCTGTCCTCAGGGTGCGATCATAATCGACAGAAAGAATGTTCCGTCCGTTCACCTGTGGGAAAGATTTGATTTAAGAACGTGTTAGACAAAAAACGACAACTTCTCCTACTAGTGATAATAATATATGACAGATAACACTTAAAGAAATTACACAACTAATGAACATTGATTACAAAATAGTGCAATATAAAGAATACATTTTTGGTTTTGATATCACAGTTCTTTGTCTGGATGGTCTTTAAACTGTATTCACATGGATTTTCACTACAGTTGTCACAGAGATTAACACCCCTTTCCCAAGGCTCATTAAACTGAGAGACACTCTGGCGATTGTTCAGGTACACTTAAATCACAAATTTAGTGGAGACGAAAATTACTCGGAGGCAAATTAACCACCCAAGTTAAGTTCATGAAGTACCGTAAATCATAAATCTGAGTGCCAGATTCTGAGAAGGAGGAATAAGAAGAGGTGGACGTATGTACAGTACTAGAATATTGATAACCCTCTATGTCAGGAACTAAATGTTGATGTGACTCGTAAATTTCAATGGAAAGAAAGAATTGCAGAAATATTTTTGTAAGGTTGTAATAGGGACAGTGACACAGCCACATACATAAAATAACATCTGTCATTTTTTGGACAGTTTGATCTGATTTTTGCACAAGTAACCTTGTGCAATTGATTCCTGTCCTTAATAGTGTCACTGCCATACCACTGAGGTAAGCAAGGCCACAGGAAATACCGACTTTTGTATGCATGGCATGGTGATCATTTGCATATGCCACAAGGAAGAAAAAAAAGTAAAAATAAAACATACCCTAAGTTTGCGTCCAAACACGATAACTTTTCCTCTGGCTTGTTCTTTGCGGAAACGCCACTCAACCAAGTTTTGCCCACTCTCCCCTGGCAAGCTCATATTGCGTCTGGCTACAGTTGGGTTGGCAGCACCTGCCAGGATGTGGGGCTCTGTCTGGTAGTGGGTGTCCATCCCGTTGGCATAGGTAATCCTCAGCGAGTTGTCAAAGCCCACTTGATAGCTACTTCTACATTGGTCTGTTGATAGTAAACAAAAAGTGCAGTTTAGAACTGAGGTGTAGGTAATTACACACCAGAATGTTATTGACAGTCTCCTGAGGTAATTATTGGTTGTACTTCATTATGCTTTAAGCCCTTAGTATTTCAAATTAGACATTTTTCAGATGAAAAGAATGAACATGAATGATGTGCTGAAATAACTGGACCATCTGGCTTTGGCAGAGAGTAGAAACCATTTAGATACAAGGTTGATGTGTCTCCCTGACACCCCAAACCCGCACACTGAGAGAGTAATCATTTACACTGTCGTCTGTCAGACCCACTGAGCTGTAATGATACACGACTTAAGCTTACTCAACATTGCCCCGACGACCCCTGAAACAATGACAAATAACCGCTTACAAAATAGCTTCCTGAGTCGGGAAGAGGAGCGTCGCGGCCTTACCCTGAGACAGAGTGTAGAAGGCACGAATGGTTGAGGTATTCGTGGTGATGCTGATTTCCTCTTCCGTCATGGAGCTTTCAATGTCCACCGTCAAAGCGCTGTATATGTCTGTGTACAAGTTATTCACCATTCCAGTGGGGAATGTCACATTCATTAGCCGTCCTTCGCTGTCATAGCTGTTTGACAAAAAGAACATCAAATGACAAAGCATTGATATGTATGAGGGCTCTCAGTGCCACAGTGCATTAAATTATCAGCTCTTTTATACTTGTTGAGTAAGACCATCGACTTTATTGTAATTAAAATGTCACGATTTTATTCTTTTTAATTTTTTTATATGTTCAATTTTCATTGCATGAGTGAAGGGGCGTCTCTATCAACCCAAGGCGCAATCCAAATATTTGATATGGGAGAATGACACATCTCATCAGCTATCAGTTTTATATAAAAAAAACATAGACTTGTAATGAATTCAATTATTTGGATGATTGATGTGTCATTATAATCTCAACTGAATGCTTTGCTTTTTTAGTTATAGTGAGGATATCATTCATGGCATAATGTGACATGACATGGAATTACACAAGGGAGAAAAATTCAATCACTGAGAGGCCATGCTACAAAAATGTGTCATTATGATAGAGTGTCCATGTGGCTCAGTATAACGAAATATAATCATGAGTTGGTCATTATGTTCAACTTTACTTTTTTAAACATGTGCATGTCAAAAAAACTGTCCTATTGTAACCAACACTTTTGTTGCACCTCGTCTGCTAACTACAACATAATGGAACACATGATACACATGGTTTAGTCAAGTAAAAAATAAGAAGAAAAAGTAGCATACTTTATGGATATTCATTTATAGTCTAACTAGGCTATTTTACAGATCTGAGGCAAATTTTATAATTAGGTTTCAATTAAATGTGCACCCTAAAGCAGTTTGCAGGTAAGTATGGTTACCAATTATAGAGTAAACTTGTACTGAGCTGTGAGACAAGAAAGAACACACACAGGGTTACATGCAAGTACACACACAGCAAACATTCTTGTCTTTGTAACTTAATACTTGAGATTTTAGTTTATAATTTAAAAAAAGGAATATAAATATTTGTGTCAGGCTCAGTTCAGTAGTAGGTAACAAGCTCAAACAGAAGTTGGTTTAATAAATCCATTCAACTGTTAATAGTGCCTCCTTATCCATGAGAAGCAGGGAATACTTTTTTTTATTACTAAACATTATCTGCCAGAATGCAAAGTGCATTTGTTTACATAATTTGTATTAGTATGCAAGAAGTAGGAGGTGTGTTTTAATTTGTACCAAGGGCAGGTTCCAGATGCAGAAGGCCTAAATGAATTGCAACCTAAATCAGTCCAACTTTGGCAAGGGATGTAAAGATTTCCACAGAATGATCTTGCCAATCTCTATTATACTTACTCGTAAAAAGTTGTCCAGCCAATCTCTGATGTCTTTGTTGCTAGCAGGCCGTTGTTACCATGGTAAGTAAGAAGCACTAGCTCCTGGCCCTGCGCTGTAAGTGTTTTCAGTCCGCCATTGGTGCCCATGGTCAGCCAGATCACCTGGTTGTCAGGGGCGACGATACGCACCGGTGTGCGGTTAGGATCTCTACGGATTCTCAGAGTGTTGCCACTGCTGTCAGTTACAGCTGTGATGTCATTCTCTGTGCTATAGCTGAAAGTATATTTCAAGTCGCCAGTGAGTAGGCTTGCAGTGTGTTGGTGGGTGCCATTGCTGTCAAACACATACAGCTCCTGGGCATCAGGGGAGGCCACCTCAAACGTACTGGCACTGGAAGTCACAGTTGGCCCATTTCTAGAGATGGCCCGGATGCGGATGTTGCCCAGGTCGGCCACGTAGAGTGTTCCATCTGGAGCTGTCACTAAAGAAGATGGAGCATTGAGCCTCGCATCTTTGGCATAGCCGTCCCCTGTCTGGTAACAGTCACAGTTGGCATCATTCTTGCAATCGCAGTCGGAGGGAGCCCCGGCCAAATGCGTTATCTCACCATCCACAGAAACCTTTCGGATCCTGCTCATCTTTCTTTCATCTGTCTCCGCTATGTAGATGGCCCCATGATAAGATATGGTGATGCAAACAGCAGATTCTAGAGGGGTTAACTGCGCCCTTTGACCACCGGCCACACCACGCTCCAGTCCAGCCAATGGGCAGTGGATAGGTCGGCCAGCTGCAATGCTCACTTGACCGTTCTCTGTGATGCGCAGCACAATATTGTTGTCCAGGACATACAGCGAGTTGTCCATGGGGCTAACTGCTAGGTCCGTGGGCCACTCCAGAATCACCTGAAATACATGACATAATTAGATTATTGTCTGGTTTATTTTTATATTATTAAAGTTATTCAATTTATTAAATATCCATTTTGCTAGACCTTTTTGTGATTAATAAAATGCAGCAGTGACTCCAGCATAAGCATAAACAACAATGTAGTGATGCTGCGATATTGTTTAGCAACTACACAACTATATGAATAAATCTTCAGTATAGTTGTGTATCCAGAATGACTTAAGCTGTAATTAAGCTACAGACAAAGTCCTTCTTTTTCAAGCTACCCACTGTTCCACTGCATTTCCTCATAGAAGATGACTTTTATTCATCTTTCTCAATAGGTGAAATATATCGAGTTGATGATTAAGACATTGGCTGGTGCAGAAATAAAACATGACATTTTAGTTGCAGGGTAGTCTCTCTTTCCATTATGCTAGTTTGTCTAACTTAGAATATACTGTATAATTTCAATGGGCCAGAAGGGAAAAATAAATATTTCTTAAACCTTTCGGGTATAAGATATAGTATAGCTAAAAAAAATAACCTTGAGTGTGCACTTAATACCTTCCTGCAACCATTTCTGCTGTACTAACTGGTGCTGCAACCCGAGATAGGGGCTCCCCACTGGGTGATCAATTAAGTGTATCAAATTAAATCAAAATTAAATAATATATATTTCACACATAAAAAAAAATGATAGCAGTATTAACTGCATCTTGAAAAAATAACAAGTATATATTATAATCCAAAGCTTTAACCCCGGCCAACCATTACAGTCTGCTTGTCAGAAATGTGTTTGTAACAGCACAAATGACTGGCCTGGCCTTCAAATACATAAATGTGTCATTAAAACTGTCAAAACGCTCCTGAATTGTGCTTTTCCACAGGGTGATTAATAATAAAACACACTGCCTTTAAGGCTGCCACTAGTTAAACTGCACTGAGCCAATTCTCTAGCTGGGATGCCTGAGGATCAAAGGACCAAAACCATGTCTTTATTGGCTCAAACCAAATGACTTGGTTAATTTGCAAAAAGTGACAAGCTTAATCCTTTGTCTTCATGTTGTCTTATGTTCTTCCCCCTTCATGTTCACTGCCCACACACACATACGCACACAAACACAGATTGCTTTCTCTTCTGTTTACATTAAAATGTTCTTATGCTGCCAAAAACACCCTTTAATTTTCTTCCTAGCTCTTATTTCTGTTAATGCATTTCTATTGTTATCTAACCTCTCAATAAGACAAGAATATTTGTGATGTCTGCTCTCAGGGTCATTTGGTTTTGACTGTTGCAGTCCTTCCTATCTACTTTTGAAGTGTTTTGTTTGTAGTCTTGCACTTTCTTTCTTGTAAGCTGATCTGCATTAGAACATCAGAAATCTAATTAAAATGTAAATTGGTTAGTTAAAAAACAAACCAAAAACAACCAAAACACTTACAGTATGTCTGGTGCACACATGTAAGAGGTGGGAGAATCTGATCCTGCGGCAACTTCATTCTCAACAGCCAATACACTTAAGAGTTCACTTTCTGCAGAAACAGGATATAGCTGTGTACGCATCCTTTTTCATATGATAAAAGCCTTTTTGGTTTTTATTTTTCTTCATTATTCAAATGTATTTTGACTATCTTTACTGTCTTGAACTTGAATGTATGTTGCTTAAAAGTTATAAGTGAGTTCATGTTAAATGTTGTTTTGTTATTGCCAATCGTTTCAGACCTCTGACCTTGAAGAAAAAGCAGATGCGGACCTTTGACTAATAAGTTTGAGAACCCCTGGTATCAAGTGTCCTCAATCCTGAGTATTTCTAGTGGAACACTAAACACTAATTCAGCTCCAGCCACATCAAAACAAGTCCCCAAAACTGAGTAATTATTCTTCCCTCCATATCATCTACCGTGACCTGAAAACTCATCTCTTCAATAAACACTTCATGTCTCCATTTCCTGCCGAAATCACATCTTCCTCCTTGCACATATTTTCCTCCTGTACTTTCAGAGAAAATGCTCTACTCTACTTCTCTGTTTTTTCTTCACAAAGCACCTTATAATGTTGTGTTGAGCTTATTCCACTAATGTAATTGTATGTTTCTCTGGATAAGATCTGTCAGTTTTGTGCCTATTTTATATTTAACATTTATTTAACCAGGAAATTCTCATTGAGATTAAAATTCTCTTTTTTAAAGAGTGTCCTGGCCAAGACAGGCAGCAATAACAATGTTACAAACTAACATCATAAAGCAGATAACAGAAAATATCTCACAAGATCAGAATTAAACAATAATGGGATTATAAAACCTTAAATAAAATTGCCAATAAGAATCATTTAAAAGATCACATCTTTGAAACATACTGAAGAGGCACTTTAAGGTTTAGAGGTTTTTATGTAAAACCATCAATATGTAAGAATGATCTAATGCTATCAAACTATAAATGAATTACACTAAAACATCCCAATTCTAATATTCTCCCAAATAACAGCCAGAAGAAAGAGCATACAATCTCTGCAGCAATGATTTAAATTCCCAGAAAGAGACCAGTTTTTTCAATTTTAAATTTAATTGCAGAAGCTTCCAGACAGAGGGAGCAGCATGCCAAAAAGCTCTTATACCAAGTTCAGTGAAGAATTTGGGAACTGTTAATAATAATAATAATGTAGACTCTGAGGTAAATTTAAAAAGAAAAATGCCCCTGCATGTCTTCCTCTCACTCGAGAACCAGTTGCCCAAAGAGATTATCATTCATGAAGAGATGAGTTATACTGCATATGTAAAATATATGCAGTTATATAACACTGCATATCAATGATGAGTCATGGGTGAGCAAACTGAAAGAGGGTTAGAGGGGCGGGGGCAGAAGGTGGCGCTGTGAAATGCTCTGTGTGAGCATACAGGCAGGGTTAACAACTGTCTGGCACTTGTGTGTGTAAAGTCACCTGATTGATGTCCATGCTGTTGTCACAGGTCAGAGGGCGAGCCGATGTCAGGTCGTTGGAGCCAAGGAAAGTGGAGATGATGCCGTTCTGGTCCACTTTTCTGATTGTGGTGCCATCAACAAAATAAATCAAGCCATTCTTGTCCACGGCGATGCCTGTTGACATCAGGTAAGAGGGGGAAGAAGGAAAAAAAGAAAAAAAAAAACTTGTGATAACATGAAAACATGGTAGATATGCAGCATCTCTGCTTGCATGACTCAGTGGACAGAACACGATGGATACATGTGTCAAGCTTGCCTTCCCATTATTCAGGTCACTGCAAAAAGCACAGCCATCAATAATTCACAGGCTGCTTTTCTGGTATTAAATAATTTCTCAGGCAGAAGTGGGAAAGGCTGTATTCATATGGTATATATGCACTTGCCGCATCTTGTAACCCTCCTCTCTAAAAAAGGACCTCAGGAGGTGGGGGGGTGTCAATGAGTGGTGAGTTTGAGAGATTTTTTGACATCGGCAATCATCAACAATCTGCACACCATTTGAGAAATGAATGAGCGAGGGAGCGGAAATGACAGCTTCGGCCAATTTTAGATGAAAGGGGTGAAAGACAGGCAGTTGCCATGGTGACAACGGTGGACTAAATTGTCTCAATGATTGAGTGTCAGTTCAGAGTTGGAAGTTGCAGCCGAGCCAGTGTGGAGTTGCAATAACCATTTGTCCCAAACTGGGAAAATACATTAACGGGCCACGGCAGCCTCCACATCGCTCTCTGTGTCACCGTGCTGCTTAATAGAGACCAGCACCTGTGGGAATTCAATCATACCTCACATGCAGGGGGACTAGTTTTCATTCTCGACATTGGTTTTTACACTGTGGTTTTGGGTTTAATTCTAAAGACTGACAGCTGCTGATCTCAGGAACATCTATGTATAGTGGAAGATTGTTTTTTTGTTTTTGGAGGATTTGAAATGTTTTGAATAAGCAACTTCAGTTTTACCTCCAGAGTGTGATTTCTTTTTCAATGAAGTCTTTAAAAGCTTCTATGGAAGGTGAGTGGTTTGGTTTGACCTGTGGCTAGGTCTGCACAAGATTGCTTTCTGCTAAAACATTGACGAGCCGAGGGAGCCCACGGTGAATCCTTGGGAGCTAGCTATTTGACAGTCTGAGATTCTCTGACAGATGAAAAGTGTCACATTTGAGCAGAGTTCACCAAATGTCTGAGAGGAGAAAAAAATGGAGCCATCTGCTGTTTCTTCTCTGGTCTCGGCTTCCACCCACTCCATCATTAGAGTCGCTCCCTCAGATTGCCTTCACTCAAGCCTTTATCACCCAGCTGAAGCGGAGCTATTGCAGTTGGCATTCAGAACGGGCAACAACTAGCGCAAAACAATTCATCTTAGCCTTTTCATCCAGAAGAATTTATGGAAAAGTGAGCAATCCAACCACAAATGGCCATGTGCTATTTGAATGTGGACAACTGGTCGTGCATAGCGGTTCTCAACTTGTGGATAGCTGTCACTTTAAGCTTTAAAGGCCTGGAGACTTTACTTTCACAAGAGCCATTTAAGAAACAATCTTGAAGAATTGAGTATACATTTTAAAGGATATTTACAGGAATATCCAATTATACAAAATATATTATGCATTAAATTTCTGGAGGTTAAAACAATAACTTTTTGAAAGGCAGCAGCAGTATACAGCCTTAATTTACAAAGTGTCTTTTTTTTTTTTTTTTTTTTTTTTTGACAGTTGGCAGTCCTGCTTACTTTTACTTCAACACGATCCACAACTATAATTCATCCATTAAAATCAGTAGGCCCAGAGTTGGCACAGACCCCAATGGTGCACATACATTTAAATTTAGCAGTTCCCACTCTTGACTGAGTAACCCATCACTGTGTCCCGCCTCTCCATTTGGGTACAACATCTTCATTAGTTTTAAACGATACCTTTGGGTCCAGTGAGAGAGGCCTCTGGAGCTTTGCCTCCATCGCCACAGTGGTTCTCATCAAAGGGCAGACAGTGCTCCCCAGTCCCTGCCACCACCTCTGCGTTCGACTGAAGATCCTTGGTCCCGGTTAAGGTTTTAGGACGGTAGATCCTCCGGGAGTTTGTGTCTGACACGTACAGCTGGCCAGTTACTGGATCAGTTGCCAGGTAATACCGGTGTGCCGGGTTGTTACTGCATTCAAGACAACAACTCAGTTATATACTATATACTGCCCTTTTCTTATAATGCAGCCAAGTAATCCTTTAATTGTGCTAATTTACCCCTAAAATGTGATCTAATGCAATAGTCTCTGTAAAATACCTGAAACAACCTGTAAACCCCAACTGACCCCTGATGAAATTAAGCATGATTTTCCCTCTAAATAAAACATTTAGACTCAACAATATAGAGATGATTCCATTATACCTCTCCAGAGAACTAACAGTACTTTTCAGTATGCATTAGATTGTTTTAAGTTGTGTAGATAGAAAACCCATTTTAGCAAAATATTAATTCAATAGAATATCAAGTCTTGCCGACTTTCATACATTGTTTTAAGTGTAATGGAATTAAGGAACCTACTTCAGACTCATGTATTATTTTGTTTTAATTGCATTAAAAGAGAAGATAGAAAGTTAATGCCAATGTTCAATCAGGTTATGTTTTTAGCATTTAAACTGTCATTATGAATGTTCTTTTCTAAAACACACACCATAAATGGCTAATTAAGTGTAACAGTTTTTTTTCCAGTCCAGTTGCAGATTAAAATCTAAACCTTATTATCAACTTAAAATTTGTATGTGCTTAATGAAGTGAAGAAGGAAACAATGTCTATTTTTAATGTTGTGAAAAACAGTGTGAAGAACAGCAGAACAAAAAGGGTAGAGCCTTTGTGGATGAAAAATAAAAAGACAGAAAGGGAGACAGAGAAGGTAGAAAAGATGGAAGTCAAACAGAATTGAACAGGATACCACTGCAGTGGGCTTCCAGTTTACAAAGCAGAAATGACAAGCTGTGTGCCAGATCATTTCATTTGTTATCACTCCCCTGTGGGGAAAACCCTTTGGAAATTACAGAAATGACTGGCTTATGTTAACAAAGTGCAACAAGTAATGGCGTCACATCTGGTTCTGCTTCTTTGCATTCTTTTAACTGTCTCATAATGGAACCAACCCTTTTAATTCAGAGAGCAAATGTATCAAGGATTAGGAATCAACAGACATGATTGACTGATATTTAGATTGAAGAAAGCCAATTAAATTACATTTTAAACAAATTCAAAAATAATGAAAAACTATTGAATTAACCTTTTCTATTAAGGCAGAGTTGATACACAGCAAGTGCTTAAGTGTCATTAAAGAGCTAAAAACAGAGGCAGTTAACATGAAAAATTGCTTGCTTTACAGTGCAGTCGTAAACATGGCTTCTCTGGTTGTACTCCAGCTTAATGGTACCTCAGTCAATACTGGTTGGCTTTGAAAGTGGGATAATGTGACGGCAAAATAAATGTGGCAATGAAACATCTTTGTAAAATGATGAAGATGGAGTCATAAAAGCTGACAGCTATTATGAGTCAAAGTAAATGCCCAAAATAGGGGACTGCTATCAAGTTCCTATAAAGAATTCAGCAAGACGTACATTAGTAACCCTTTCTTTTACAGTCAACCTTCAGGGGGTGGACACAATAAATGAAACACCTGTATGAAATTATGCAGTTCAATATAACAGCCCTGCAATAAATAATACCTTTGTGAAGCTTCTGATGTTAAGACAGATGTATGGTAAGTTTTAAGGTTTTATTATGTGGTCTTGTATTTAATATCTGGTTTACCACTTAGGTCATTTTTGTTGCCATAGTTTGAGGTGGTTTTTTGTACCTATCAGCACCTCTTTGGCAGTCTGAACAAAAGCTTTTTCAAGATTAATATATCCTCTGCTACATCTCAAACGTCCCATCATACCTGTCCCAAGTTGTGACCAGGGTGCTAGCGCAGGTGCTAATCATCTCCTGATTAGACTATCACAATGTTCTGGTTGCTGCCATTGCTTTTCAGAAGCCTCCAACTGATCCATAATTCAGTTAAATTCAATTCAAAATTCAATAATGGAATTATGCTTCTGCAAAGGTACACTTAAAATGTCTCTGTGAACCTACACAGAGGAGGGTATCATGGGCAACGCTAGGTAGGCTCGCAGAGGAGCCGTGCTGACCTGCACGCCAAGCAAGCTGACTGGTTCATTCAACTCTTGTTGGGAGGCGGACTCAAAACAGAAAAGGGAAAAAAACAAATGTTATACAAGTTGTATACACAAGTACACACACAAAAAAAAAAGCCACGTGAACCTCTTCACACAACTCCCCTGCTCGTTCATGTATGTGCAGCCCGACGTTTCAACTTTCACAAGGTTCTTTTGAAATATGCATCAAGACCAAGTTAATTTTAGTTCCTGTTTTCTAAATTTCTGTGGTTATGTTCACACCTGTAGTTTGTTTCCTTTGGTCTGGACCAAAGAAAATAACAACAAAAATATATGTTGTTGCCTTTCAAGTCTAGTCCATTTAGGGTTCACAAAAACAAACCTAAAAGGAAACATAAGTCACATAGACTGTCAGCGACCCGATCAGTGGTCATCTATCCTACATCATCAGAGCTACACGGACCTTTGGAGGAGTGACTGATGACATATCATGTTGCAACCTTTATTTATCTTCTCTTGTCATGTTTATCACTGGGACAGCCTAATTGCCACCAATGTGCATCTTCACTTGATTTGATGCTGTTGTCTTAATCATGAATACAAAGCAGTTGTGTATGCCCCTCTGGATAAGAGCATCTGCCGAACACCATCACTATAAATGTAATTAGAAGCTTCACAATGGTACTGTTTATTGCAGGGCTATTGTATTGGACTGCTTTACACAAGGTACTCAGGTGTTGATTGTATTTCTATTTACATAACTTCCTTTTTTATATTTATACCTAGGAATAGTAGCCATTTTGTCAATAGTCACGTTGCACAAATAGACTGTGCACTCTTCCTCTTGTTTAGATGTAATCAAGCTATAATTGGTTTGTTATAATTACACATGGTAATCACTGGTGCCAAAGGCGACTGTAAAAGAAAGAGTTATCCATATACTTATAAAGAGGATGATACAGATGATGATGTACAAAGAATACTAAAGCAACATGCACTAAGATAATACACCTACCTGTGTCTAAAGTCTTTATTTCTATGACAGGGTACAGAGGGAGCAGGAAAAGAGGAAAAGGGATCAAGACAATGAAATTGGTAAATCTTAAAAGGATACTTTTACTTCTCATTTTCAAGGTTGTTATTTGCCCAATCAGGCAGTTTTCTTGTCATAGGAATAACTTATAGGCTTGACTTGATTTTTTGCTAAAAGCATTCTTACTCCTCAATGAAACCATGAAGAGTAAGTGCTAACAAGGACTCAAAATTTAGCAAAAAATGCACAGCCTTTTTTCCTCACAGTATTTAGTGAGGACAAAACAAACAGCTGAAACTCAGAAAGTCAAAGTATCACCTTCAAGAATCAACACAGCCACGAGAGAAAGTTGCAGGCAATGACAATCCGTTTGGCAGAAAGTGGAGAGGTGGGACTGTGGCCGAGAGTTACAACCCACAGAGAGGAAAATATCCACTCCTGTATTACCACTGCTTCTCTCAATTTGACCACTCATATTGAAATATTGATTCTGTCACTTGTTACATTGGCCACTGAAGCCAGAATCTAAATACAGACTTAACGCTAACAGCAGTTAAAAGAGGTTCAGGGAATCCCATATGGAGTATTTGGACTCTTATATAAACAAGCATCGTACATACCACAAACTGAAACCACTTTGGTCTTTAAATGTTTGGAAGAGACTAAGATCAAATTCAAAATAAGAAAATATTCTGCAAGCAATGAAGGTGTGGTACATTATGCAAAAAAAGGTGCACTTTTTCTACTGTACTAGTTTAAATATGCAGTGCAACTGCCATCTAATGTGAACAAAAAATTTCCTTAGTGTGTCTTTTATGTCGGACTAAATTTAATTTGCCAAACACAACAAGTCTTCATAGCAGTGTTTCTCTCCCCGTAAACAGCGTAAAATAGTTGCTTAGAGACACAAACCATTTCTTCAACCATTATTTATCCAGGAAAGGGTTGCTGAGCATGCAGCACTTTACAGCAGCACTCCGCCTCCCATTCACACTGTGCACACACTACCCTGCATTAGAGAACTGCCTGTAGTGGCTGATCACTGCACAGGTACATTGGTAGGTTCATGACGTAGAGAGGAATGTTTTTCAATCACTCCCCCTTAGTTTTTTGATTTTTGGTCAACATCCACCCGTGTAGTCTTAACACTAACTTACAGACCACTTGATATACAACTACCCGCCAACAGTGTAGTGACCTATGTCCTTTTAAAGCAGTTTTCATATGTTTGTCATGTATGTGTCTCATAGAGGATGATGGCCCAATGTACATTTAATCAACATCTGCCACTTTGAAATAAGCCAACTGGCCGAATCAGTCATTGCTGAGAGAAGCCAACTTGGCATGAGGGCGTAAATCATCCCAATTACACGCTGAAGACAGGATGTCTTTCCTAATTATGGAGATGGATAGGGAAAAGATTTCAAATTTCTATGGGTAGGGGAAAGATGTGTGTGTGTGTCCACCATGCCATTTTAGTTTCCCTCTCCACACTGAGGACGAAATGTAGAAATGTAAAGCGTGATCCAAAACATTTAACTGTCCATATTTTCCATGTTTTAACATTTTTAGGGGTCAGCTACAGGATGTTGCATGTTTTTGTTTGTTCTTGTTGAACTTGAATTGGAAACAATATGTACAAATCAATATAATAGATATAAAATCATAATGTTGATACTATAACACAAAACACTATAATGAAGTATATTTTTTTTCCTTTCATCTTGACTTTATACAAATTTCTTCATACAAATTTAAAGGTTAATATTAAAACCTTGGAATTTGTACCACTTGACGATGGGACAGAAGTAAAGAGTCAACAGGTTGCACAATAAATGTCATGTTTTTTTAATCAACAAACTAGGTGTAACATGCTCTAAAAAAGTCCCAACAACGAGGCCTTGATCTTACCTGAGCTCCATGATACTTGTGACATTGCCAGATGGGTAGATGCGTCGGATGTAGTTGAAATCTCCGACATACAGACTTCCATCGATGCCCCATGCCAGAGCCACCGGCGCCAACAGCTTGTTGCCTTGGGCCTGCCCATTACAGCTGGGGCACGAGATGCTTCTGCGCCGCCCGTTCCCCATGACAGTGGAGATCACAGGGGGCTGGAGAGAGATGAACTGGTTCTCCCCACTGCCTTTGTAAAGAATGCCTGGGAAACAAAAGAGCAGTTATTTGCAAGTGTGAAAGCATGATTGGTATTTGTCACTGGTAGCAAATATTGGACTCATTATTTATCTTTCATTAAACCAGGAAGTCTCTAGAGATATATCTCTGGCTAAAATGAAATACACAGGAAAGCAAAATACACACATTCAATTTACAATAATAATATTTAACATATTAAAGAAATAGTTTGACATTTTGGGAAATATGCTTGCTTGATTTCTTGCAGAGAGTTAGATGAGAAAATGGATAACACTTAGATGTCTGTGTGTTAAATACAGAGCTGGAGCTAAGAGGTGATTAGCTTAGCTTCGATTACAGACAGACAGCAAAAGGAAATAACTAGCCTGGCTCTGTCTAAAGTTCAAAATTATGCCTACCTAATTAATGCCGTGTCTCAGGTTTTAGATAAAGTTATGTGCTGTAACTATTTTTTTTCCTTCTGCTTCCAGTCTTTATGCTAAGCTAACCACTACTGGTTCAAATTGTTGAACTATTCCGAAAGACAGAGAAACAGAAGAAAAACTAAGGTAACAACATTCCTTTGGATCTACAGTAACTAGACACTTTTTTATCTAAAAAAAAAAAATAAAATAAATGTGTGGTTTGTTTATTACAGAATTTAAGGGTGTTTAATTAAGCTCTCATAATAACTTTTACTCCACCATAATCCAACATTCTGTCCATAAATTATTTAAACACAAATATACTTATCACACCTTCAAAGTATTGTAGATACTTTGTCCATCAGTCAGTTATATTATATAGGAGTGAAAGGCCTTTTAAGGTTGCCCTCAGGACCCATCACTAATATGTTTTTCATAGAAGTTAAGAAATGATGGTTTAAATGAGTTTTGTTTATGGTATTGTGAGTAAAAATCAGACAATGATTTAAATACAGTAGTTCAGCGAGTGGAGGCAGCACACAGGCAACCAACTGACCATCTATCCAACTTATATACCCTAATACTTCAGTCCCTTGTATTATTATAGAACTGCTTCAGTGGGTGAAGTCAATTTTATGTAAAATAATGTTCTTTTAACTTGACAGGGGCCGCTTTTCCCCAAGTCACAGAGAGATGGTAAACATAAATGCAGTGCAGTATACCTCCCCCTAATAATGGTGCATACATTTTCACTGAAGACTCACCAAATTTGATGAGTCACTACAGATTAATATTTTAACAAGAAGCAGATATAACTGGCTTTTTAGGGGGGGTATTGATAAAGTGGGACTCTCTTCAAAGGGGAAAAAACACATCAAAGGGAAGAAGTGCATGCTGGAAGCCCTTAATTATTCACATCCAACAACTTGTGTGAATTCACACTGCCTCTGTCCTAATTAGAGGATCTATGACACCACTGAATGGCCACATAATGTCGTTTTCCCACAGTGTTATCCCGTAAGCCATCGTAACCCTGGATGTATGTGAAATCGAGTGTGCGGCCATGCTGCTTGTCCCTTCTCTGATTAGTTCCTTTCATTGATTTAATTGATTGAAGGGCAAATTCAAATGAAGGCACGGTCCGGCGAGGCTCTTGACAGGACAATCTGACCAATCTGTCTTTTGTATCCGAGAGCATTATACATGAGCCTCTAACAAAGACAAATAGGTCCGGGGGACGGCTTTATGCACGACGCCATCAAACGCGCGACCTTGGGACTTTAATTGAACTGTGATCCATGTGTCTGCTCACTGAATGAAACACACAGTGTGATGAAAACTTGCACTGTGCTGAAAGGTTGACACTGCACCCAGAAACATAGCTACAAATAACAAATAAGCTATGTAATCTGACTTGAATTTTAATGTCTGTTTGTGTAATAGCTCCTTAACATTCTCTGGAAAGACAAAGACGTTTCTAATACTCAGGAGCTTAATGCAGTGTGTAGGACATGGATCAGTTGCAGCAGTACAGCAGTTTGGCTGACGTTCAGCTTTGATAAAAAAAAAAAAACATTTAATGGTGAGGTCATTTTGGCAAGCTGCCGTGGTCCTCTCTATTTACACTTCCATCACAGTTTACTGTACACACAAGTCTTACCATAGGCTATTAGACGCGTAATGGAATGGATTAAATACACTAATCAATCATCAACTACCCCCCACGATCACTCCACACTTAATATGGATGCTATACTCTTTCACTTTCATTTTATCACGCATACACAACTTCTGCTGCTCTTATGTTATTCGACTTAGAGTGAGTGAGCAGATTAAGGTTCAGTTTTCTTCCCTCAAGGACACTTGGTCATGACACATTACTGCTGATGATTGTTGCAAGGATCAAGCTTGTGACGTCTCAGCTGGAGTGCTGCACTGATGGGAATTTGGCTTCTGACTATCCAGTGCCCCAGGCTGAAGAGGGGGACTCCTACAGTGTCCGGACTAAAATGGCTTCGGAGTCCTTCAATGTATTTCTAAATACAATATATTATATTTTTACTTTGATTTCACTCTGTTCTGATTTTGAAGCAGAGTTTGGGTGAAATCTATAAAACTGCAAACAAAAGTTTCTCAAAAATAAGATACAGCTACTGTTGTTGTTGAGACAAGCAGGAATACAGTTTATACAATTTGGCAAAGATCTGTTTTTCTGCACAGACTGAAACAAACTAGTGCTCCCTCGACAGATTTTGCAGAGGAGACAAAGTCAAAGTATAAGTATGGCAGCTGAATGGATCAACCATTAGGGATGTGTCTGCTCATTGATTGGTAAACGAAAGTGTGGAGGCGTGTTTGAGTTTTGGATAGAAGTTGGTGAAAGAGAAAAATCACTGTTGCTCTTGGCATAGTAAGAAAAGGCTTTTTAGAAAGTCTCAGAATCTGTTGTCTCTCTTGCTCAAAGATCACTCCAATGCTGCTCCATCCAGCAAGCACACAGCCCATAATGTAATGTAACTGCACGTCACGCAGCTTTTACCACATTATTAAACACTCAGACACAGTTAGACTCTGACAGTAACATGGAATTTGCCAAATGATGACAGAAAGATATTGAAAACGATCCAAAAATGGGGCGCCCTGGTAACCTAATGGTAAAGGTGCCTACCACATAACCGCAACGTCCACGGTTCAAATCCTGGCCGGGGGACCCCTGTTGCATGTCGTACCCCTCTCTCTCTGCATGTTTCCTGTCTCTCTCTACTATCTGTCAAATCAAGGCAAAAATTTCCCAAAAAATAATCTTTAAAAAAAAAAAAAAAGAAACCAATCCAAAATATAAATGTGTATAAAAAACTAAAAGAATGTGAATGTAGAGACGTGGATCAAACATGAAGACTATTTTCTATCATAGAAAATAAAGCAGAAAAAACAAACAGAGGAGGCATTACAAAAATATTTGAGCAAGGAGAGGAAATTGCTGTTGCCCTGTATATAGAACTGAAAATTCCTCACTAAACTATCCCAAACTACAAGGCCACCTCTGAATATGCGTATTCACTTATTGATGACTGTTTTTTTTTTTTTTTTTCAATTGATTCCTTTATTAGAATCATTACAGGAAATAATAATCTGTTTGATAAAAGGCTAATTTGAGCCATGTACTGGGAAATAATTATTTAATGCCAACATCACAGCTTCCAAGATGATTAATGGTACAAATGCAAGGCCGAGCCTCCATACCTGATAAAAAACTGGAGCGCCCTGAGCAATGTCACCTTGGTGACACATAGAGAGTGCAGAGATTGGTAGGGGAGGAGCAGGAGTGTGTCTTAATTGCAACCCTGTCCTTCTTTGTTCTCCTTTGTACTGTGTCATTCTCCGAGATACCACCCAGGCTCCCCCCGATCCACCATGATAGAGGCTAAAAGTGGGCAGGATACTGAGTTGCTGAACTCTGGCTGTGTCCAATAAGAATCAGCTATGTTACCCTAGATAGAGACAAGCTGCAGATTGAGGGGAAAGCATATCCACTTGTAATGAAGAAAGGAGGGGCAGGAGGACATGACTAAAGCACAGACACCAGCAATTTGCCTTATCTATTTTGACAGGCTCTGGAGTGGAGGCAGAGACCGGGAGACAGCTTTTGCTCGGGTCTTTTGCCACAAACGATGAGAGAAAAAGTCCTCAGATGTTCGAAGTGGTGCAAAAATGAAGCAGGAGTCATAACAAAGAGCGATAGCAAATGTCTGGAGCTAAACCGCTGTGCAGCTGCAGAGGACCACCGCTTGCTAACATGTTGGGTGAGGACATTAGTCAAGGTTTACAGCATTAAAGAATCAATACTGGAGCAGCAATGAAGGCAAACAGTGATATTTGGATTCATCTTCGAGCCGACCGAGGATATCGAACGCCATTCCTTGCCCAAAAACCCACGTGGGCCATAAATCTCAAATGTCAAAAAGTGGCTGAATACAAGACTGAATAATTCAGTTTGGATTGAGAAAATGCGAGGGGATAAAACTAGGTGCCTACTCACAACCTGTATGGTAAAAAATTATATGTGTGAGCAAAGACAGATAGGATTACAGATAGGGTTATGATACTTTGATGTGAACACAGTATAAACTAGCATACCAAAGTCGCTTACAAAAACATTTCACAGTCTTAAAAGAGCTCACTGTCTTTGGGTTGAGCTAATAGGATTGTGGCATGAAACCCTTTTGGCAAATTGATTAAGCTCCTGTCATTCAGGAGTAAATGAGACAGAACAACACAACTTTGCTAAACTATTTTTGAATCTTCTAAATTTTGTCAGACTTTATGCAATTTATTTTTGGGGCGGTGCTATAATAGGACAAGTGAAAAATGTGAAAAAGCCTTGGGGAGGCTGCAGCATTTACTGCATGAGAACAACTCCACACCATCTGGTTGTTGTTTTATTTCTGTCATCACTGTTTCCAAGTATACGTACAACTCTGCACATGATGATTTTTCATGCACAGTAACATCCAATTTTCTGATAAATTCAGACACGCAGCACAGCTCTTTCTAATAAAGGATGCAGCATACATTAGCATATCACACGTCCTGCACCTATCTGTTGATTACAAACGCATCTCACAACAACTACAACTCCAACTGTGATGCTGCCACAGTGAAGGCTTTGGAGATGGGTGTGCTATACTTTGAGACAGGTGGGATGAAACACAACGCTCCAGCAGCAGTCAAGCTAGAGGCATATTTCAATGTTCTTTTGCACACTTCACAAACTTCACGTTCTGGATGGCTTGACAGATTGGGTACGGCACTGGGCCTCTGTGTCTGTGCTTTTAATGTTCAACAAAGCAACAGGACAAAGTAGCATCAGGGTCTGAACAAAGTAAAGGAAGACTCAGTTTCAGGAACTGCTTCTATGATATGTTTTCCACAACCACATCCGACAAAAGACAGTTCGTGCAATCTCTGAGATGTGAGAAGACTGTTATACATGCAGAATACATGGATGATATTACTGTGCAAACCCACTGAGTATTGTGGGATGAATAGTGTTGCTCCTGCCAATTGTGGGTGTGCATGTAAGATGCTATAAAAGACTATATCCAAGAAGTAGGCAGAATGGAGTTCTAGTTACACAAACACTCCTTCTTGAAAACAGACCTCCTCTTGTTGCCAAAATATCTGGTAACTGAAATAACCTCTGAGGTTTACTTGCGCTTGATGGACCGGGCCAAAGAGACAGTGGCTAAAGCCAGATTTATACTTTTGAGTCGGGCGGTTGCAGAGGATATGTAAGGAGGCTCTGTGGCTCCACCAGAGCTCATGTAAACCTCCTCATAAATGTAACTACACATCCGGGCTGTGGAGAGACCACATAGAGACAACAACAATTGTGATTGGTCAGCTTGGGTTTGCATTTTCTCCTATGTGTTTCTGATGCCACTAGAGATTAAGAGAATACATGAAGCAATTCAAATTCGATATCACCACCATGAATACATATAAAAGCGGTAGTCTATCTTCACGCACAATTAGCTACACAAACACTTTAATAGTGTGCTGTTAAACCAGTGAACCTCATTAAACTCTTCAACCTCACAGGACCTGCTGGTGGTGCCTTATAAACTACTACTATTTATCCACACACTTAGGTTGTGTCATTTAGGAACCAAGCCTTTGCAGAACTTTGAGCATCAGGCATTGCACTTGAAAGAAAATAAATGGCATTTCATTTTAAAGTGATTTATCCATGTATTGCACAGAATCCGAATGCATGAGTGGCATACTCATTACTGGCAACTACATAGTGATGTACACTAAAGTGATGATAGCTGCTGATGGCCAAACTGTTGCCTGATAAAAAGCTCACCTAAAGCTAAATTTGTAACATTTTGCTGCTTTTTGAAGAATTTACTTTATTTCAGCTTTATTTCTGCACAGGAAATGGGAGCGAATCAGAAAAGAGTAATACTCCTACCTGTTAGGTGAACAGTATGACCTCTGATTGAGTGAGTGTAGGCGTACAATACAACTCTGAAGAGTGGAAGGCATACTAGGTAATGCTAGATGTTTTTGTAGGGATGTTAATACTGATATCACTGCATATCAGGTCATAATGTTCCCTCTTGATGGTCACATAAAGGAACATTTCATCTGAAAATGAGATTCTGCACCACAAGAAGGGAAGGTGATAAATTTGCACTTTCTTGCTCTATCTCTACATTTGAATGAAAAGTTGTGTTTAAACATTTATCTCAGAGTGATGACATTTGGACATCTTTTCTTCAGCACAATGACCTCTAGAAACAATTTTTTTAACCTGATGATGGCATAAAATAGGGAGAACGTTAACAAGTCACTATTTCAGGACAGTTCAGTCTGCATGCAAACATACCTGCCCGAACCTGTTCTGTGACTGTCTCGAAACTTAAAACTGAGAATAGATTGAGAACAACTGGGCCACATCTACAAATTATATCAGCTGTAACATTTGCACTACTTTGCGTTTTCTGTCCTGGAATAATGAAAACAAAGTTGAATCAGAAGAAAAATCAATCATAACCATAGGCTCCTCAGCAGTGATGCTATCGCTGTAGGGAACATCAAAGAAAGTCCCCAGACTCTGTGGCTCAAAGACACAAGAATCTGGCTAGAACCAGGAAAACCATTACAAAAGGTATAATTACCAGTTTCTCAGATGTATTTGTTGTTCATGCAAGCTGTAACATGTTCTGTTAGTGGCCAGTGAAACAGAAGAAACCCTATATTTATTTCTGTATGCCATTTGGAAGTCGGATTTGGTGATATCTACACTATCCATCCATCCATGTATATATGACTTTGCAAATGCAAGTGATTAAGCAAGTTTTACAAATGGATGAGTAAATTAGATTTAAAAAAACCTGGATTAAAAATGAGCAAAGAGCGGCGACCCGATATTCGAGTGGTTAGGGCGCATAACACATGGGTGCAAATGCCCTGAGCAGCGAGTCCCCGGTTCGATTCCTAACTGGCTGGACCGTTTGCTGCATGTCATGCCCCTACTCTCTTTCCCCACATTTCCTGTCTCTCTCCACTATTACTATCAAATAAAGGTATGAAATACCCAAAAAATAATCTAAAAAAAGAGCAAGACACACTCTAAATGCCCACTAAAACAAAATAAACATGCAAAAAAAAAAACAAAACAAAAAACCCTAAATATCCACAAACTGACAGTGTGAGACTAAGGACTCTGCTGAAGGCCACGACTGTAACCTTGACTATTTTCAAGATGAAAGGGACACAAATTGTGTTGGACAACTGGAACAACAGTTGTGAGCCGGAGTGGGTTTAATGTCAAAACAGCGGCTTGGCAAACTGATAATACACACTACCCTGAGGCCTACTTCTTATGATTGCAGTCATATTACTGCCTGCGCAGTTGCAACATAGCACTGAATTCTCTAGATTATAGAGTGTGACCTCCTGGTACTGTAAACCAGCGATGACTCAGTCCTGTATGTATATAGGATAGTTTCATTATGCATGTTTCACTTTCTCACGTCTCTGCACCAGCACGACAAAGACAAACTCATGTCCATTTATTGTACTTGGCGATTAAGGCGATTCTGATTGATGACAGAGCAAGAAATTAATTTAGTTTACTGAATGAAAGCGAGAATTAAACATGACGCCTGTTCATCAAAAAAGCGAGCCTTCATGAGCAGCAAAAGGCCGTCTTCTTCCTAAAATAGCTGAGTAGTGTGGAATCGTATCGAGCCCCGCACCCTGGTGACTTAGTCACTGATTTATTCTGTCATTACTGTGAATGATTGGCCCTTCAAAACTCTCCTCTATTATCTGCAGATGGGATGACGAACCGTATTTCATTTTGATTCAAGTATTTATTGCGGTGATTCAGGGTAAAGACCACCTGCCTGTAACCCTAAGAGGCCACCTATCTCTATCTCACATGCACACACAAACACATATACTATATATATGAGCATTTCCTACCGTTCTGAATGTCCAATATGTGGTGTTTGTCCAACATCCACCCTCCCATGTTGGAGGCATCCAGTTCATAGCCTTGTAACACCGCTGTCCTCTTCTCCCAGAGCACCACATCAAGGCAGGACTCATATTCATATCCCACTGACACTGAAAGTAATGATGGCAGATGCCTATGGTGAGCAAGGTTGCAACCTCCTTACCTGACACTTATGGGAGCAATGAGGCTTGTAGCCTATACAACATTCAGCACATGTTGTGGCTGTTTTCTGTATTTGCTGGTTCTACTTTCTCTTTGACTGTCAATTTCTCCAGCTGGGATGATTTTAGAAGACCCGTGGGGTTTCTGTGTCTCACCTGCACAGTTTGTATTTTATGTGCTCTCCTCTCATTTGTCTGTTTTATCTTGTGTAAATGCAAATAAACCACAACGCGAAATAGCGTGTAAAGTGGCAAGAATTTTCTAAACAATAAAGGCTCAGATGGAGCACATTATAGTAAATAGTAAATGGTTGCAGCCATAAGCCATGAGTGAATCCTGTTGATTGCCAGGGCTGTGGGTTTTTTTCCTCTGTAATATATAAGCTGGAGTGCTCTAACATTCATCCTTCTTAACAAAATCCCTCAGCCTTTTTTCAGACTTTGAAAAGTTTTTCTGCAAAACATTAAGATGTAAGTGTTACTGCATGTAGTTCTGTAAAAACAAGGCCATATGAACATAAAAGAAAGTGCACCCTAACAGTATAATGCTCAAGATGACACTTTATTTTAAATAAATCATAATTAAGATATTCTGTTATGAATGATCTGATCAAAAGATTCTGTTATTATATGTGATTAGTTTTTATTGTGACTATTGACTCCTTGCTGGATTTTTTTTTCAGGCCACTGCCTCATAGGCAATATTGTAGTCAGCGCACTGCTGCTGAAATATCATACGTGCAAAACAAAGAAGTCAGCAAAAGAGCAGCGGCCTTCAAAAATGCAGCACTGGGGGATTTCAGAATTTCACACCACCTGCTAAATCTTTATTGCACATGATAACAAAAGCAAAGGCTAAATAATCCTCAATTTAAAAATAATAAAATCAATCTTCAAAAGTTCAACCAAGGTTCATTGCCTGAAGGTAGCACGAGTATCTGACAGCGAACCTACGCTTACACAACATCTTCAGTCGGCAGCTTCACAGCGGGTACTCACCCACAGCCTCTGCCAGGCCAAAGACCTTCTGATTGTAGGCGTCTGTTTTATCCCAGATGAAGGTGTATGAGAGGTCGGGGAAGGCAGGGAAAGACTTCTGGAACTGACGGCCCATGACGGCCACCATCAGGTGGACCTTCATCAGGCCAAAGGGGAGACGATCCTGGGTCAGGAGGACCTTGAGGATGGGCTTGTAGCCAGGTGCCCTGGAGCTCAGGTACACCAGGTTGAGGTCACTGCCTGGTATGGCCACTTGCTCATGAAGAACCTATGATTTTAATTAGCAGTCAGGCTGGTGCCAAATACACAGTGTGGAGTATACACTTAAGTAACAGGAGCAACAGGAGTTTGCTGGTATTTAATGTAGAGGATGACTCTAATTACAGTACATAGTACATGATGTTTATGTGATGTAATGTATATTATAATATTTTACACATCCTACATTCACTGTTATCATTCAGATTAGAGCAATTCAGCCATGTAAGAGAAATTTTGTTTGTTGCCAGGGTTATACCGACATACAGGCTAATCATGTTGTATGCAGTGCAGTCAAACATTGTGAATTTGTGTTAAGCAGCCAAAATATTAAAATTAAGTTCCTACTCATACCAAACCACAGAGTACATTAGTCTTTTTTGAGCAAAGTCCACAGGCAATTAATTACTTCATTATTTGAGTCTGAGAAAAAATACTGTTAATTGAACACCACGACTGATAATTGACAACTCATACTCTTTTTATTGTCCCAGTTCTTGACCAGGTTTCACTTCACAGACTGCCACTAAGCTCATGCTGAAGCATTTCCTAATTCTGATTTTTTTCCCTCAAATGTAACAGACCTATTCTTTTTTCTAAATCAGTTTTAACAGCAAAAGCTGCATAGTTACATTTTGCATTCAGGGATTTTCAACTCTGATTTGAGCCAAATGGATACAAACCAAATCCTGAGGCCTGTAACCTCCATGCGATGTGCCCTCAGAATTTATCAGCATTACTGTGAGAGAATTTATGGCTTAGTATTTGGGGAGACGCCTCAATTCAATCAAAGCTCAAAGGCAAACTGAGAGGCAAATCTGACTGTTTAAAATAAGCGAGAGAAGCCATGGTAAAAGGAAGATAACAGCATTATCGTCACTCTGTGTTTGTGTATTTTCAACACTGCTGCTTGTAATGTTGGGATCAAACATGGGTCAAATTATTAAAAGTCATTCCAGACAATCAGATATGAGCAGGAATTTGGAATTGACCATTAAAACGCCCTGTAATGTGATCTCCCTAGGTCACCTCTGTGACAGCAGTCTCACCTGGGTCTCGGGGATGATGGGACTGTCCTCTGGGGAGGTCTTGTACAGAGTGGAGAGGGGTGTCGCCAGGATGAGGGGGTTGGGCCTGATCAGGCCAGTAAGGTAGCAGCTGGGGATGTCGTTCTCTTCCCGCTTCATCACCACTGTGTCCATCACATGGAAAACGCTCCAGGGCAGCCACACCGTACGGTACAGCGTGGGGAACGGGGCGCGCTCGTAACTCAGCGTCAAAGAAGCACCGCCGTTGGCCAAGAGGTCAAACCTTAACACAATATCATGAAACCAAACACTGTCACTGATTGGATAATCTGTGTCAGTAGCACTAAATAGACTGTATTTAGTACTATCTGCAGAAACTTCCAGTTTATTACAACTTGGGTTTTATTTTCATAGTTTTGGCCACCTTTTCTATTGGTTATGATATCATTGTGCTCACTAAAGTAATTGCTGAGATCTGGGAACATGGTGTCATCACTACAATGATTTGAGATGATCTAAACCACTTTATTTTGAGGTAAAACAGAAAGGTAGGTAGGTTTGTTTTTATTTATTTATTTATTTATTGCGTCATGTACATAAAATTGCCCAGCTCACATGGACTTATAAGACACCAAAGAAATATATTATATATATACAGTTTAGTTTAGTTTCTTATACTCATTCATCCAGAAAAACTCATCAGAAATGATTTGACTAAAAAGAGTAATATCATATAATAAGCAATAAAACATGAAATGCACTGTGCCTTCAGTCTCATCATTGAAATCACATAACAAACTGTCTTTTTTCTTCAGGGAGACCAGTGAACCTGCCTGCTTCTGTAGCTAATGGTAGTGTGCCCGATCGGAACTGTTAACACAGAAATCTGAATTCTGCTTTACATAAGGCTCTACACTGTAGTTGTTTTACATCAGACAATATGTTCGTAATTTAGGTTTGTACCAAACATCAACAGACGATCTTTCCTTGTACATCAGGAACAATTTGCGCCGAGCATCATGAATATTACACTAATCTATTATGAAAAATAAGAATTAAATATACAAAATTAAGACTTCACGTTACTAATCCAGGGGTGTGCAAAATGTCCCAATTAAAGATCTTTGTTGTGAACTGCTGTTCAAGCATATTCACGAGTCTATTATCTCATAATGCCTCACACTCTCACACACACACACACACACACACACACACAGGAAACTGCGGAAAGCATGGTAGGAATTTGTATGAGCCCCTTGGCTTCCTTCCATTTAGCTCTATTATTGTATGTCTTTAACCATGATGTTTTAGTTTTGCTAACAAATAAAGATGGGGTCAAAGTTGAACCTACGTTTGAATCCCGTCTTATCTTCTCACTATCTCATGTTTCTTGCTCCATCTGACTTGTTTTTAGCAAGGTTACAATGATGGGAATGCTGGCCAGAACTATGAAAATATCAGGCCTCAGGTTGTAATAAACTGGATGTTCCCCATTTAAGTTTAAAGTAGCAAAGTAAATATTTATTCCAGCCTGATTATGCTTTTTCAATGGAAGAGAGAACTTTTGTGTATTCCCGCTGCACAGTCTCCATATATTATTATCATTCACTGAATCAAATTTATGACTTTTGTTTAACCAGGCATGGTGTAAGGAGACACTTTATGGTTGAATTTGGTTTGGAGCCTTGAGTCTTGGGAGTTTTCTCTAGTGAACTGGTTTTAATTAGTACGACATTACTCAGGGAAAAGTTACTGGTTTGGAAATGAAGGGCGAGTCTTTGAAGTGCTGCTCTATATATTCGGCAAGCTCCACTACCCAGGGGGTAAAGCATCTGTGTGGTGACATTGCATGCATTCACATGCACTAAGACACACACACACACACACACTCACAGATTCGAATGCTTATGCACGTCTCTCATGCACGCACCCACACCCAGAATGACACACACACACACACACACACACACACGGACACACACGTCAACAGCCAAGCTGTGCAGCTGACCTAAAACAGCTTCCTTCTCAAGCTCTCTCCACTTTGGGCAGTGGGGAGCTCACAGCTGCAAGAGGCCAGGCTTTGATGCTGCCCCCCCCTTCTTAACACACTGAGCGGATCTGTTGGCTAACCAAGTGTGATTATCCCCGACCATTTATCACGCTCCTTGTCAGAAGAGTTACAGGGCGGAATATCTGAAGAAATCAGCTAATCCTCAGCTATCTGGGGACCCAAGGATTGTGCTTCATAACAACAGCTGTACAATTCTCTGCCACTCATAAGCCTTTTATTCCACACTGGCAACACATACACACAGCCTGGATCTGATGAATTTGAATGAAGGCCTGGTTCACTATCTCCGACGACCATCTGCAAAATAAAGCTCCTACCTGAGGTGAACCCTTCCTGTAAAATATATGACATACGTTTGTCTTGTATGTGTTTGCACTCCCATTATTAAGGACCCGTCTGCGGTAACAACAGGAGAAGGTCAGACAGTAATCCCATGTTTTACTACACCGCGGGCAGATTGATTCTACCCTTGCTGATTCAATGCATTTTAAACAGCTTGGTTCAAAATGGCCTCCACCACTGTGACATTTGCATGAGGAATTGTTCTAGGGCACAATGTGCTGCCGTTTCAATTTGTTTTGAGCGCTTTTTGGAAAACTGCCAGGACGACTCTCCCACTGTTGGACAGCTTTTTCTGCACTTTTCCATACTGGTCTGGGGACAGCAGTCCATGCCACAAATAAATTGTTCCAAAGGCAAAGGTTGACCCTAAGAGTGCTCATGTTTATTTGGACATGTAAATCAGTGTTGATAAATGCAGATGGATTGCTGTGTCTCCCGGTATGCCACAGTTACTGATGCATGTGTGCACAGAGTCTCCCTTACATGCCATCTTGCCGCGTGATGGTGTAGCCGTACTCCGGGTAGTGCAGAAAAGACACGTTGACTCCAATCAGCGGCGTCCCGTCTCCTGTGAGGACCTGACCCCGGATGACTGACGCCAGGCTGTGTGGGCAAACAAACACAGAAAGGGCTGAGTAAACAAACAATGCCAGCCGGCGTCAACACGCGGCCACGGCATCAACGCTGCTAACAACTGTCATCCCTTTGCCAGCGGCACCAGCAGGGAAGTATGATTTACTGACCGTTAGGAACACACACATGTCAGTGGTTGTTATTCATGAAAATGCCACCTCACAGAGCATCTCTCTGTCTCTGTTTACTGCTTTTAAAAGCCCATAATTCAGTGGGATGAGGTTTTCCAGACATCAAGGACTATTAAGATTTTGCAGCATCTTGCACATGTATTGCAGCATTTATATTCCACGAGGACACAGAAGTGGAGGCAATTTTTTTCTCACACTTAAGCCCTATTTTCATTATAAGTATTAATAGTTAGGGACAAAATGCAACATACGAAGGCATGTATAGCCCTTAGGGCAATTCAATTTGAGGCCAGCACAGAAAACAGTAGGCATCAAAGCTAAGATGGGAAAACACAGCACATTAGCTAGCCAACAAGAATAATTTATCAGTCTACTAAGTAAAGTCAACTTAGTAAATTATGTGTACAATATATTCAGCAGTAGGCATATCAAATGAGATTCATGAGTGAAATATTCAGTGTTATCTCTGACCTTTCTGAATTAAGTATTTCCCCTAAATTGTATTTTCAAGAGGATGTGATCCAAGCGTGATTATTCTTGCAAGTACTTTTGCTTTCAAAAAGAGCCTATTGTCTGTGTCATACCCGAGTCTTGTGCTCGCTAGCGTGATAAATGTCTGTGGTAATACTTGTGATGAAAGATAATATATCAACAAGAATTGTGTTAGAACAAGCTCTTTAACTCAGTTACAGATATCCTCTTGATGTGAGAAGTTCGACGGCTGACGTGTCAAGAGCCACTTTATCGGAATTCAGAACAACAAAATGCAACGCTGGAGGCAAACTGTCACAAAGGGGAAAAAAATGAAAAGGGGTTTGAAAAAAAGAAATGCAATGGTACAATACAAAATAATCACCACGGCACTTTAGAAAGGTGGAGTCATGTGAAAAGAAAACGGGATTTGAATACAAAAAAACAAAATGTCCAGCAGTGAGAAGTCAAAATGTGAAGGTTTTTGTTGGTTTGAAGTCTACGAAGGCAAAAACGTTCATATTTACAAAAAAAAAAAAAAATGTAGCAGAGGTTTTCTGAACAAAGATACACTTATCCACCACTATTTTTACGTACATTCACACCTGGTGGCTGTCTTATATAACCCACCTCCTATTGCTGGCCAAAGAGCAGTGCCACCAGAGCAGGTGGGGGGGTTAAATGATGCACTTAAGGCCACCTCTACGGTAGTTAGTGTAGCATGGGAGAGCAGTACTCACTCACTTTGCCCACCCAGATTTTCCCTGCTGGCAAATGGATTTGCCTCTGGTCAAAAGGCTCTCCACCTCCAGCATCCACTCTCCTGCTTTCACCTAAAAAACTGTATTTTCTTTGGCATTTTTTGCTTCATGAATCACAGACACGGAAGGTTCATACATGATTAAAGCCTCAGATATCCTCTGCGATTATTCAACGTGACTGCAGGGCATTCAGGTAAAACTTGCCTGCTTCTTGTTCGTATATTCTTAAGTGTGAAGTAATTTGTTAAGTCAGTCCTTTGTTTGAAGCTAAGAAGGGGAGACAGTGCGATATTTTTCCATCAACATTTAATCACTCCCTACTTCTCAACCATGGAGCAGAATTTTAAAAGTGTTCCCTCTGCATTTGTCACTGGTGGGCAAGAGATGTCTCATTTTGCCACTTTATCTCTGGGTCATTACGTATATGAGACAGGGATGATCAACAGCTTTAGCCTCTCTTATTTCCCTCCCTCTCCACGCCTGGCACAACCATCTCCCATCCTTTATTTACCGGCTCGGGGAACAAGGCCACTTAAGAGCCCCGGCGAAGGTTCACTCTCTCTTCCCTGTGTCTCTATTAATCTTTTGAGAGGCAGACGGATGCCGTGAGAGCCGAACCCCCAAACAAACGCCAAGTCACACCACCTGCTGAAACCCCAGAAATGAATCATATAATTCATGCATTCTTATCTGTCATTGTCTCACACTGGCTGTAGAAAAACACCATCTGAAAACCCAATGGGAGACTTGTGTGGGGACATGTGATATGGCTGGGTACTAGTGGGGAGGAGGGGGGGCACTAAACCACAACACGTTTTATTCTCTATGCTATACAAGGGACAAGTTTACTGCCGAGTTCTGAAACCTGACCGCACATTGAAATCTGTTCCCTTTGTCTTGGCTTACACAATGGCTTCTTAAAAAATAGAAGGAGAGGAGTGACCTCTAACTGTTTCCCATCTCTGTACCGTTAGACATCAGATACTCTACGGCAAGGCATAACAGTCACCGCTGCTGTTGGAAGTCCTGATGCTGTTCTGGCATTGTTCTAGTGCTTCAGAGACTTTTTTTTATATAATGTATACTCTGCAAAGGCTGTCAATAAATTATTCAACCTGTAACCTCAAATGAATAAAAAATATGGGTCTCCAAACAAACCCTGCCACGACTAAATTCTAATTAATTATCTGACTCTTTCAAAAAAAATATTTCATGTAAGTAGTGTTTTTGCTGATAAGATACAGTCAAAAAAAAAAAAAAAAGGTAATTAATTTTGTCAAAGTTAGTGGTATGTATGTTTGCAGAGCCTCTAAAATGCACCGTATTTGTTTTTGACTATAAAACTAACTTCCACAGGGAGATAAAAAGGCAAATGAGTATTTTGAGCAAGAGAGCTAATGCCGCTGCCAGACATGAAATCGACAGTAAGCTGAAGACAATGAGGATGAGGATTACTGAGAACCCGGCTGGGGGGGTGGGGGGTGGGGGGGAATTGCCTCATTCTATATTTTCAGTAAAGCATGCTATTTACATAAGGATTACTTTAAACTATTGGAGGAAATATTCCCAAAGCCTTCTGCACACAGTTGGCAATCATTTTCCTCTCCATCAGTCACAATACAAACTCTACTCGTGATTCTCAACAGATGTGGGAGTGCACTGAGGTTTTGGTGAAAAATATAACTCTGTCTCCTCAGTTTGTACATTGATGTAGTCAAGTAGTCTATTCATTCGGGTATGGTATTCTCATCAATGTTTTTACCTTGGATGAACACCTTAAAACTTTAATTCTTGCAAAAAGCTGAAAAAAATGTGATGTCACATTGGAAAGGTTTTATTATGAATAAAAAGACCCCAATGCTAGAAGGTCACAGGTTTCATTCTATCTCATAATGTCTTTGAAAGACATAAAAGCTCTCTCTGCTACTGTGTTCAGTGTATCTAAAAGCATATGCAAAAGAAAATAAACCTAAAATACAACTTTTCTTAAAGACTAAGAGTCTACAGCCATGCTGGCAGCTCTGTGAGGCTGTACTTAGGCACAGCAGTGCTTTGAGCTAACATCAGCATACTAATATGCTCACAATGATAATACTCACATGCTAGTATTGTCATACTGTCTACCAAGTTCACCACCTTAGTTTAGCGTGTTAGCATGCTAACAGCTGCTAATTGGCACTGAACACAAAGTACAGTTGATGTTGATGGGAATGTTATTGGTTTTGCATAAACCAAAGTATTGGACAAATTGAAATTTTGACCTGATGACAGAGCGAGGAAAGTTAAGGGATCACCGAAGTTACAGAAAATTAATCATGAGGGGAACATGAATGTCTGTACCAAATTTCATGGCAATCCATAAAATAGTTGTCAGGATATTTTCCTGATTTACTGAAATCCAAATGTGTCAACCTGCTGGTGGCGCTAGAGGAAACGTCAGGGGATCTCCAAGGTCAGTAGGATTCATCCTCTGGGGACCATTATTGTCTGTAGAAAATTTCAAGTCAATCCATCCAATAGTTGTTGAGATATTTCAGTCTGGACCAAAGCAGACTTACCGACAGACTGACATTGCCATCCATAGACTAGCATGGTTAAAAAGTAACTTCTAAACTACTACTACTACTAAAACACTTTACAGTCCTCTATGGTCCAACAAAACAGAAAATGACACCTTTATGAATTGTGAAACTAGAGAAAGCACTAGAAACTGCCATCTAAGTGGAACATGTATCAAAATGTGTATTATATAACACCAACAATAGGTGTAATTTCTATAAATGCTGCACCCACTAAAACCATACAAAACAAAAATGCATTTACCCTAATTTGATGTTAAAGTGTAGAATACCATTAACTTGTTGGCTCTTTGCAGACATATTTAATGTAGTTTTCTGTGGGAACATAGTTTCTAGAAAAAAAAGCCTTTTCAAGCAAACATCAAAGAGAAGTCTACTGTGTATAAGTGTGCCGGTCTTAGATATTCAAATATACTGTGTGATGGGCGGCCATTCCTGATAAAAGATATACATTAATGTGCAGTGAAAATGATCTCTTCAGTGAACTGTTTGCTGTGCTTTCCTTTCCAATTTGGAACACCACATGATGCTTATCTTGGTGTAAGAAACTCTAATCTTTATGTTTTCACAGTCATGAGTGCTGTTTTTAGCAAGGAGCAAGCTCACTCTTGAGCTACTTAATCTTGACTGGTAAAAGAAATAAACGCTTGTGGCAGCGACGCCACTGTAAACACACTTGTCACTGTGACTGCAAAGACAAAGAGATGTGGGATTCTTTGACGTTTTTGGAGTGGCTGCACAAACACAGGTGTCTCTCCCAACTGGTAATGAGACAGCAAACAGCTAACGTGACCCAAATAATTAAAGAGCCGTCAGTAATTCATTAAGCCACTTGCCTGCTGTTGAACGGGTTATCCCAGGGTATCACGTGACTGCCACTGGGACCAATCAAGAAACTGACGCGATCATAAAAGCCCTTGGATGTGGGCTGGGCGGCTGAACTCTGGCCCTGGCCGGCGATGGCAGCGGGGTCAGGCGAGCCGCGACAGTAGGTCTGACCCTGGCAGGAGATTTGAGTGCAGCAGTCTGGGTCCATGCAGTCGACGAGCCCATCTGGAAAACAGGATGGACAGTCGAGACAGGGAGGGAAAGCTTTGTTGACCTGGATGCATTAGGAAACTTGTGAGCGCCTCCATTATTGTGTTGAGCTCTAGTGCACACAGATGACTTCCAACATGAACTTAAGTTCATTAAAGCGACAGCAGAGATCCTGAGCTGACATGAAAGTATTAACTATTTCAAAGTATGTCACCTACTCTAATATGAACCTCAAAAGTTCTGGGCTTGTTGATCAGGCTGAGGAGCAGTTTATTCGCTCCAGAGTATTAATATATAGTCTCAACTACTCTTTATAATTGATCTACTGTATATTTTAACACATGCTGTTTAACAATCTGCTCTGCTACAACATTTGCATATTCTTTCCAGTGATGTTTTATGTATGATTGATTTGTTTTGTTTGTTTGCACCATCACAGAGGAGCCCACATCAAAGCCAGTTTTGTGTCTTGCACAATACGAGATACACAGACAAGTTTTTCTGAGGCTAAAAGACTATTTGTACGAGCCTTTCACTGCTTCCTACCTCCCTCGTTATCCTTGCCATCTGAGCAGAGCGTTTCGGTCGCTACATCGCATCCCAGCCCTCTCCATCCTGACTGGCAGATGCAGTGCCAGACGTTCTGATCGAGGACGCACCTCCCGTTGTTGTTGCACAGCCCGGGGCAGCCGTCTGTCAACACATCATGTACGTGTCAAACAGCCGAGCAAGTCAGAACAAGGAAATCAGGAGGAGAAGGGGAGAAGGCAAGAGCGAGGGGGGTATTTAGAGTGGACAGGGGCAGAGGAGGGACAAAAATGATAAAAGACAGTATTGAGTGAACATACAATACGATACACCTCTGACAGGACTGAGGATGTGGGGGAGGGTGTGAGGAGTTACAGTCGTTTCACATGAGTTTCAGGAGCATGTACAGCTACACTGAAAAGTGAAATGTTTGGACTAAAAGAGGGGGAAACCTGCTGAGCTGTTTACTTACTGTTAAAAGGCCAATGGGAGGCACTGTGTATGCATGTTGAGTCAAATCCTCATGGCAATTGGAGTTTTTTGGTGTTTAAATCAAGGTTTCAATGATTCTTTATGAGTCATTCAAGTGACTTGTATTTTGGTTGCATTCATTCTCAGTGTGATTTTCAAATCAAGGGCTGCCTTGGAGCCAAACCTTTGAGGGTTGTTTTTTTTTCCCCAATTTAAATCAAGATTTGAGTCCTTGTAAGCTCAAAGTTGCATAAATCCCATTTAAGAGGCTGAAAATCAGTGGCTGTCTTGGAAGTTTAATGCTTTCGCCTGCAAATAATTAAAGTAGGAATAGCCCATTGCAGATGTTAGAAACACTCATGTGAAGTAACGGCAACATCAAAGGGGAAAGGGAAGTATATATGTAAATAGGGGAAGAAGTGTGGGAAGGAGAGGGAGGATCTAGAGTCTCTACATTTACAGAAAACAGAGCACTTGCTGCCAGATCGCATTCCTTCTAGTGGAGGGTGAAGACAGGGAGCCGAAACATGACTAAACCACACCAGTTTTGGGCGTTTAATCTGGCAGACACAGGGAATTAAGACAGGGGGGAGAAGGGACCGTGGAGTCTGTGGGAGGCTGGTTAAGACGGACAGGAGATGAGGAAACATATCGGGGGAGCAGGATCACAGCAGAAACATTATGATCGACTTGGACATAGAACAGGTGTATAAACGCCGTGCTAGGAAAGACAGAGAGCAGGGAGGGATTGTTCGTGACAATCTCCCTTGGGGGGTAGTGGTTCAATTTACCTTTATATCCTATCTTGACTGCTCCTATTACACAACCGAGGAAAGGGAAACATTTGGAAAAGAAAATTACTTATCTCTGTGGTGGCAGAGAGCTAAGACTGACAAACACATTTACTTATTGTAACTTACAGGGAGCACAAAAAGTGGAAAACGGTTTCTGGCATAAAGCTGATGTACCTGCCAACTTGGTTTAAATATTTTGAAAAGAAGCTTTGCAGGTAGTTTTTCCCTAAGATTATTGTTGTCTTTGCCACGTTTTAGCTTCCGCTCTAATTTCAATCTCTCGACTGTATTTAAATCACAGTCGTTATGTGATTGAGCTGAATAGCTAATACTAAGCATGAGTGACAGGATATGACTGGAAAGCTGCAGGCTCACCCGTTTTTTTTTAGTTTTTTTTTTTTAACAGAGTTCACATTTTTTAAGCAAAATAAAGGTGTTCAGCTGGATCACAAAAAAAACATCTTGCATGAAGAGTATAATTCTCAAGCAAAGTGAAAAGTGTTTTTTTTTTACCTGATACTCTGGAATCCAGGGCTATACATGTAAGCCAAGAGGGAGTTGGAGAGAGACAGATAGGTAGGCAGACAGGCATACAGACATAAAATAGAAAAGAGAACGGATATAAGTAGGAGTTAGGCAAAGAAATGCAAATAGAAAAAGCAAGTAGAAAATTGGTTTGAGAGAGAAGAAGAAGAAAAGAGACAGGAGCTGCAGATTTAGAGCAGTAGATTCATAGTTTAACTACAGTAAGAGGAAAAAAATCCAGTATTTGACAAAGTTCGAGAGTAGATGTTAATTAAAGCAGCAAGTGATTAGTCAGAATTATAGATGCTTCCATGGTCAAAATCACCACATCTTTCTGTTAGATGGTGATTATAATTCTGTCCATAGGAAGCAACGGAAATGAATTCAGCATCTTAAGCTCAGTGAAATATTCATTGTTAACACTCTCCATCTGCTTTGCTCTGCCAAAGCAAGACAGGCTAACACAAAGAAGAACACACAGTTTCTCTTGATATCTGAGTGTTATAACACTCTTTGTTTTCAGACTATATGAGCCCTTTTCATCCGGGCCTGCTTCAAAACATCTTACTGTCTGCTTGTCAAGAGGTATGTAGTCTCACCCTCAGTCTAATATGAACGCATCATGAAGCAGCATACTAAACTACTACTTTTTTTTTTTTGTTCTTTCAATTTTGCCGTCATCTCCACTTCAGTGATTTCAACAACTGCACGGCAATGGACCGGCAGTACACTAAGACGAATCAAAAACACCTTAGTGGTAAACTGCATTGCTGAGAAAGCAGCAACAATGGGCTAAGCCTTGCATATAAAACAGGATCTAGATGCTTGTGACAAAAGAATGGCCGAGGAAGTCCTCTATTCAAGCTCTGGCCATGTAATGTGATTAAAAGGCGCTTTGTGCAAATGGCAGTTATTCAGGGTTTGAAAGACAAAATAAGCTCCCGGTTCTCCAAGAAAAGGTAACGCACTGCCTATTCATCCCCGCTGCATCCAATGCAAGGAGTTACTTTCCTGACGGGAGCCTTAAACAGGAGAAAAGAAAGAGAAAATGGATGGTGCACAGTCGGCCCTGAGGAGGGAAAGATTAATAAGATCAGGAATGTGACCCCTCCAACAACTCCCTCACTGCAATCTCCTCTCCCCCCCAGAGATGAATTTGCGCTGTGGACCGGGGATTGCCGTTGAGAGAACTTGTAAATACATAATTAGGGTTCAATAGTTTGGAGTGCCAGATCTTTGTTTCACAGGGAATGTGTCGTCATTGAGAGGTTGGAGATGACACTTGGGGGAATGCTGTTTGACACGGCGTGTCAGGGTTTAACTGCGGGACCTTTGACAGGGGGTAAGGTGTCGAGGAAGTTTGAGTTAAAGGTCAATAGGAAGTGACATCTCAGAACTCATTATCCTCATTAATGCCGGGTGAAGCAGTGCCATTTCAGAAAAATGATATTCCAAAGAGGCCTACCCGTGGCTTTTCGGCTCCCTAAATACCTGCCCTTGACTCGCTAATACAGGAGCATCACTTCAGCGGTCTAAAAGGTGGAATATCTAAATGGATGACAGAGAAATTACAAAGTTGATGTGAGATGTTGCAAAAAAGAAAGAGATCTTGAAAAGAGATGAGAAAAGTAAAGAGTAGCTGGCCAAAACTGAGGATATATCAAGTTTTCTCATTTCTTTTCAGTGGGAGAGATGCTTCACAGTTTCATTTAATTTCCAACATTTTGATATAAATTCATTTTTGTGTAGATTCTCTATATTGCCACAATTAAATATTGGTTTAACTCATTCAAACCTCTACATTTACCGCCAAAATGTCTGGTGACAGGTAGCTCTGCCTAAGAAAAACTTGCTGCTGAACAGGAGGTGATGCTTCCAGAGGAGCAGCAACTGGCATTTGCTTGCAAAAAAATTGGAATAACTGAACTGTTAAAATGTTAAGTAATAGTCACCACGGCTAGTCCTTGAGTAAAAATAGCAACAACATAAATATATTCCATTACAAGTAAAAATCCTGGAATTAAAATATGACTTAAGTAAAAGTAAAAAGAGTAAAAAGTACAATATTTCCCTCTGAAATCTGGTGGAGAAGGAGTATAAAGTAACCGAGTACAAGTACCTCAAAATTGTACTTAAGCACAGTACTTAAGTGAATGTTCTCAGTTACTTTCCACCGTCACAATGTTTGATTCAGTGATCTCTGGAAATTGAAATGCAAGAAACACAGCAGTTTACTGTACTTCTACAGTAAGCACTGAACATATCATCAAAAAGTACTTCTCACTACTTCATCATGCAAAGGTCCTTGTTTGGAGTAGGTAGGCAGCAACGGAAGTGTGTCATGATCTGCTTGAAACTGCTCTGAAAATACTGACATTCACACTCCAGAGTTGCCCTTTTAAGCTTGACCATAAATGAATTTCCTCTGTAGTTCGTGCCCTTCTGTCAAGTGTGTGTAGGTGTTCAGTGCTGTATGTGTCACCGTGGCTCACCGATGGTGCAGTGTTCACCCGTCCAGCCCTGGTGGCAGTCACACTTGCCCTCTCGGCAGACTCCGTGGTCGATGCAGCGTGGGTGACAGTCCCTCTGCTCACATTCTGGTCCTGTCCAGCCTTCCTCGCAGTGACACACACCGCTGATGCACGAGCCGTGGGGACCACAGTCCACAACACACACCTCTGTCGCAAAAGAAAAAGCCATGGAGACAAGGAGCTTCTGTTCTGTGAAAATTTTTTTCTTCTGTACTGGTGTATTTTTGTATTCTGTGTAGATGCATCTGCCACTGCTGAAAAATGCTCTGATGTCTGCTGAGAAGTGTTGGCTCCATCGGTTAAAGTGGGCCAATAAGTTTTACTGTAAACAAGACTTGTTTTAAACACTATTTCTGAGAAATGTGTTCTGAAATTGTAAAGGCAAATGCTTTAAAAAAAAGCTGCAATGTCTGACAATATTTCATCTAAAGAGACTCAAAATGACTGCAGTCTATTAAAGGAAATTTTAAGAAGCATTATTTTACACGGGACTTTACCGCTTTCTCTCTTTATGGATCCCAATGTACTTGTCGTGTACAATTATTTTTTAAAATGTGTGTAAAGCTGGACATGTAGTTACGACATGCCAGAGCACTGAAACAGAATCTCCAATCAACTTTTCTTTGGCTGCCACTTTGCCAAAATACACAATGGATAGTTGAGAAAGAAAAAAAAGAGGATGAATCTTCTTCTAAAAAGTATGAAATTAATCGTGATATATAGCGTTATTACTTTTATGGGTTCAGGAGATAATAGTCCCTTAAATTCTCAGTGCTTGATATTTAATCTATAAACCATCTTCTCCACAATACAGCACAGCAACACAGTACTGTCAGCTTGCATTAAAACCAATTAAAACGTAATGAGTGCATGTTAGAAGGCACATTGAAAAGAAACACACTGTGCATTGTTATGTGTCTTTATGATGGCAGACGGATGATATCTGATTCAGTTTCTATCTATTTTATGTAAAATTACTCATCAACAAATTCTGGAGGACTTTAATTAGCTTATCAACAAATGGGTCCAATCAGTGTAACAACCTTTTTTTTCCCATCTGAAATGACATCAAAGCTTATCACACAACATATAAGTATTTCTCTGAATAATTACAGTGGAATATTTTCCATGCTCATGCAAGAACAACACAGGTTATTATTGTCATTTTTGTTTCTGCAGCCACTTTAACTCATTTTTTTTATCAAAGCCTCCAGTAATTTCATAGGCCACTTTATTTCTCCATGAGTTCAGACGCCCTAAAATGAAACAAAAGCCGTTGTCACTCAAAACATCTAAAGTCAGAGCACAAGGCCAGTAAAGCACAGCCATTACTTTGTGCATCTAAAAACTTCCAAAAACAACCACTTTTCAGGTTTTACATATTCTGGAAGCTCATTTGCATGGAGTCTTGGCAGACTGAGGCGAGGGTTATGGATTTAAGCAGGTTCTTATGTCTGGACTCAGAGATGTTAGATCAACATGCTTTCTTCAAGTACGGCACATCGAAAACAGCAGAGCAGCTGTTATGAATCCGTGTTATCTTCAGCAAAGTAAAAAACTAAAGATTGAATCCATGGGTGGTAAGTCAGTCAGTCTGCACCGGGCTAAAGTGAACGCTCGGCAAGCTGTGGCTGCTCTTGTGAGAGAATAAGAAATGTTCATTTACTGGAACCAAGAGCTTCTATCAAAGCTTTTGAACAGAAGAGCCATAAAGCTTCCCACTACTGACAATAGCCGTCAGTGTGCTAGAGGAAAGTAGCTCAAGTATGTCCTCAAGTTGTAAATGACTAGATGCTCCAGGAAATATATATAGTCCCATAACCGATAAGTTTGTGACTTTTTAAAAACTTGGTATTGCTTGCAGGGAAAGCAAATTAGCCAAGAGACACCATTCTGCTGCCTAAAATGTAATAAGTCATGCATTAAATATCTACTCATTTTGTTCATGTATTTTTATTTTTGGCCAATCCAATCTACCCCCACTGCTTTACCCACCCTCCCCTTTACTGAGGCTCTTTTAGCTGTCTGTTTCCAGCTCTCTGAATAGAGTTTTTCTTCGATTGAGAGACCTTGGATGGGTCTGATTAAGTCGAGCTAACACTGTAGAATATTAAGCATGCCTCTGGAGGGGAGTCATTCGATTCCAAAGGGATACCTCCTTCCCATAGAATCTATGCAATCAATTTTTCATTAGCGCAAAAGTGTTTATCTGCCTTTAACATGCCCCTGACTCGAGCTGGATAGGGGTTGTGGGCGGTCGATCCATGCTACTTGCTTGTTAATTAAAGTTTATTTAATTGAAGAGGAATCTCAGCATTAATTAAGAAGGAATTCTCCACCCAGCCAGGTGGGTAAACTCCATAACTTTTGGACTGCACCGAGGCTAGCCTCGTCAGTTCCATTATTGACAGGCCTGAGATATCTTGCTGACTGAGAGGACTGTGTCTGGAATTTTGCAAACTTTAACAGAATAACAAATTACTTCTCTTTTAAAAAGAAAATAAAGGGAGACACAAATGGAAAAAAAAAATCCCTGTTCACCAAAACAATCATTCTTTCTTCTTGGGCACAGACCAACCCGGCTGCATGCTGCTTCAAAAGGTCTGAACACCCATCTATCATCTCAAACGCACCATCCAGCCTCCTTATGACTTAATTTCCAATTGAATTTCAGCCAAGAGAAATACGTTCGACAGCCTTTTATACTGACAGAAACAAACTGCAACTTCTGCTTTTAATTGTTGGACTCAGTATGGCCATTGTATTTCTCTCTGGGTTTAACACACAGAGAATGAGTCTATTCTGAGGGGGGAAACGGCGCATAAATCACCTGAACCTCATGCACAGATAACAGATGGGAGGGGCCAGCCTTTGAACTAACATGTCACCCACCTGTGTCGAAAGACAAACCCTCTGAATACAAAGCTGGTAACAAATGAAGAAAGCTCTGCTGCGAGCAGATGGGAATACACGATTGTCCCCTCTCCTCTAAAAAACCTGAAGCTGCTATAAAATACACTGGGGTTTTTGGAAGAGGTTCTAAACAAATCTATAAGTCTATTTTACAAGAACACACATTTGTGTTAAACTTCAAAAACAACATATGCTTGGTCTCACAAGAGTAACGTGTGGAGCCAAAGCTTTGTTGTTAACATATGCTCTTTTTTGAACCAACACGTGCTAAAGCAAGTGTTGATTACCAAACTTTAAGGTTGTGATCACACCTACAGGTTGATGTATGTAGTCCAAAACAAAATGAAGCAGTTGCATGTTTGTAATTTGTTCATTTAGGTTCAAACTACCAAACTACAAGCCAATTAAAACATCTAACAATTGTCACAGGGATTTGCACTTGATAATAAATATATCAGTTGGTCTAACTCAATTTAAGCAAAACCACAGGCTTTGTTTTTCAATCTAACTTCTCTGGTGAACATATTATAAACACAACATGCAAGAACTAAATATGAGCAGCAGTCCAGACTGAGGTTTGTTATACAACACAGCATGAGTGACTCCTGGCTATCAGATGTCAACATCCGTCTCCTCATACCTGTGAAAGCTTGTTTTTTTAAGGTTTGTTATCAGTAGTGGGTTCAGGTTATTTTCTTACTCCTACTTGGAGAAGAACTGGGACTTTCTGAGGCATTTCAGCGTGTTTGTGTTGTACAAAGAGACATTTAATGTTGCTGTTCTCACATGGATAGATCAAATCAAATTGCTTAAAAAACAATTGCGGCCGTGAAAAGTATGTCCACTAAAAGTGCTTGTTTTTGCCACAGACAGGCTCAGACTGTTATTCGAAGATAGACTGTTTTGTTAAAGAGTAAGATCTCTTCTTTCAGAAACAGAAAGTCTCCCTCAAGGAAAAATCTCGAGGTTGAGTTGTTGAAGGAAGACGATGGTGAAAACGTGAGGCAGAGTTGGAGAGAAGAGTTTAACAAAATGGTCTGTCTCAGTAGGGATCCTTTCCATAATGTTGTCAGACATTTAGAATAACAGTCTGAGCCTGTCAGTGGCAAAAACAAGCACTTTTAGTGGACTTACTTTTCACACACGCAATTGCCTGCAAGGATTATGTTGCAGCCATTGCAGCCCGTTCATAGATGCTGGCAGACGCGATCTACTGGACCAAAGCACACTCATCATCATAAGAATACTTTTTCATTGTGGCTTTCTTGTATGAGTAATAATATATACTTGTCTCCTATGATTTCGCCCCCTCACACCAAAGTAAAGCTTTACTGAAGGGGATATAGGAGAGATGTAACGTAGAGCTCATAAAACACAGCACTGACAGTACTGGAACATGTATGCATAGCTCATGAGATGACAAACTTCAGTCAGTCAGGATTCACCATCTTTGAAGCAAATCCAGACTTTTGAATTAATAATTGTGTTTCCTTCATGTGTACCTATGGGGAAAAGCTGAAAGATACGGATTTGACTGTCTGTATTATTCCAAGAGTTTCATTTCAAAGGGTGACATATTAATTAAGGAAAACAAATTGTTCTCTGATGTTCACTAAATTATATTTCAAAAAGATAATTAATTACCTAAAACTGTGATTTTTAAAAAATCATTAAAGATTTAAGCATATATCACATTGTTTTTCTCATATTTACAGTTTTCTTTAATTCAAAAGCTGAATAATAATTTCTTAATTAGACACCCACATAAGACATAATGTATTGTATGAGATAGAGCTTTTATTTCAGCCTACAGCCTGTTAATAACGGCTTATACATCTGCTGTTGTGGACACCTGGTGTTTGCAGTGTCTGTGGACAGCAAGGGGGGGAGTTTATTGAAAATAAATACAGAAAGAATTTGGTGCCAATTACTTGTTAGAGAAACTCAAACACTATCCACAGAAATAGTAAAAAGAGAAAAGACATTATAGAAGTGACTGCACTGTTTGCAGGATTTGTTGGTACAGTACAAATAACACTGCACGAATGACATCAATAAATGAATGAAAGAAATAATAATTAATTCTTTTAAAGCCAATGTGTAGACTTTGGCGGCCTCACTGGTAGCATAAAAAAAGAAATGTTTCTATAAACAAGAACTTGTGCCATCAGAATACTTTTAATCACATCAGAGCTGAAACAATAGGTTGATTAATCTATTAGTCAATCAAAAGAAAATTAACCTGCATCTATTTTGATATTGCATTAATCATTTGAGTAATTATTTAAATTAGAAAAACAAACATTACGTAGTTCCAGCTTCTCAAATGTGAAGATTTGTTGCTTTTCTTTGTCATATGTGATTGTTAATTTAATATATTTGGGTTTGAGTTTGGGACAAAACAAGCAATTTAAAGATGTCAACTCAGGCTTTAGGAAAGTCTTTTTTAATTTAATTGGCAGATTAATCGATAATGAAAATAACTGAAATGAAAAGAAAGTGAAACGTGTTCTGACCTATGGAGCAGTCGGCCCCTGTCCAGTTGGCCTCGCAGACGCAGGTTCCCGAGTCGGTGTTGAAGGTGCCGTGACTGGAGCACTGCTCTGGACACGTGCTCTTCAGGATCTCGCAGCTGATCCCTCCCCAGCCCGGGTTACAGTGGCACTCACCGTGATGACAGGCTCCGTGACCGGAGCACATCGGGTCCACACAGTCCACTTAGGACACACAAGGAGGACGAGAGCGGTGTTAGTTTACCACTTCTAGACAGGATATCAAACCTACTTATTTACTCAGCCCACTTTGACTGTGCTACCAGCCAAAACCATTTTTGTGTGAGTGAGTGGAAGTGCTCTAGTGCAAGATGATGGCTGGTGAGCCACAGCTGAAAATTTTGCAGTGTTTAGTGGTGGCTGGTAGTAATTTCCCACCCTATGTTCAACTAGCTCCTCTACGGTATATTATAGGGTACTTCCAATATACTGACAGCATAATTATGCTCCATTATAGGCACTAGGAAAAGGAGCACAATTAGTGTCTAGACAGATATAATCAATTACTATTAACAATTTGCAGATCAACTTGCTGATCTAGGTTAATAATTGGCAATTATGACCAATATAATCAACTCATTACTAACAAGGGATCATTTGCAACGTTACAACAGCTTCCTCTGGAGCTGATTGCTCTGTGAATTTCCATATCTACTTGGACACCGATATTGATCATTTTCCTGAACCAATTCATCACACCGGAGCCCTTAACATTCAAGCTTGAAACTACAAATGCTATCTTCTCCTGTCTATGTTTCCTTCCCATATTGCTTAACTTGAAAGAAAACCTCAATGCATTCATTTAGTGAACTCAATAACTTTTTACATGTAAGGTTAACCACACATGTAAATCTGAGCTGATAAGTGTCTTTTGTCTGCATGGGGATCAATAAAGTTAAATGCACTGAGGGGAAGGGGGAGGTGGAAAAGGTTGACAAGAAAGAAGAAGGAGAAGCTCTTTCTCAATAAGCGGAGGAACAGATGCCATTGACGGATCGATTTTAACAGGTGTCTTCAACTGTGGAGCATTCCAATAGGTGACTGCATCAACGGGCGCTGCACAATCTGTTCCAGCTTGTACCCTCGTGGTCTAAACACTAAGAGGGAGTTAATTTATACACACGGTATCAATAACAACATCCAAAGCATTATCCGCTCGGTGGAGTTGAAAACACCGATTGTTTCACCAATGGACTGTGTCGATTTCCCCGGAGCTTCACACAGAATTATGTTGCATCTAGCTGCTTCCAGTCCAATGGGAAGAGCTTTTTTTTCCCCTTTTTTTCTTCATTTACCTTGTTCACAGTTGGTTCCTTTGTGGCCGGTGTTGCACACACAGTTTCCCGCCACGCACAGTCCGTGTCCACCGCATTGAGGATCGATACACTGGGAGGCAGGAACGTCACACTCAGTGCCCTTCCAGCCACTGTAGCACTGACAGCGCCCCCTGGTGTACTGGCCATTACCGCTGCACAGGACCGGACAGGCAGCTGAGGAAAGACAACAGGTTTAAAGAACTCATCTCCAAATTGTAAAATGTAAAAATATAATATCAGGGGGATTATGGTATTATTTTTTAAAAGCAGAATTCAATAATATCTTATTTAAATATTATAAATACTGCAGCTGTGGTAGTTTAACATTTTGGGAAATACGCTTATTCGCTGTATTGCCGGGAGTTAGACATGACGATTGTTACCGCTCTCATGTCTGTGCGGTAAATATGAAGCTGGAGCAAGATGCCAGCAGGCTTAGCATAAAGATTGGACACGGGGGAACAGCTAGCCTGGTTCTGTCTAAAGGTAACAAACTCTGCCTTCAGGTACCTGTAAAGCTAAAGCAATAAACACGTTGTTTCTCTTTGGTTTAATCCGTACAAAAAAATGAAGCATCAAAACAACAACGAGACATAATTTGTGAAGCTACGAGACACCGTTATATTTCTTTTCCCGATGCTTTGAGCACCATAAACAAAATTCCATTAACCTTCATTGTGTTGGGGTGGCAGCAGAAATCTCAGAAACTTGGGCAAATAAAATGAAACCACAACAATCTGCATATCTGGATACCACAAGAGATAGATAGAATTTTTTTTATTTTTTATTTGGGGTAACTGACCCTTTAAATCATGTGCTGAATGGATGGAATAAGAGTAATATAGGAGCTTAATAATTACCTCTGGAACAGTACGGCCCTATGAATCCTGGGAAGCAGTGACAGGATCCCGCCACACACTCTCCGTTCCCATAACAGTTGTGTGTGCACTCCGTGACAGATTCTGTGGGTACAGCAGTGAGCAAGTCCAACTATTAATAACTCATCACATTGTCATATTAGAGAAAATCTGAAATTCCCCCTTAATATAACATTGACAAGTGTTCAGTTAAAGGAATACTGCGAGGCAACCAGGATACTAACTTTTCTTTTTTTTCCCCCCTGCATGAATCTAGGCTTTCTAAGCATTCCTTATCTGCAGTACTCGTATCAGGCACGGCATACATTTACAGCTATTTGTCCATGTCCCAGTAAGGTCTAAGCCTCCATAACATGTATACTGCAGCCCGACTGTTCCCATCTAAGCCATGTTAAGTAAAAGCCACACAGGCATTTTAAATTACACCAAATAATTCCATTTCCATGACACATTTTCCTTTCCTCCTGTCTCCTCTACTGCATCATCCTTCCCCCTCAACCCCTTGAATGACTGATCATGCCCACACAAGCCATGCAATCTCTTGAGTGTTTACAGCTCAAATCCTGTCTCACTTGAAGTTAATCTGACATATCCTACAGACAGATCTTGTGTTCATTCAACAGACCATCGCTCATAAAGAGCACCCCCAAAAGACCAGGACCCTCATTTTGATCGGCGTTAAGAGGGCAAAGTTTTTTGTTATTACTCTGGCTTGTATTGGATGTTCATTGAGCCTGTGTCGGACCCAGGCAATTTTGACCTCACACATCAATACCTTCGTATTTGTAGGGCCAGATCAATGGAACTCCCCGAAGGAAATAGAAAAAGAAAAACGTTAACTCAACCTTAGTGTTTTTCCTACCTCAAAACCCACAAGGAAATTTCACAGACTTCAGAACACTGAAGAGGTTGTTAGGAGGGAAGGATCAATGCCGTGTATGGTCTCGTATTATAGTGTTGAGCACAATAATCCACTACCCTCCAATGAAAACCTAGTACTGCCTCTTAGGTGGCTTAAAGTTTGAAAAGCTCAGCTTGTTTGTGTGGCAGCCAGAATTTCCAACAACTTTACTGTTTGTTCATGCAGGCGCAGCTGTTTAAGGAAATTAAAGTCTTCCAAACATGTCATTACACATCATTCCAATCACACTCATCAGCCATTGCAGCAGATGTGTGTCCTCGTACCCTGGATGATGGTGTTATAGGACACCGCCTCCACGTTCCGTCCATCATTATAAAACGCCAGGTGCCACACCCCGGAGTCCAGGTACTGGATGAATCCGGCTTGGTGGACGGTGACCGGGTGATCCAGCCGGGCCCTCGGCTCTGGTTCGCTCAGAGTCCGATGCTCTTTGGCGATAAGCCGGCTGCCGTCCAACAGCTCCACAAAGTCATACTGCAAAACAAGACCCAGAACAGATTCCGACAGATGCAGATGATTGTTATTTCAACGTAGGTCTAATTAAATCAGGAAGTAAAGAGGCGAGAGAGTTCAAAAAGTTTATATTTTCTTCTATTGGATGCTTTGTATGCAGCCCCTCTAGTGATTTCTCCATCAGTCTGAGAGGAACTCTTCAAAGTCATAATGCAAGACACAACCAGAACAGGTTTGTGTACACAGCAAATATTCTAGTATAATAAATGTTGATTTTTCAGTGACAGTTATTTGGAGTTGATAGATATTTGGAGAGTTGTTTGTGTACTGATAGAGCTGATATGGCTCTGGGGCAAATGCTCCAAAAATATATTGTTAACTCTGAAGGGAGTGCACTTAAAGACACTCTGGCACTGTGTTTATCATAATCTGTTAAATTAACATTGATAATTTACTGTGTAGATGCAGGTACTTAAAATTCAGAGTTATTCACTGCTGGTGTACCTGCACAAAATACAAACAAAAGGATAAACTAAGCAAAAATGACATCTATTCATCACATTTTATTTATCTTCTTTTAATTAAAGTCAATACATCACTGGTACACTTGATCAACAGACCCTGAAAACTGTTACTAATGTTGGTATGTTTTAAATGTTTTATTGTTTGTTTTTAATATATGTACCCAGGACTCAGTAAATTGGATTGAATTGAACATATCATATCTGCAGTTAATTCAAAGCATGTACAAGGACATATTTCCTTGTTGGTAAGGTCAGAAAACAACGGATGTACAGTATACAGTACACTATACACAGTACATACAGGGTATATATAAAAATAAATGTAACATGGTATACCTCAGACTTATTTTTCTTTCCAATATTCCTATATGTTGAGAATGCAGCATAACAGTCTCTATTTTCTTTCCAAACAAACATTGATTTACAGGGTAAACAAGGAGTAACGAGTCATTCCTGCCAAGTGAATCGAGTAAAGCGGCGCATCTGCTCTCGCTGCACCTGCTCAACACCTGAACCTCATTTTGACTGAAGCTGTAGGGTAGAGAGCAATGCAGCAGAAAACAGTGTAACACATACCAGCCATCCTCAAACAGGCTATAGGCTGCAGAGGAGCACAGCAGATGCAGACAGATCCCCTGGCTAAAGCAGTTGTTAGCTACACAGATGTACTGAGCCTATAGTGAAGACTCAGGGTGGATAAGAGTCTGTGGGCTGCTTAGGAGTGTGATGCATACAGATTGGCAATGTAGCTGGTTTTTAGAAGAGCTTGGATTTAAATGCAATGATGAGGCTGTTTGCAGAGAGCTTTGATGTAACTGTAAAGCCATTGATTCTTGTCTGAGACACAGTTGAGTTTTTTTTAAATTTACATTTCAGACGTTTTTAAATAAGTAGCATATCATTTTAATACCAGATTTTTAAAAAGAAGTGGCTTAGAGTGATTGCTACCTAAACATCAACAGCTGCAGGAGGACCCAGTACACTGTAGTTGACAATAATCACTGTGCTCACATGGCAAGAGCAGCTCTAAACATGCATCCGGTAATAAAAAGTGAAGAGAGGGAAATGGGGGGGAAATGTAAAACACATAATTTTGTTGCAGATCAGCAAGAGTCCCCCCTCGAAATAATAAAATATGGGCAAATCCAGAAATGTTTGTGTTTTTAATATTTTCTCATGAAAAATTAAAACAGGAAATAGGTAATGAGCCCTATAAATATGTCATAATACTACCAATAACAATTTAACCATTGTTTTTTAAAACGGCAATAATCAAGATTTTTTAATGCTACTATTACATCAAATGACTAAGTATAATATTAGAATTTTTACCCAAAACCCAATTTCAACCTAAATCTGCAGCTCTGTTGAGCTTTGTTGTTGTTGTATTGGTTTCATGGCCGACATTGAAATCAAAACAACCCCTCACCAACCCCAATTCCAGAAGCAGCAGAAAGCTGTTTTTAGCAAAAACAACAACAAAAAAAAAAAAAACAATGATAAACCCCACTGTACACTTCCTGCTCAGCACCAAATGGCAGACAGACAAAGTTAGCAACTATCTGGTAAGTTCTAGTCGCTAAAGAGCCAGACATTTGGAGACCAAACCAGAGCTAAAAGAAGAGTAAAAGTTGGACTTACATTCATCAGGTGGCCAGAAGCACACCTCCAAATGAATGCTGATGTTGCTCTCTCTTTCTGTTTGATGTGTAAGTCAGCAACTATTTGCTAACACTTTAGCCAAAACAACTTAATAAGCTGGTCATGTGTCAGCTCTTTGTATCCGTCATCTTGTTATTGAGTTCTTCTCTGCCCAGTGGCCAAAAATTAATTAATGCAGCTTTAAATCAGTATGTGCACAACATCCAGCCTCATAGAAACACAATGGACTTCGAAATAACTGAAAGAAGGGGACAAGGAAATACATTAAAACAGGATTTAGCTCAGGAATGTGACAAACATGGACCCATGCAACATTTCAGTTGACTTGCAAACGACAGGAAAAAGAGCATTAAGCAAGGGGCAGGTGAAGTCAACTCTGTGATTTAAACCCCTTTGAGTAGAGCGTGGGGGCAGGGGAGGGATATTAACCTGGCGGAAGTTGACTTCTTTGTGTTGTTGGCTTGAGGGGGAAGTAATAAAACAGTTCATCCCACGAGCCCTAAACCTCCTGGCCAAGTGCATACATCTCGATTAGCCGGTGTGAAAGCCCTCCCAACTCATCTCAATCCAACAATACCTGATGAATAACAGGCAAGAGACCAAGCGTGGAGAGACCGCTGGATGCCCCATGGACAGAGGAGGAACGCTCAGAGCCTGTAAATTCTTCAGCCTTTAGACTGAGTGAACTCAGTCTGACATTTGATAACAACTGAGTGCAACTTCTTTAAGAAAAAAAACCTATAAAAGTTTGTTTCTTCTGACTTGTTTGGTCTGTATCAGCGCAGACAGACACTCAATAGCAGATGGAGGAAGTCTATATGTGAGAAAGTTGGAAAGGCTACACTTAAATGTTGTCTTGTCTTCCAAGCTGTGAATACGACAAACAGTCAATATCTCTCATTGGGGTCTTTCATGCTCAGTTAAGTAAATGCATTGATTTGTGCCCCTGGTCCCTGAACAGTATGTAATTTAGAAGTGGCCACAATGGACACAGTGTCCAGCATTGACAAGCTTGAGTGTGTCTGTGCAACAACTGCCCGAGACACAAAAGTAGTGTCTTGTTAATTAGTACCCTTTGGTCTTTGATTTTGTTGGGCTTCCTTTTTTCACCTGGAAAGTGCAATCCAGCTCACCTGTTGTCACTCGCATCGGACTTTCTTCCATCAAAGAGTGTCCCTAACTGTCTACACTTGAGTGAAGCCCATCTTGGCTAAGAGAGAATGTCAAGAAGGTGAAGCTAAGAGCTTTTGCAGTCAAGTGTGGTGGAAAATAGTCATTGTCTGAGTGCTTCCATCACCATCACCAGACATTGGACATTCGGATGCCCAGAAATGTCATTCATGTGACACGTCAGACGTTTTGGAAACACTTCAATTTGCAAATGGCAGACATTTAGTGGAAGTGAAAGACATGCATGCCCACACAGGCAAATCGAAGCTAAGAGGAGAAAACTGAAACTACTGCCCAGTTCTAATATGCAGATGCAATCATATCTGAAATTTAAATTTAAATAAGGGATCTCATAAGGGTAAATAAGGAACCCTATTAAATAATATGTAGACACAGTGAAACGGCTTCTTTACATTCTTGAAGCTGCTATAATCATTCATATATTAACAAGTGATCACATGGCTATGTTTAATGTGAAAGGGGTCGCGTGTAATGATTAACTCTCAGAGAATAATTACTATAATTAACTAACAATTCCCCTCCACTCTGTGGAGCATTTCACCCTGTTTTAGATGACTGTTTTAGTTCAGTCCCACCGCTCTCATCAAACCCAGGGGTCAAATCCAGACACAGCAGACAGCTGTTTCTGACAAAACACCTCTAAAAACCACTGTACACTACCTGCCCAGCACCAAATGGCAGACAGACAAAGTTAGCGACTAGATGGTGAAGATAGTGGAGCATTTAGCAGCTAACGAGCCAGATATTTCCCCCAGGAATTGGTGGAGACCAAAACAGAGTTAAAAGGAAAGTCAAAATTGAACTTACATGTAGCACATTCACCATTACATCTGGGGATAAATATGTCGATAATTCCTGTAGAAACAGGATGCTGGGCAGGACATAATTAATCATTTTCAAGGAAAAGCGGTTTGATTTGATAGGAGGGGCAAAGGGTGGGTTTAAAAAATAATTTAAAAATGTATGCTAACAGTAGCACAAGTAGAGACCAGAGACTTAAAACCAGTGAACTGACTCAGTAATGTCAGTTAGACAACAATAACTTAAGTTAAGTTTAATTTAGCTAACATTAGCCACCGTAAGCTACTGGTCATACCAGATCAAGTAAGGCTGTAGCTGCAAAACCCCTGAGCATATTTAATTAAGAAAAGATGTATTTTCTTGCTTATCAATGCGACTTTTCATTTGTAAGAGAAAAGAGATGTTCTTTTTTCTTTCAAGAGTTACATAATTGCACTTTAAAGAGTAGCAAGGTGTCAGTTTTAAGGTCGCTGATTTAAAAACATTTTTAAAAAAGGCTTTACCGGATGTTTTAAGGCAGGTGATAGAACCTGATCCTTTGATTGCCATATTCAGCATCCCGGGAGAGGATAACCCTCTTAGAGGAGCTAATTACAAGATTGCAACCTTTAAAATGTTATTAGCATACAGGTTAGTTCTCCTAAACTGGAAAAACCCACAGCCCCCCAGTTACAGATACAGAATGTGGCGTCCCTTCTTGGACTACGCTAAATCTCCTCATATGTAACGTACAGACCTACAGTCATTGTCATTATTTTAAATTGATCTTGAAGAACAAAAAAAAAGGCTTTACCTGAGTGTGAGATGGTGCAAGACCCTTTCGTCCATAGACTCCAATCAGTGCGTTCTTCTGTACCGAGATGTTGAACTTAAGGAAGCGTGGTTGCTCCATGCTTAGTTGAGAACGCCAGAACACCCCTGGTGGGATGCTCTGCCCCACCCTCTTCCCTATGTCGACCTGTCCGGTATCGATGGAGTTGTTCTCCTGATGAAGCACGCCATTCCTTCCTAGAAGACAGAAACACACCCCCACCCAGATTGTGTGAGGTGTTCCAGAATCAAAACAGCACAGTGAAGGTGGTGTGGTATAAATCAGTCCTCACAGAGCCTTTCGTGCCATCAGCTGAAACCTTCACACTCGCATCTAAAATACAATCTTGGTTTTTGTGTCTTTGATTTCTGGATTTCAACAAATGCTGCATTCTATCTTTTGCTTTCCAGTGTAATCTTACTCGAGCAGAGACTTAGCAATAACATAGTCATATCTTTTCCAAATGAGCGGTGACCAAGCAAGACAGGATTAAAAGTAATGGTTCCCCGTGGTCCATGATGCACTGCTCACCAAAAAAAAAAAAAGACCAGATATAATTGGCTTTTTATAAGACTAACAGGCCACATCTTCCTTATTTTCTCTGGTCCTGGTGACTCATAGAGTAAGGCTTCATCTCAGATAAGGTCTAAATGGAATCTGTCAGATATACTGAGCGTTACCTTGCCAGAGCAATAACAGCAAATCAAAACAATTTTGCGAATGATGTCCTTAAACTGTGTTCTTACAGCGCCAAAGATGGAGAGATGGCCAGTTTTAATATGACTCATGCTCACATGAAAAACTGTAGGCTGCAAGGTGCTATTACGAGAAGAGATTTTATTGTTAAGAAGAAAAATCTGTAGAGTCCTTGCTGTCTAAAGCTCTGTTGTAGAAGGAACGCAGCTGTGCTCTTTTAAAATTTACTGTGGCAATGACTTGCCAGGTGGGTGATGCTGAGTTGTCCTGCATCGTAGTTACAACTCAACCTTTGCTCCTGCATCTTGTAAGAAGTGTTTCAGTGTGTGGACCTGTGTATACTGTAGCTGTGATTGTACCTGTTTGTGCCAGTCCTCCATTATTTGCATCCCTCAGTGTTGTGTGTGTAATGAGGCCATTGCCTGTCACTTTAGCTTCAGTCAAAGTGAAGACTGGAAGCCAAGTTTACCTCTGGGGAGAATAATAGCTGGCTATTGATTGCCTTTAAACAGTCCAAAACCTGCCTCATGCTATCTTAATTAGCAGTACTTATGAGGATTTAAATCTAGCCGAGTTTAAACAATTGAGCTTTTGCCTGGCCTACTCAACTCAATTAATGCTTTCGTGGTCGTGCATTCTAAATACCTCAGTGTGCTTAAAGATTAATTTGGTGGCTTATGCTGTAAAGGTGAGCTGAGATCGCCTGCTTGCTTGTTGTTGAATACACAATAGTCCAAGATTATGATTAGGCAGTACAAAGCTGTCTGGAATCAGTCAATTAATATTCAGAAGGCGAAAGATCTCAATAAACTCTAAAGGCTGACTGGGCATCGAGCACCTAACATTTCACTCTGTCATTCATGAGGCCAAATGTTTTGCTGTTGCAATTTGTCTTAAACATAATTTCAACCTTTACTTGATTTAATGTATTTGTATTTTGGTGCTTTAAAGACCTTTTAACCTGTCCTTTTGAAAAAAATTAGCATTTAGTTTTAAAAAGCATTAATTACAGGCAGCCTTATTTTCTTAATTTCTGACAAGTTGAGAGTATTTGCACATTCCTTTCATCCAAAGCTGTCGGGCAAGTGGTCAACACCCTGCTTTTGCCAAGCCATCAATTTGTTGAGTTCATTATTTTCATTTCTGAAAGGAAATACTTAACCCTGATAGCAGAATATATATTCAAATAGCAATGCCAATAACCATGACCAAAATACATTTCTAAGATACAGGGAAGCCAACAAAAGAACAGTAGTAATCTTATAATCTTGTAATTAATAGTGTTAAAGCTTATTTCAGTGTTAAATAGGGTTTATTCAGATGTCAGTCTTTTCCTCACCGTCAGTAGCCAGAGCTGTCACTATGCTCGACTGAGTGGGCCCTGTCTTCCCATCTCCTCCGTTTTCAAAAGCCGGCTGGTTGTCCAACTCTTGGAGCTGCCAATTGAGGCCGAAAAGGTGCATTGCTGTGAAATACACAAAAAAGCTGCGTGGGCTTGTAGAAATGGATAAACAAATAAGCAAATACTCGCACAAAAACAATCAAGCCACTTAAGCACAAAGGACCTGTGGGAGAGCACAATGGAAGGATCCAATGCAGGCAGAAAAAAATAGCAGTTTAACTTCCAACATTTCAGTTCACATTTTATTCTTTTGAGGCTACTCTGCCATGGGCGGTTTTTGTGTAAACGCAGCACCGATAGAGGCCAGACAAAGTCATTTCAATCAACACTTAGGAACCCTATTGCTCTAGCATGTTTCCTTGTGGAGTGCTGTTCATTAAGGTACCAGAGTGTCTCCACACAAACTGGTACTGTATCAACAAGAGCAGAATTTCTATTTTGACCCAAAGCTTTCACTTCAGACAATCAGACGGGATGCACTGGAAAAGTCTTAAACTCTCCAAGTTGAATACAAATCAAGAATGACACAGAGCTACATGTGTGTGAAAGAGTGAGATAGAGAAACAGCCGGAAAGACTTTCAAGAAAGTGTAAGGCAGTTTATTGAGACAAGCAGTCACAGCAGGAGGAGGAAGTGAGAGGGTAAGATGCTGCAACACTCCTCTAGTTCTCTTACATAACTAAACTGTGTCTGGCTTTCACTCAGCCAACCTGCTTTATTGTCACAGTACTGGACACAATCAAACTGTGTTCTTGTTGTTTTGGGAAACTGAGGTGCTTCTGTGAGCGCAGCGAGAGGGCCAATCTCCTTCAAAGTCACCAGCCAGGGAACATGCTGAGGAAGCATCTTGATTTCCGACCATTTGATCTGCGAGAGGAACTTTTCTCCAACACTCGCCGCTCGCTGGGAAGATGGATATCGACTGCAGCAAATAACTTGAGAGGTGAGTGTGGTGCCAGAGAGAATATCAAATGTGAAGGAGACCAAAAGAGAGATTGAAAACTAGAATGGACAGTGTATCAATCAGTGCTTTGTTAAGAAACAGGGCATGCGTTTTGTTTAAAGTATGCTGATGAATATACTTGGCATGAGTTTAGTGAGGATGCACACAGGTCCTCCGTAGCCTTGAATTCCAATCAAATAATGCAGATTTAACATTGAGCGATAATGTTTGGCTACCCAGTGCATTCAGCCAGCATCACCCTCAGTGTCAGAATCCATTTCAGTTGCCGGTGAAACAAACCAGCAACATCACCAGCAACAGAAATTAATACTGACTGGTCCATCAATATTTTTGACAAGTCTGACTTTTCTAAACACTCCGAATGAACTAGTCTGACAGTACCACCCAATGTGAAAAACCTGCAAGATCTTTTCACTTTTGTTCAGTTCTTGTTTCACATATTTGCTACATCAATTAGATTCCCTGTTGCTATTGATATCATGCTTTCAAAATGTTCTGCATCTTTCTCCATCTTCAATGAGATTCAGATCAATCTCTATACCGATGTACAACTTCACTGGCAACACAGACAGACACAGACAAAAACTTAACATAATTCGCCAAGAATCAGACAAATTCTCTAAAAATATTCTCATATGTCCCCAAACACTGAATCCAAACATACAGAACATTCTCCTTGGCCTAGTTAAACTGTAAAACTCCTGCATTTAATACCAACTTTTTCAAACTGCTTACTGTATAAATATTTTAATTTCTTAGACTTGAACTTATTGCTCACTTTAAACTGAGGAAAGGCTCCAGAATCCCTTAGAAAACACTTTGTCCTGAGCTGAGTCTTGCAAGGATCAACTGAGGACATGGAGCATTAACCCAAAGTAAAACGTCCTCTGCCTGAAAAAAAAAGTGACACCCACTCTTGAAAAATGATTGACAGCATGAAATTAAAGCAGGTTAATGTATAAGAATAAAAGGTAGCATAATCTTTTGCTTAACAAAACCTGTATTAACAAAATTAGCATTAAGTATTTTGGAAAATGAATCCTTTTATTGTTGAGACAAAAATCTCTCTTTGCTGACTGGCAGAAGACAAGACATCATGCTTTATCAAAGAAGACATGGAATGAGAGACAGTGCTCTCAAATACAAGGGGTTGTTGCCTTTGAGCTGAAGAGTCAATACGCTTTTTTTTTTAATGTGCATATGTCCTTTAAGAAAACTAAGACTCTACAGCCTAATAGCAGCTCTGTGAGGCTGTACTTAGGCACAGTGGTGCTTTGAACTGATAGCAAACATCAGCATGCTAACATGCTCATAGTGACGATGCTAACAGGCTGATGTTTAGCAGGTAATATTTACCAGGTTCACCATCTTAGTCTAGCCTGTTAGCATGCTAACATTTACTAATTATGGTTAAAAACAAAGCACAGCTGAGGCAGATGGAAATGTCATTAGTTCTGCAGGTATTTGGCTATAAACCACAGCGTCAAAATGAAACTTTGACCCAATGATGGCGCTAGATGAAAAGTCAGGTATCACCAGAGTTATTAGAATGTATCCACTAGGGACAGTGAATATATGTGGCAAATTTCCCTCCTTTTCATCCTATAGTTGTCAAGATATTTCACACAAGATTTTCACACAACTACAAATGTCCGCCTCGTGGTGGTGCTAGAGTGAAAGTCGGAGTCTAAAAACATCTCGACTGGCTTGGTTCCTGATTGCAGATTGTGGTTCATTTGACATGATAAGTATAGTCACTCCACAGCTAAACACTGTGCACTCCCATCTTCCAGTATCACCAACTTCCCACCAGAAAGGAAACTGTGTGCGGCGGTGGGCTCTTGTGTATCAGGCACACCACAGAACCACCAAGAGCCTTCCCCTCTTCACTGCTCTTAGTGTACCAGGGCCTGAATCCCCACTTACCTCATCAACAAATTGCTTTGAGGTGAATAGCCCTCAATTTATGAATTTGCATAAGTTATTCCTGCAGCCTAGGCCAGTTCAATTAATATTTATGGGCTATGAGCAATTCTCTTCCTGTGCAAGAAGCTGGAAAAGCTAGCCTCTAATCTCTGAAGTCAAAATTTGCCCTGTGGAACACCTCCACTGACAATGAATGGGAGGTTGAATTTGTAGGTTTACAACATGTTTGTTTGACATCCACATGGTATTTAGTGTACAGAAGCACAAACACTTCTGCGCCGGAAAATGCAACATGAGCCCCAGAAAATCCTCCTGGCTGCTCTCAAAGCAAATTCCCCATCTTGTTCACATGTTTCTTGGTGTTGGTACCTGGAAAACACAGTGCTAATTATGCTACAGGTGAATGTTGAATCTCTTCCTTACAGGAAAATAACTCATATTATTCAGCTAAGCAACTTAAGGCATTAAAAAACATAAATGAGCGCAAAACTTCTTGAGTGTTTCCTGTTAAAATATGCAAAGGGCGCCCTTCTGATGGCCATCGTCACCAAGAATAATTAGTCCATTTACCAGAGAGAGAGGTGGCCCATCTGGAGTCACGATGTGCCAACAACAACTTGGAGCTCAACAGCCTCAAAATTATTGAGATAAACATTGTTTTGTGCTGGAACCTGCCTGCACATCTCCCCAGAAATGTCCCCAGGGGACTCCTCAAAAATAAGCAGCACAGCTCAGAGCATGGCTAAGATTTTCCTGTTTTCTGGGATAGTGTCTCCAACAACCTCAAATGGAATGACAACATCTCTAACACAAAATCGACCGAGACAGGGTTGGTTTTTTTGGTCCTGTGACAATTGAAGCAAGTTCAATGTCTCCTTCTGTTAGTCTCTCTGGGTTTCATGGAATTTCTTATTAGTATTAGATTAGTATCAGTACTCATCACTGATGAGTGGAGCCACCTGTATCATCCACTCTCTTCTGGTAAATAGTATGGCCTTGTAAAAAATAAAATTGCCAACCATGTCAATAATTTAATAAGAGCCACCACTTTAATCCACCAGCCTTCACTAAAAAAACACATGAATAAACCCAAATTGATTTTCTCCTTTTCTGATAAATTCAATTTTTGTGGTACAAGGTTTCAGGGAATTACTTTCTTCCTAAATTATAAATCTGTGAGATGCACCTTTACAAAGCAGCTGATAACACAAAATAATTCATGCTTCATTTAAAGACACTTTTAATGTATTCTCTGATCAAACATGTTCAGTGAGGACATTGTTTGCATTTGGTTTTGTTTGTGTGGTTCAATTTAAAGTGCATTTCCAAAAATCCACATGCTGTTTCTGTATCCAATCAGAGCATCAAAGCTGGACTCGGTCCTGATTGGCCTCCCTCTATCTGAACAATTACTGAAATCCTTCCAATCAGGCTAGTTTGCAGAACTGGAACTGGAAAGCCTCACCTCAGCAGGTTTGCCTCATTTGAATTACAGGAGCTGCTGTTGTCAGTCAGCCAGGGTCCAACTTAGTTATTCTTCAGATTCATTCAGTAAAAAACATTTTATCTAAACTATTTGTTTCTAAAATATCATGAGGTGTATTAGCCTTAACCTGAGCTACATAACCAAACAAAAATTGAGTAATATGGTACAGTAAACTTCAAAGTCCCATTTTAACATACAATAGATGCAGGTCTGCCTGTATTTGTCTTTGTACTAATGGGACTGTGCGAACTGACAGTAGAAAAGTATTAAAGTATGAGTACACATTGTAGCTATTTGAGTCATTGCACCTGGCAGGTGAATTGGCAGTGGATGAAAGCGAGAGGAAGTGGTGGAAACACTCTCAGATACCTGAGGCAAGTGGCAGAGGGCTGCATCTGTTTAACTCACACACAAACGCGCACACACAAACGCGCGCGCACACACACACACACACACACACACACCCACCAAAGGAGCTGAAGCACCAGGCACACACAGTCTGGAATCAGGCCAAAAATACAATTCCCAAACACCCGACAGGTCTACAATTAAACAAGTCGGTGATTGTTGGGATGAAAATGTTGTGAATGAATCCAATCTGCTAGAACTGTTAGTGGCAACAGCTGAACAAATGCTGTTTCTGCACGTTTTCCCTGTGTAAACTGAGCAGATCTGTCAAGTACAAATAAAAATAGCAACTGATTCTTACACACAGCAGCTAAGTTATAAAAAGTATGTATATATCCATACTAATTTTATGGTACGAGATCATGAATGACAACAAGTAACAAAACAGTTAAGTCAATAAAGGGATTGTGAATATTGATATTGATATACCACATTTATGACCTCTCCTCCAAGAGAGCACTCCCCTCTCCATTCACCAATAAAACAGTGGTTATAGGATCTTCCCAACAACCCCATATTTCTCCTTATACAACTGTGTCACATTTCCCCTGCCTCCAAGCTGGATGAATACTTATATATCCGCTCAGGGAGAAAGGCACAGTGTAAAGATTAAGGGCTTGGATGACAAGGGAGGGCATGAGGAGAGATGAATCTGTAACGGGTTTATTGCTGTGGTCAAGATTCTAAAGGTTAGCAAGAAGTCAGCTTTGACACACGCTGTAAAAAAAAAAAAAAAAACTTCGAAAGCCTTCTCACAGGGAAAAAAGCCTAAAGGAGGGGGAGAGGATGAGCATTAGTTTATCTTCCTGACCAAGATAAAGGCATTTCCTGTTTGACAGAATGAGCAAGTTTTGGTTCTAGCACAACAAAGACTTTGTGGACCAAGGTCTCCTTTAAAGTTCAAGTGTTTGGAGCCGCTTCCTTTGTTATAAGAGTTCAGCTCCTCAACTTGTGTTTCATTTTGACGTTGCCATCTGTGCTGGCCATTTGAACCTCCCTGCCTGTGTTTTAAAAGGAACCCCCGAGGACATAAATTGGCTGTCGTTCTGTGAACTGGGATCAGAAGTGTGGGGATAATGCACAGCCCTCTGTCAAAGGGAAACAGACAGGAATGTCTTGTTGGAAACTGTACTGGGGCCATGTCTACATATCTGACTGAGAGCTTAGTCAGACAGACGCTACTGAATCATATCAGGACATCTGCAATTTCTGCAAAAAGGAAAAGGCAGTGAAATAGAAATACACCTGGCAGAGATGAAACTTCATACAGATTAAGAAGCATGCCGGCTTCTTTCACTCTAGGCAGCTTGTCTATCGTTGGTTCCGTTTGACCGAATGACATGTCTAAAAATTGTCTAATAGCACCGCAGATAATGGAGTCATGTTTTCTTTCCCTAGAACTGAAAGAAATACGTCACTTCTGGCACAAAAACAACTGGTTTTCATGCACACAGGTGACAGCTAGTGCTACACCTTCACATCGAACAAGTATTCAGTGGCAATATTTATGCCAAAGCTCTGATGTATATTTAATTTTGTCTTGGTAGATGGTTGATTTGTTTCAAATGCACAGTTTTAAGATGTAAACATTCCATAACTTGCACAAGATCGGCTCTAAACAAAGAGTCAAATGTAGGATGTGCAAATTAGGCAAAATTTTCCCTGAATTGCCCCTCCAGAGAATCAAGGGGAAGTTTCTGCCCTCAGTCAGTACAGATGTTCAGCCTAGAATATCTGGTAATGTGAGCAGTTTACAGATAAGATATTCACCTCCTGAACTGCTTCCAGACACGATCAGGGATTGAACTTTCTAAGTGGAGCAACGTGAGGAGGAAAAGAGGACTTTTTTAATTGCTACCATGGAGCTGGTGTAGCCTGCGAGTTTGAAGGACAGCTGTAGATAAAAGGCTAGTAGGAGTGTGGCCCTGAACTGATGAGGCTTGAGTGTGGTCAGCCGTACAGATTAAGAGTTGGGGAGAACGTGTGGGTAAAAGTGAGCCAGCAGGAGTGCGTCTATGATTGAGACAGAAAGAGAGACATGAGCAGTCTTATAGTCTTTTGGGGAAGGTCCTTGATAGCAAGTCCAAGTCATCAACTCATAAGTTTTCATAAACAAACTGCAATTCAAGATGAAAAGACTTTCAGGTCTGAATGTTGACCGTTAAAATGGCATGGTTTAAGGTTTTGACATTTTCCTTCCAAAGCTGTTTTAATTGAGTTTTTTCCATTGCTGGGACCAAATCCCTTCAATGCAAAGGTCTAATAATTATATATGCGAGGACTGACTGTTGTTGTCTTGTTACTCTTTTATCATTACAGGGTTTTGTCAAAGTCTCAAATCAAAACTCGAGTGTCTTTCAAGACTCTTTCAGTGTTAAGTGTCAAGTCAAGACTTCAGGGATGCAAGTCTCAAGTTAGTCAAGTACGATTCAAGTCTCACATCCTAATTTTGGTGACTCATTATTAGTCTGACTGGAGATGTGTGTGTGTGTTTAAAAGAGTCAATACTAACTTTAGCTCTCATTAATATGATAATCTTAATAATGTCCCATAATCTGTCATGCACTGTTTTTTCTAATGTTGTAATTTGGCTGTGTTTGTGATTTGAGAACACATAATCAGTGATAATTCTCCTTATGTATGTGATACAACAAGATTTCAAAATCTCATTAAAGTCTGATCTCAGCCTTACCTATGCAGTAGCAGAGAATGATGGACAGAACCACAGCTATCCCCACAGCGATCAGGGCGGTGCACTTCCAGGAGCAATGTTTAGGTGACTTCTTGAACTTGAAAGCCCCTCTGGACAGGCTGTTTCTGGGCAAAGGGCGCGCTGGTGTGGAGTAAACTGTCCCCGTTGCCATGGTGTAACCAGGGGCCGCTGCGCCAAAGAAAGGTGTCGTTCCTGTGCCCGTTTTAAAAAGAAAATGCCTGCAGCGGGGGAAAAAAAGAATTAGGAGAAAAGGTATTGCAGAAATAAGAGTGATGGTTCAATACAGCATCCAAGAAGTCAAAGGCTTGATCTCTGCAATGTCTCACTGTATGTGTCTATCTTTGTCAAAATGTTCTTTAGCTGGATAAAAGACCCCAATTTGTTCCTGTCAGTCCTCCCAATCTGCCCTCAGTAGCTCAAAGCAAGTCCAAATTCAAATAGCTGAATACCAAAAATCCACAAAAAAACCTACAATACCAGTAACTCCCATGTGTATCACAGTGCAAGAGGAACTGGGTTATATTCTAATATTCAGTATCCTGACATTGGAAAAGGTGAACAAAAAGTACCTCATAAAAACAATCATCTCCCACTTGCCCTTTTACAACTGGGCCTTTGCTAATAGCCCATTATACCTGGGGTAATTAAGAGGGTTTAATCAAATGCACTACGGAGTGATCGTCCTATTAACTTTTAAACCCCACGTGAAAAGCTCTTAAGTAAATGAATTAAGCCTTGTTGCCACTCTTGCCACTACTTAGAGATTAATACCCAAATGCCTCCAGGCTTATGGGGAAGGCCAGGGAAATTGGACAGATTGACCATGCATTGCAAATGCTCTTCCAATCCTGAACTGGGGAATATGTCAATTTTTGATAAAAAATTAAATACGTTTAAAACAAATTGTCAAGCAATACTATTATGTAGATGAAGAACTCTTGTTCTCAGATAATAGATAACTCTAAATAAAAGTCTTCACCAAGATTACTTTAGGAATCGAGCAAATGCTTGATTGTAAAACATGACTTGTGCTAATGAATGAAAAACTAGAACAAACTAGTTGTACACTTTATTCATGCAGAGCGACCCTCAATGGAATAATACTCTCCTTGACACTCACACACAAAATGACACCTGAGAGTACCTGCCCAGACCCACCACAAAATCTTTGAATATCTTTTCAACTGGAACAGTTGCAGGTTAAGTGCTTGCTGAAGAGCAGCTCAACATAGGGTAAATAAAGTGGGGCAAGTGCTACAAATTCACTTCCTCGTCCAGGTTTACTCTGGAAAGTGCTTTTAATTTTTATTTTGGTAACAGCAGATCGCAGCAAACTGTAGAGGTGAGGTGAAGGGGTTTAAAACAACCACTAAAAACAACAGAACGAACATTTACATTTGCAATGCAGCAGTAAACAAATACTTTAATAAAAGTGAAAATACAGTTATATAAAGGCCACTTTAAACAAACAAATGTGTACGAGATCATGAATGAGTGAAATTCAGACAGTAAGGGCCAAAGAAGCACAGTCGCATCCTCCACTTTCTGCTAAAAGTCTTACACAACGTTTTACAGTCTTTTATGTGCTCCATAGATCCCAGGAGGAGCCGGCTGCCATGGTAACCGCTAATTTAAATACACCAATAAACTGATAAAGCAGTGTTTGCTCATCAATTATTTGTGCGGCATCTGTGAAGTCTCCTTGTAAGTTTTGTAAAGGCTTTTTTAATCCCGACTGTGAATCTGCACTAAAAGAGCTTGAGAACGGCTAATTGGGTGCATAATCTGAAACTGAGCAGTTTCAGCAGTTTAAGGACCGAAAATCCATGTAGTGCCACAGAGTTTCCCTGATTATCTGATAGGAACGGTACATGGACCGGAACTGAACATGCTTTAGGGAAGCTGTATTCTAGTTAATGGAAACAGTTTCATTAACTATAATATTCTTTTAGTTGGACTGAATGTAGTTTCTGAGTACTTTCCACTCTTAGTGGTCCAAAAACATACTGATGGAAGTTAATCAGGCATTTGTAAAATGGATTTAACAGACTTGCTTTACAAAGGACACATCAAAAACCTACACCATAATGCATTGCTCATATTTCCGCCCTGCCGCTGATATTTCAGCTACTTCCTATCTCCTATGAGGATATCTCTGGGCTGAAACCTCCTCTGATCAATTCTTGACTAAAAAGAACAAATGTCAGATTTGGATAGTCTGGCTCCTCGATGCCTCGACTGACACGTGCAGTCATGGACAGACAGGGATTCCATTTAAAGGTTACAGTGTGTCACTGCTGGAATGACAATGCTCCGGTCGTCTGCAACCTGGAGAAGTTCAGATTCTTCAATCTGGAACAATCTGCACTGTAGCTGCGGCAGACTCTGTGATACGCAGCTGGGTATGAATTGAGGTCAAAACTTGCACAACGTCGGAGGTGGCAGACGTGTAGTCAGACACACAGGCAAACAGACAGCACTATCTGGGGAGTTAAGTGTAAGCGGATGCAAGCTAATGAGGTAGACAGAAGGGGACGTGGACGTGTGAGTTCACGTATGTGTGTGTGTTTGTGGGGGAGGTGTAGGCTATGTACTCAATTTGAGGGAAGTGACTACCTATTGCAAGTTGCGGAGTTGATGTGGAGACAGTTCTGCCTGTAAATAAAGGTCTCAAATCTACCTGGGCTCCTAATTATGCAAAGATATGAGTACATAACGGCCTCCAAGTCAAAGACACCTGAACCAAAAACACCAAAGGCACATCTGTAGTACAGTGTTACAAAGCATTTGGTAAAACTGAAAACAGTTAGAGAGGGAATAATGTATCTAAAATAAAAACATATGTAAACAAATCATGAAATAGTGTTTATTTGCACAATTTACTGGTTGAACAATCTGAATGCACATATAATTACCAGAAACATATGGCAAGCTGTGGGTGGTTTAAAACTAGAAAGCCAGCTATATTTCAGTCATTTATATCCATTTTGCTTTCTATGAGAGAGTGAAACTGAAAGTTGTCAGAATCTGTGTGTACCAGCGTCACCGAGACAAATTCCTCCGCTGGACATTTATTTGCACTCGGCGTTTAAAGTAATTCTGATGTTTTTCATGTCGGCCTTTTTTTCCTTTTTTCTAAAGAGCAGACTGAAGGGGTCTAAAGATGAAATGCTGTTGGACATGATTAACAAACAGCGGACCAGTGTAAATGTCTGCAGCTATACACACTGGATGACCGGCTGTAATTGATTACAGCCAGTGTGATGCAACAAGGCACATTACTATGCTAATCCAGCCAGCCCTAGTGATAGCAATGTGGTGTGCTGAGAGAGAGAGAGAGAGAGAGAGAGAGAGAGAGAGAGAGAGAGAGAGAGAGAGAGAGAGAGAGAGAGAGAGAAGGAAAAGAGACAATCAAGAGAGTGTGAGACTGAGAGAGAAAGAGAGCAAATGAATGGCTGTGTGTCAGTGTGATCGCAGTGCGTTTGTGTGCACGCCTGTCTGTCCCATTGAGAAGCCTGTAACACAAAAGCAGCAGCCAGCCTGGTCTCCTCTGCTCTCACAACATTGCTTGTCATCAGGATGACATTTGAAAACATCCTCACAGAGGACAAAAGACTAAACAGTGAGTGGGTGGATTTGTCTACGACTAAGCTCCAGCTGGAGGGGTGAGAGAGCACACTAGAAACAATGCGAACTGAAGCCCTCAGAATATGTAATCTGTCTATTAGCCGCTGTTCTGTGTTAGCATTAGCATTTCAAGGTGAGAGCCGGAATAATCAGGCCGCTATAATCCATGACTGAGAAAAAAAAAAAAAAAAGACTACAGATGTGGCGGGCATCGCAGTGGCTCGTTTTCACACTTGCTGCCGTTGCCGTCGCTCTCCCCCAGATCACCACCTGCCCTCTCATCAGGGGGCCTGCTAGCAGGTGCTATTCTCATACAGCTAGCTCTGCACCCATGTGATGGTATTTCAGGCGAGCTTTTTTGTGCCATCCTGCCCACGGAGATCAGCGTGGTGCCATCTTGAGTCGCTTGCTCAGAGTGCTCAGATTGTTTGCACATGGAATTTATTATATTTAACGAGTCTGATTAGGTTTGGCATAAGAAGAGCTCAGCTCTTATGTACATACATTTAAGATGGTTTTTGGAGTCTAATTCCAGGCCTGAGACAGTTACTCTGTGACCACATCAAATGCTGGTGTATTTTAGCTACTGCAGGTTAAATTTGTAATGTGTAATGACTTTTTATGTGAATAACTATTTAAATTACACTTCACTATTCTTCCTCCGTTCATGAAAGCTTTTTCATTTGCATGCAAAGAAAATCTGAAACAGATGCACTCTATGTTGCCAGCAGCAGCAGCAGTTTATACAGTAGCATCAAATAAGAGGAAAATATTGCAGAACTCTGGAATCACCACAGAAATGTGTGCTTGGCACTAAAGATGTTGGCAAAATAAATGAAAAAGAAAACACACGAGAACAAGAAAAAAATACGTCTTGAGGATTACCACTTTGTCTACACCACCATCCACTTTGGCAGGTAACCAAGCATCACTGCAAGCTCCTTTCAATTCCAAAAGGCTAGTTGGCTGATTTCTTACACATGACTAATCAGTCCTTGTGCAATCCTGACACTGTGGCGGGTGTACAAAAAAAAAAAAAAAGTTAAATTTTCCTCCCCTGATGTGAAGCATGACTGTCTGACTCATGATTTACATGTGCATCCCACACAAACAACTGCGCACACACACACACACATGCACACACACACAAAAAAAGAAATCCTACTTGGATTACCTCTGCTATTCTTTTTCGCCCCTGAGAACAAGTCCAACACATTTTCCATTAGGAAAATGTAATGTCTGTGGGACACTGTACCACATGATGATTTTAGAGCTGAGACATAATTTCATTTCACCAAAGGACTTCTCTGACACATGTATCCAATGGGGATTGACAGTACATTTATAGCTGAATCTCATTGAATATAAGTGAAAAAAAAAACACTGAAGTGGGCTCCAAAGGACATACATATGTAAGAGCAGACACCTACCTGCATCTTATCCAGTGGAGCACTTATAGAGCATATAGCTCACGCCATGAAGGCATCAAAAATACAAATTTCACACATACTGGTATAGTCTATTTTAAACAAAGGATTAAGTACTGCTCAAGAACAATTACCGTATATGTGCATCGGTCTCTTAAGGGACATGGCAATTCATTTTATAATGAAATTTAATCTCGACTGTACAGCGTACAGTATAGCAGAACAAAGGCTGAAGTAGACTAATTTCATAGAATTATCTGATGTGTAGAACCAGCATTTCTCATGTTAACAGAAAACTGATCAGTGGATAGCTCCTGATCCATTGTCTGCCATGGGATCAGGACGTTTTTCTGATCGTATGTCGGTTATCGTGTTACTCAAGTTTGTGTTTCATTTTACTGACAAGTATGGACTAAGTATTGTTTTTGTCACATATTGTATTTGTGTTTTTATGCCCATAATATATACTGTAGCCAGGTCCAAGTTGCAATACCAATTGATGTTTGTTTCATTTGTATTTTTTCTGAGCTGTAAAAGAAGGCTTCACTTGTCTGATGCATTTAAACTGCAGGAGTAAATGAGCCGAAATCAAACTTGGTGTCTTAACACAGCTTTGCCAGTATGATCAGAGTGAGATCAGTGACTTTGTTCACTCACCATATAATAATGAGCAATAGTTACAGTAGTAGTTACTGAGTGCAGCACTTCACTCATTTAAAAGTACACTGAAAGCTATTCACAGTGAAAGCTAGTTGGTATTGAGTCAAATTAGCACACTCGTGCTTTGAACACTTTTATGAGAGGTTACACACACATAATTCATTACTGCAAATTGCTGTAAAAGTAGTCAATGCTGTCAAATGAGTGCTTTATTTTCAAAAAGGTCATGTCGCAGAAAATATATTAAAGAAGATCATAACATTGTGATTTATATTTGACACTTTTTCTAATCAACTGCCTTGTACAGAATAATTTACTGCACATGTGACCACATCTACTGTGCTGCAGAAGAAATAAAAATCCATGTCGGTGGTATGGATTCAAAAGAAATTCACCTCCCTGCGGTACCCGAAGCCACCTACATATGTGCTGTGCCAGGACTTTGCTCGCCCAAAACCCCCTGAAGGCAGCCTAATAAATACTTTCTGGAGCTTCTGTTTACATTTCCCAACCTGGTGGTTTCTTGACATCTGCAATTATGTGGTGAACTGGGTCCTCCCTTTTGGCCCCGTTGGTTCGCAGCAGCCCTCTGTTCCCACCCACCGACAAGCACTTGATTTAGAGTCCACTGTGGTGATAGTGATTCATGCCTCATCTGATGATAGGTGTGCACATATTGTTTTGTCGATACGGCTAAGACAGCTCAAGGTCATTGCGCGGTTAGTATTCAATCACTGCATCTTCCCCAGAAAGTGAAACTGTCACCACATATCCCAATTGATTCAGTCAGATCATAAGAGGTTGTTACTCCATGCTGCCACAGAAAAAATTCAAAGTTTACATTCATCTAAGCCTCTGAAAGGGTACGCTGTGCCAGGGAAATATCAGGCTAGAATGCAATCATCTACTCGAGGCCATTTCTGAGTCAGAGCGCAATGTACCACACTTCATTAGCCAGGATATTTTGAGCTCACAGATGTAACTGATGTTTCAGGAGGAAAACTTGGCAAAGGCTCTTATGACAAAGTAGTATCTTGCACAGCAAATTTTGGTATAACGCACAATCCGCTTACCAAGTTCCTTGTTAAGTTATAGCCTCTTTGATTTGAACTGGCAAGCTCTCTGATATTCACATAGTTCACCCTAATCATGCACCGTCCTTCTGAGGGAGGTCTATCTAATTTAGTAATCAGCCCTTAATCGCGGGTTCATACAAAGAGCAAAAAAAAAAAAAAACTATGAACACGTTGCAACATTATTCTCCACAGAGGAGAAACAATGACCATATTTATCAAACTCAGCTGGAACCATATTATGCCATGCACAATTTGTGGCACGATCATTTATCCTGATGAGATGTAGTCCTCAAAATAGGCCTAAAAATCAGCCAAACATTAATATTTGAAATCCTGGAGTGAATTATCATTTTTGGTGAAGTAGCACTAAAAACATTAATACAATCATCAGGTGTTAAGAATTATTGTTTACTGCCATTTAGTCAATGCCAATTCTCAGTGTGTTCCACAGTACCAGTTATTGCCAGGTGCCTTGGGGAGGATGTAGACTACCACGAGATTCATACACACTGAGCTCCCAGCGCTTCTTTTCAGCAGACAGCAAGAAATGTCACTGCTGGAGTTCAACATGTGCTGAGATTCACACAATCTAATACTGAACTTCATCCTGCCCAGATGGGTGATACTTATTGGGTGCTTTCCTGAAACCTTTGCAGGTCATACAAACTATAAAGGTGTGATGGAGCCACAAAAGTGCAGGCATTAATATATAGCTATTAATTCATGTTTGTCAACAACAAACACAATGCTGGTTCAGTCACGACTGAGTGAGTCACTGTTTTATGCATATGGGCCATCTGATATTGCAAAAACATATCAAACAGGCCAGTGGATCGGCAGATAGATAAGTAGATTTAGGGTAACCAAAATGAGGCAAACAAGCTACCAAATTAAATGAGTAAAATATAGTTATAGCTACTACTTCCTTCCTTGATTTTCCAAAGTAAAATGTATAAAATGCAGATATAGGATAGGTCTTGGAGGACACTTCAAAAATTGCTGAAACTGAAATTAAAATAAACATTGTAAACAGCAGCTCATTTATTTCACATCATTCTGCTTTCTGAGTCAGTGAAAATGGCTTCATAATAACACCTGGACCTGAATTTCCCAGCTTTGTTGTAGGTCCTTGTGGGTCACTCACCTGCTCTCCAGGGCCACATTGCTGCCCAGGACCCAGCTGTCCTGCAGCTGGACGCATTCCGCCGTACTTTGCAAGTCGGCCGCCAGGCCGGCTGTGGGCGGCGGGCTCGGGCTCCTCTGATTGGCCAGTGAGCTGCGACTCAGGGACGTGATGGACGGGTGCTGCTTGTGCGGGGGCGGGGCTGGTGGGAGAGGAGGTGGACCTTGCTGACTAGATAGATGGTCACCTGAAGTGAAGCAGAGGGAAGGAGACATCACAATATTAGTTTGTATATTCTTAATAGTTGCAAAATCAAAAGCTTAAGTAAATTTGTTTTGGTGATTAAAATTACACCCAGATTCAAGAGAATGGATGTTTTAAGAGACAGCAGATGGACAAGAGTATGCATCTGCCTTATGTAAGATATGACGGCATACAGCCACCTAACAGACCTGAAAAGTAAATACAACCAAGAGCAAGACATTAAAATGAGATGCAACCACTGCAAAAAGAAGGGAAATAAGAGCTGCTTTTATGGTGACACGCATAATAATTGTCGCAAAACGCCACACGGCTGACAGTTGGGTTCTCTTAAACAGAAGGTCACTTAGAGAGGCAGCTGTTCTTTTATGGGCGCTTAACGCAATGTTTCACGTTTGATTACAGCCAGAGAAGACTCTCAAATAACTAATGACCAGAACATCCATTAGAGCTCTGAGAGAACAGGTTTTCCAATTTCACACAAAGCTGTGTAATTGGCCCCCAGAATGGCATGTGGTGATTATCTATCCATCTTCCCTGTTTAAAAGGTAAAAACCCACAGTGCTGACAATTCTGATTTGCTCCAATGAGCCCCAAATGGGTATCGTCTTTCTTGCCTTACAGAGGCTTGGAGTAGATTGAAAAAGCTGGCAGTTGCGTCTTTTAGGAGCGGTTGTTTTTGCATTGACAGCATGAATTTTTATAAAGCCTAAAGGAGTTAAATTTAGAGCATATGAACGCTGGAGGTCAGTTCTGGTGCATGATATAACCTTTGTTTTCTCAAGCATGCATAAAGACCTTGTGGACTTATCCATGGCTCAAAATCTAGTCTGTGCTATTGGTTAGACAGAACAACTCCATTGAAAGGACACTAGTCAGTGTTTTGAAAAGAGCCTTTAACGAGCATGCAATTTTTGTCCTCGTCTATGTGCTTATGCTTTTCATTGTTGCTCTTCTATGCACAAACAAACAAGTGGTTTAATGCAGGCAAATGAGCCTTGGGTCCACAGTTCTAGGAGAAAACATGTATTCCATTCAGAGCAAGGAAATAATTTCCACCGCTTTGAGGTAGAAACCTTCAGGCTACTGTACATGAAGGCTATTGAACGGCTGAAGATTATTTCTCATGGAATACTCTCAGGAATACATCAGAAATATACTGTAAGGAATATTGTAATAAGAATGATTACGGAGAGTAAAACTCTTCTCCAGGAGTTAATTGCAGGGAGAGTGGCAGCTGTGATTAAGTTTAGCAGGGGCAGGTTTAACCAATCATTTTTGTGACTGATTACTTGCATGGATTTATTGTTTTTATAACAGAATACATTTTTATAACATCTCTTTCATCTGTGTAAAGATAAACAGACTGATAGATATACAGATAGATGAATGGTGAAAGATGGAAGATGACCGGTGTGGAGCAGAATCAGGACAAGAGTGCACAGTGCTGGTGCAGAAGGCCAATCTAAGATGAATTAATTCCCGATTAGACTTTGATCAGACCCAATCAAATACGTTCCCCTCATCACCCCACACAACCTTGTTCAAAGTCAATTCTCAATCCTAACACAAGAATTACCTGTGATCAACTGCGGTATTGGCATTTGAAAAATATAAGGCTGCCATGACTTAGTGATGATGAATACAAGACATCCCACTCATCTCCTGGGCTATACTGTGAGCCCTATTAGAAAAGTGCTAAGTAGGCTAATAGAAATGTGGATTATCTACAAACACTGGCTGGTTTTACTTCACCTCTGGGCCTCATTCCGCTGTTTGAGCCCGCAGCAGCCACAAGCTCCACTTCACTTTCCAGCAGACGCATTTTTCATATAATCAGCACACGCTAGTGCAACAGTACAATGTCAATGAGGGTGTGAAGGGAAATGAAGCAGAGGGGACAATCAGATGGGTTCAGAAAAACAGGAAATGATCTAAATGGAGGTAAGTGGAATGTTGATGGCCAGAAAGGACTATTTTTAGAAGTCAAAGTTTTGAGGAAAACATATTTTTTATAATCACTTATGAATAATGACCAAAAACAAGCTTAATGTCTATTTCAAGTATTAAAATGAAATTAGATTACATTTGAAATAACTGCAGAATCCCTTTTAAATACACAATAAATGCCCCTCTTTCGTAGAGCACATAATTCCTGAACAAACAGCATCTTATTTTCACACCCACAAATGCTAAAGTGAATCCTATTAAACAATCCACCCTCCCATTACGCATTACAAATAAAGATACATGACAGGTATTGCACAAATCTGTATTAATTTGTCTTCATGTCTACATATTGATCTATTGGCATATAGTGCAAGTCAACATCTTGATTGCCCTTGTTTAGTTTGCAGGCTGTTCTGCTGCTGCACTGCTCGAACTGAGAGTTTGAAAATGCAGCATACTGTACAGTAATTTCAAACCTATAAAAATATATGTGGTGCAGGGTGCATTTCAGTTGATGGGAATAGTGCCGGCACAGCAAGCACGGAGATGAGTTTCAACAAGTCCCAAACACTCTCACTATTACGATTTCATGGTCAATCTTGAATCAATTTCTGACGAATCAACGTGTTAAAAGGCATGCTTGAACTGTAACATGAAATGAACCGTGTTTTTAGGTTATGCTCACATTCTGAGCATAACGTTCTCAAAACACAAAATCCCAAACACCTTCAAAAGGCGGAGGATTTGACATGCAGCACATCTGACAGCATAATCCCACAATGAACTAAGGGGACATAAAACCCCATGAACTGAATTAAACCTACTGTATGCATACTTTGCAAAAAGCACTCAGAGCTTTTGGGTGTAAATATGGTCTTCCACTTGAAATGCTGCGTTTGAGTTAGCTGTAAAGCAATGAAGTGAAACAGTCAATCAGTTTTGGTTTTCTGTGAAGCTAAAGAAGCTAAACAAAAGTCTAAACTCTTGAAATACAAGTCTGAGAACACAATGTTTCAAAACAGAGAATCTACACTTGGTCTGAATATAGTGGGCAAAACATGAATCCAGACAAATAATTTCATCTTTATCCTCTGAAGCTTAAAGATTCAGTGCTTTGCAGACAGTAACCATGCAAGATCCAACACCCTTGAAAAGCTGCTGTTTAATATTTTCAAGTGACAAAAATAAATGATTGTTTGTTTTACTCTTATATAAGTGCCATACAAATATGCCAAAGTTTGTCAATTGTCCTAGATCATACTGAGGAAGAAGCAACAGCTGTGAAAACTAATCTAAAAGTGCTTCTGAGGGGTCTGAGGGTTAACTGCACTGGTCAATTAAACCTTTGAGATATAACTGAACACCAAGTTATGCCCTTTTAAGTATTTAGATCTGAAACTTGACTGTGTGTGGACTTTGAGTGATTCATTATGCAAACATTTTTGCCATTGAAAGGGTGTTCTCATCCCCTTAATCTTTATCTTTGTGGAGGTCAAGATCAAACGGTGCAGTAGTTGCTTTTTTAAAAAGGAGGCTTGTTTACGATTTCTCTGTGCAACAACCACTCAAGTGTTGACTTCATATGTCTGAATATTTAAATTAGAATTAACATTTTAATTGCATGCTCCATTTCATATACAACTCAATGTTTCAATTCAAAATACATTTGAAAGTCTAGACTGTATGATGGCCTTTTTATTTTTTTAAAAGTATGGACCCTTAAGAATATATGACACCATGTGTTTTCTCATGTACTCAATTTCCCTGCACACAGTGGGTGTCAGTATGCCTGAGAGGTGTAAGGTGCCGTGCTTTCTGGTCTCCAATTTGAGGCATGGGTTTGAATCCAATTTCTGACAAACAGTTTTACACTCTGAACAGTCTCCCTATGATGAAAACCTATAAGTCATAACCTCAATGTGATTCCATGTAACTCAGTGAGCAAAATGTAGCACCAGCAGCAGCACAGCGGTTCAGTGTGCATTCTCTGTGTACTTCACTGGCAGAGTTGGAGGTTTGAAAGCCACCGGGGCAAACCATGCTAAAAGATGGATTTTTGGCACTGTAGCACTTTAAATTAGATTATCCACTGCCTCGCATATGTTGGATTTTGTGTGTGTGTTTTTTCTTTTAAATAAGCACACTAAACAATGAGCCTTTAAGAAAGCTTGGCATTGTCTTCCATCAAGACACACAGGCAATTAAGCTGGCCTTTAATGTGCAGGCTCAGTGACTGGGAAGGCAGATGAAACAGCTGTGTGGTTTATGGGGTTTTGCTTTGAAATCAGATCAAGACGATGCCTCCTTTGCATAATTCCTCAACGTCAGCTTGTCATCATCTCCATCAGCAACATGCTTTCAAGGACCTTTGTGATTAATACAGCATGCCAGCTTCTGAAATGACAGACTCATTCCCTTCTTAATGATGCTTGCAATATCTATCAAATGATGCTTTATGAAGCCTCTGTGATTTCACAGAAACACTTCCTGGAGTAGATCTTTATTTTAGTTGCTCTTAATACTCTGGTTTGTGGTCTGAACACTGGCTCATTACAAGAGAAAGGTGCACTGTGTTGTATTAGTGAACCAAAAATGTCCATGAGAGGGAAAATACCCCACAATATGCAGTTTCCTTAGAAAACTTTTTTTTTCTGATATAGTAAATGATATCTAAAATGTTTTGGGCTTGTCCATTCATATAATTTAGTCAATTTTAAACAAGCGTATCAGAGGCAATCACTGTCTGCAAACAAAGCAGTTCACAGTGTGCCACATTTTTCTTGAACTTTTTGATGCCACTTCTTGATAGTCTGATGTTTAGGCCTATTAGGATTTTATGATTTTCACTCCTCTGAAAATATCTTTTTTTGATGAAAGCATTGACAAGCCTTGAGTACTGCGTATAATGTTCCAATATTGAGTTGGGACACAATTAAAAGCCATTTTGAACTCACTAAGCTTGGCAAGCTTGGTGAAAGCCTTTTCATATTCATTGTGTAAGTACTGCAAAAGGTCTTGTGCCATTTTACTCTCCATTAAGAGACTGCTTCAGCTGCTAATGGAATTGAAAGGGCATTTGCTCTGATTGGCTTGCCCTTCACCAATAGAAAAATTGCAATATGTGTGCATCACAAGAACTCCATCAAAATAGATCACAGGACTCATAGAGGCCACAGCTTTTCTATTACATCTTACGGTATTTATTTTTGCATAATTATATTAAAGAAATGTCGCACCTCCGCTCTGCAAAGTTCGAATTTCAGAAAACACATTGTAAAACAAAAAGAGGACTCTAACAAAATCCCTGTTTGATTGTATATGGAATGAATAATGGATGAATTCCATGATAAAACATGCCATTTGGACCAGCTATAGGATGTTTATATATGTCAAATCAATAAATTCTCATCAGCGCCTGGTTTTCTATTCACCTCAGCACAGCTCTGGCGCCTGGTCGAAGGCAGTGGCAGTATTCTTTACTTGAAAAAGAGACAGCAGCTTCTCACTGTGAAGTGCGGTGGTGTGTGTGTGTGTGTGTGTGTGTGTGTGTGTGTGTGTGTGTGTGTGTGTGTGTGGTGTTGAAGGAGGGGGCTGTACCCGGTGGAATTCGGGACCATTTGAACAACCTTGCCCTAGGTGAGTTTTGGGGATTTACTCTCTCAATTTTCAGGGGCTTGGAGTTTGAGGAAAAAAAAAAAAAGAAGAAGCAGCTGTGTGATTTCCATCATATTTCCTGCCAGAGTACCTTCACTGCTCCCACAGCCTTGCCCACTCTTCTCCTGACTGTCTATCTGATCAAAAACAGACATTTCTTTTAAGCTTTTTCTCTGCAGGGAAATGAGGATGTAACCAATATTTCAAGGATTACATAATCATTGCATTATAGATAAAGACATCATTCCATTTATCCATACATAATGTGCTCCTACAGACTCATATCAGGCATTCATCAACTCACATGTGATGAAAATCCTAAACTGCCATCTAAAACGTATGATTTGTAAATACACTTAGATAGTTGAACCCACTGAAGATGAACTGTGAATATAAGCAGCTTCACATCATTTTTTGTCCAGCTCCCCCCCCTCTCCCCCAGACATTGCTACAGATGGCAGATCATCATACAGATGATGACTGCTTAGCAGTTCTTTCTGACAGCTCTCCGATTACATAGCAATTACACTCCTTCTCAAAAGCTGCTTTGACAATTAGCCTGCTGACAAAACACTTAGTTGTATTTATTCATGTGTGGACAGCTTTGGCGTCCTTGTTTGTCCAGAGAGATTGTGTTCACACCTAGGCAAAATGCTACAGTTTCTAACTTCGGCACAGGCAGCCCGGTTTCTACAGTTAGGTACTGACAATACATGTATCACTGTATTTTCTTAAACCTGCAGAGCTAAAAACCTGGCACAGTCCACAGGGAAGTGTGCCAGTCCTCACTTTTCTGAAACACATTTATACTTGGTTTGTGTTCACACAGCCATTAATGTCAACCAGTCACCAATAAGTTACTTTTCTATACAACATAGCAAGCATTGATTTTAAATATGCAATTAATATATTGGTTTTCATTGTCCAGAAAAAAACAGATTTTTACTATTCGATAATGGCTAAAGAATGCCACAAGGCATTATATTTAAAAGGTGTCACAGTCTACAAATTTATAATGTTCTTGACTACATAATGACAACTTTTTAGCTGCATGTAACAATATTTCCACTTGATTAAAATCTTTGTGGCCACATGACATCATAAGAAAGAGACACACAAAACCAATTAACGTATGTGATAAATCAACCAGTCATCAACCAAAGTAGGTTGTATTAAAAGCCGGTTATAAATAAACAATGACACAAGCCATTTTAGAACGCTCTAGAGGAACTTTTGAAGATGTGATGTTTGAAGTTGGAGACAGATAATTTAAATGTGGATTCATTGATTTTTTTTGACCACTTGAGGGCAGCACAACAAGCTGTAAACACAACACTGACATATTATGACCTTATAAAAGTTGTTGTGCCAAACGTGTTAGACAACAGACATGTAGCACCATAAGCATTAATTTAAAGTCTTGTGTCTGGCCACCTGGCAAATGTAAGTCCTCCACTTCTCCACTATGTTCACCAGGTAGTCGCTAACTTTGTCCGTCTGCTGTTTGGTGCTAGGCAGGTAGTGTAAAGTGGGCTTATCAGAGCTTTTTCATTGAAAGCAGCTGCCTGTGTCTGAAAGGACGTCATGAGACTGAACCCCTTTCACATTACACATAGTCATCTGACCCAATCCAAAATATTGATAACAGCAGCTTTAAGAATATACCGCATTAGTTCCATAGCTACCGTCAACCAGTTACATTTCTCAGTATATTGAGAAACTAATGAACCTACCCAGTCTCTAGTCTATGGCATAAATTTGCAATCCAAGCCTGCAGTCCACATTGCAACACTCATGTTGGCTACAAATGTTTGGCAGGCCAGTTTGTTTGCACCTTTGATGTGCTGTTATAGTCGCAACAGCAGCAGCAACCTGCCACGTCCTGTCACTGCATCATCCTTTTTTTTATCCTGGAACAACACAGTAGGCTATAATGTCTCAAATTGTACAATATAAACAAATCACTAACGAGGAAGTAGGAAATGGAGACACTGGAGACATGTGGTCTCAATGTGTCACTACTGAGCACTTCGTTGTGAATCTGTTTTGAAAGGTTGTTTTGGCATTCTTTTGAAAAGAAGCTGCCAGTTTCAGTCTTTCTCCTGAGTGTGTTTGAACTGGACTGGCCTTGAGAGTAGTCATTCACTCCTAAACTAAATTGTTGCGGTGGCTTGAATGGCTTGTGCCTTCAGTAACACCCAGTAATTGTGATAGTGACTGGCTGATGGAACCAACATGAAACCTTGGTTAGGTTGGTCCTGGCCACATCAGGGATGTTTTTAATATTCAGAAGCTTTCTGAAGGATTTTCAGCTATTTATTTTCCAACTGCAGTGTCAGGAACAACAACAAAACACTGTTATCCAGATTTGCTGAACTGTGAATCACTTCTCTGACTAAAGCAATATATATTTGAATTCGTAATTGCACAAAAATGTTGCCTACATCATCTTAGGGGTCATAGCAATGTGACATGTGTACTCGGGAGAACTATTCATGTGCCTCCCTATTCATTTACAGCTCGCTTCCCCAATCACTTGAGAAAATGGTTGCAGGAAAAAAAACAAACCACTCATCATTGCAGTGGCACAGTCTTTTCCAGTGGCTGTTATAATTGCATTTCCTGTGCAAATCGCTCCGTTTGTGGAGAAACCAGACAAAGGAAACAGTATACATCTCAAAATAGGAAAGCCCATCTTTTCCTGATTAATTGTTGGCATATTGTTCTCAACTAGATGCACTCCACTTGCACAGATGACTAATTTTCACCTCCATTGTGAGAAAACTTGAGGAGAAAGACATTTATACAGTGTATATCTTTCACACCACATTGAATAAACAAATAGCACTATGAGACATATAATATTCTACAGAAGTTGATGTTTTTATACTCTGCTTTTCCACAAGGAAATAAAGTTTCAGCTGAGTTTTATTATTTAACTATTATATACCCACATGGTCCTATGAAGATGAAAACTCTACGTACTTTCAAGGGAGACCCAGACAAGATTAAAATATTATTACAAACAAACACAATGCCTTAAAAATGACACAAAATCCAATGAAATTTAAAAATATGCTAAATTGAAATTAAACATTAATGTGGATCTGTTGGTTTGGAATAAAGAAAACTGACTGATTGCTTAATTGATTGATCAAAAAGGTGATCACAAGACGGAACTAGTATACTGATCTTGGCTATATGATATCATTTCTTTATATTACTGCACCTAATGATTATTTTGATTGTCAGTTACTCTGCCAATTATTTTCTTGATTAATCTATTAATCACTTTGTCTATTAAATGTCAGAAAATAGTAAAAAATATCTGTCTAATTTTCCCAGAGCCGAAAGTGAAATATTTCAGTAGCTTGTTTTGTTGGAGCAACAGTCCAAAACCCCCAAATATTACGTTTATATGACAAATGAAAGCAGCAGATCCTCACATTTAAGAAGATGGAACCAGTGAATGTTGCATTTTTTGCTTGAAATATTACTCAAATGATTAATGGATCATCAAAATTGTTGCCGATTCATTTTCTGTCGATTGACTGAGCTATTAATCAACTACTCATTTCAGGTCTGAAAGAAACCATGTTTACAAATCTCAGAGTAGCATTTATCACCAAAGACAGTAAGATACACAGATAAACTGACTACTGACTGTTGAACACATTATGAACATGTACACATTATAACACACTATTTTGCAAAACAATAGAGGATGTCTTAAAGCTGATAAATACATGGTGCAACCGTTTACTGTTTGCATTAGTTCCATATTCATCATTTAACATTGCCTTGTCATACAAGTCTCTTTTATTTGATGAACTACAATGAACAAACAAAGCGTGTTGGTGCCTTTATATCTCCTCCTCACTGACTCCTCCAAACATTCCCACAAATAGTTCTCCAAGCCAAAATTTCTTGCAATGTCTGGCTCCAGAGCTGGAGCTACAGCACACAAGCTGAAAATCCCTCTGCTTTCCAAAGAGCTTTCCCGAGGCCAAGGCTATGAATTGATACCCCACTGTTGCATTACTCTTGGCCACAGAGCAGAGCACGGGACGAGAATAATAATAGGACGAATCATTTGTAATTCTTATACTGCTCACCAACTAGTGCATTATAGTGGTGAGGAGGGTGTGCGCACGCGCGCACACACACACACACACACACACACACACATTTTAAAGCTCACTGAGAAAAGCCTTCCAGCCCTACTGATGTTTTTGAATTTTCCGTAAGAACACCCTCTGCTTCTCTTGGCAAGAAGAACTAAGATGCAACCTGCGTACCCTCTGAGGCTTGGTGCATGCTCAATCAGCAACATGATATGGCCCACGGCTCTGTGCTGAGGTCACTGCTGGAGTCTTGAAGACTGATCATGCATGAGGTAGCAACACAGTGTTTCCCCACTAATGTGCCAAGCTAGCCATGCTGCTTACAGCTACTATTCAGCTGCATAGGCTGAGCTCCACCCCGAGGAAACTGGGCTCTACCTCGAACTGTGTGTTCTGTGCATTGACATGGAAAGTGTAAAAGACTTCAGGCACAGCCACTGAAATGTTAAGCATCTCAGCTGTCAAAAAATTGACTTGTCAGAGAATTTTGGTCATGCTGTGAAATACAGACATTGTTCTGATCTGAGGACCAATCCACTTTAATCAAGATGACTTTACTTTTGTACAACCCCCGGTTGGAGGCGAGGTCTCTTGGGTGGCCCGGCATTTCAATTAATTAGTGAAACTGGCCTTCAAAGTTTAATCTACCGTGTAGTCGTTCTAAATTTTGAACCGCATCCCCCTTTCATTTCAGAGTGGCTCTCACACATGTCTACAGCATGTTAATCAATAAAAAAAGTAGTCAGAGAACGCAGCTGTACTGTCCTTCAAAATCACTCTAATGCCGCTTTGCTTGACAACAGCAGACAGGGCTGCCTGCGTTCCAGTCTTCATTCACCTTAGAAAATACTACCCTAAGCCTCATCTGTCATGTATCGGCTGCAGCCTAACATTTCACTTTGTTTGGCAGACATTGATTTTTACCTCCAAGGTGTTGTCAAGGAGGCATCCAACTCATACATACCTCCTCTGCTGTCTCTCCAGAGGCTGCTTTAGAAGGAATTGCAGGAACACACACACAAAGGAAAGCTCAGAGAAATGACTACATTTGAAGGTAGCCTAAAATATTGCCAAATCTGTTGAATAAGGACACTGGTGGGGATGAAATGTGTGGGTGATAACACAGGGCTTATCAAAAAAGCATTTCTCAGGGCCTATTCTTGTTGTGTATTTAAAGGTGTCCTGTTCGTGCACTGTAATAAGCTTGGCAGCATGTAATCCATACTCAAATATATATTGTAAATACACATAGAGATGCAACCTGATAGGACGAGGATCAGTGTGTATCACAGCATATCAGATGTGCCAGTGACGACCTATTGAGGTTTTAAGGGTGCTGTCCATGCCAATTCTCTCAGCCAAAAAATCTCTCAGGACACCAGATGTTAAAACATGTGGTCACTAAAACGCCTTGAATCTATTTCATCAGATTTATCCAATCCTCCATCCATATGTTAAGGGTGTTTTCCTCCACAGCAAGTCAGATAACAACAATTTATCAACCACTGTCTTACCACGACCTCCACCACGCCCTCTATATACACACACACACACACACACACACACACACACACACACACACACACACACACACACACACACACACACACACACACTTGCAACCTAGTTGAGTGACACTTTATATTCATTAAGTGTCAAAATATTATAAAAAATAGCTGGCTTAGAAGAGCAACAGTATATCTTATTTAGGAATTATTTGGCACCAAAGAAAAATGATCTATGAGGTAGCCTTGACAGTAACATCCTTCCACAGTTTGATAATAATATAAACAGCAACACTAATTACAATAGAGTAGATGTGATGATGAAATGCAGAAACCAAATAGGAATCATAACAAGCTAATTAAAAGTACTACTGCGGCATACTGAGAGTTGAGAATTAGAACTAGTTTTAACTTGTTTTTAAACAAGACTCAGTCTGAAGCCAAGCTAGTGGTTCTGTGAGGCTGCACACAGCAGTGCTTTGTGCTAACATGCTCACACGACAATGCTAACATGCTAATGTTTAACAGGTAATATTTAACATGTTAGTTTAGCCTGTTAGCATGCTAACGTTTGCAAATTAGCGCTAAACATAAAACACAGCCGAGGCTGATGGAGACGTCCCAGATGTTGACCCATTGATGATGTTACTTGAAAAGTCAGGGGATCACCAAAGTTATTATAATTTATCCACTAGGTACAATGAATATCTGTAGAAAATTTCACTTCATTTCATCATGTTTACCATGTACACCATCTTAGTTTAGCATATTGGTATGCTAACATTTGGTAGTTAACACAAAACACAAAGTTTTGCACATCTTTCGTCATAAGTAAGTATTGGACAAATAAAGGTTTGACCTGATGTCGCTAGATGAAAACTTCAGGGATCACCAAGCTTATTACAATTCACTCTAAAAGAGGGCATGTATATATGTACCAAAGTTCATGGCAATCCATCCAATAGTTGTCGAGACATTTCACTCAGAACCATAAATGCCAACCTGCTCGTGGTGAGAGAAAAAGTCAGGAGATCTGGGCACCATGAATGTCTGTAAAAAGATTTCATGGCAATCCATTAAACAGTTGTTGAGATATTTCAGTCTGGACCAAAGTACAACATTGCAATCGCTAGAGCCACAATGATAGCATGGCTAAAAATAAGTTTTCAGAGGTATCGTGACCATCACAGACGAAGGTCTACAAACAGAAGAACAGACAAACAATCTGTATAGTCTACAGTAATTTTCTGTAAAAAAGAAAAAAAGAAAACAATGCAGAAACAGAACTCCTGCGGATTCTACTTTTTTTGCTACAGTGATTTGATGCTCTGAACAAGCCTTCTCTCTTTTCTCTCCAGGTCCAATCTTTGCTCATAAAAAAATGTCTTTTTTATCTCTTCTTTTTTCCAGGTTTTAACATGTGAACTTGTGTTTTCTTTTATTTCCTTACGCTATCACCAGTTCAACAAAAGAACAATGACACAAATTGTACTCCTTTTGTACCTTTTGTTGAAAAAAAAAAAAAAATCCCTAATGATGACACAGTGTCAGCATCTCTTTTTCCAAATGGAAAGAGAAAGAAAGACAGAGGCAATCTTTGGCTCCCTGCTTACTTCTTGCTAAGAGCAAGCATCATAAACCTGCTGTGTTTTTAAAATATCTTGAATATTTATGATAATGAAAGAGACCGGGGAGAACAACTTCATCATGCAGACGCACAGCAGACTGATAACTGTTCTTCTATAGTTGACTGGCTTATGCATTAGAATTCCTCTCCAAAGAAGGTCAAAAGTTCAATTCCTGCAACAGCTAAATCTTTTTACTGTGGAAGAGACTGAATTGTAACATGAATACTTATTGTGACTCACTCTGGAAGAACATCAACTAAATGTTTTATATGCAAAATGTATTTTTTACTGCATGCTAATAGCATAAGAAGCAAAAAATATCATTTAGGCTAATGGTTGCAAATGCAATCATTGCTATTTAATGGCTTTGATGAGTATATGTATAGTATACTAATAAACCTGATGAGAAAACTTTTGTCTCCATAATGGAAGTGAATCTGCATCTGTCTCTACTGCAGCTTCAGCATATGATTTCGGTATTGAATTATGTTTTTTTTTTTCCTGAACAACAGCAGCTCTGCAGATATATTTAGATACATTTACACAGATAAATTAGCTTAGGTGAATGTGTGTTTGTGCATGCGAAATTATAAATGTGTGAGTGGGCAAATGGTGTTAACATGGTAAGAGCAACAGAATAGCAGGGAAGAGGTAGCAGCCGTGTGTCGACAGCATCCATTATGCTTCTCTGTGCACATTCTCCATTTAGCCTCTTCATATGACTCCACAGGGCTGTGCATATCTGCAGTTTGGTTGCTGTACTTGTAAACTATGCAATTTGCGTTTCATGCCACAGCAGGCATCAATTAGCACCTCTCTCACGCCTCTACATCTGAACTGTATCAAATTTAGTTCTGCGCTGCTTGGAACATGATATGAATTTGTCATGACTTGACTGAAAGAGAGGAAATGTTTAACACTGAGGAGCTTGCTTATTGCTCACCTTGGGCTTTTAAATCAAGAATAATTATCAGACATTGTGCTTCATGATTACAGATTGAAATGGTATTCATCACTGTTGCTCGATTATCTGAAAAGGGTACAGTATGATGGAGAGAAATAAAAGATATTTTCTCTGGGGTGCACCTGGATACACAGCACCTGTGTAAAGCAAAGTCTTATTTGTACAGTTTTCATGGTATTGAATTATCCCTGAACCACTGCATTTTGTTAAACACATTCACAAAGGATAATGAAATTTGCCACATCACATCAGTACAAAGGTCAAAATTTAAAACCATCTGATTTAGCAGGGAAAACTTACAATTGCGCTGACAATTGTTAATCTTTCTCATCAAATTCCACTACTGAGGCTGAGAGTTTACCTCACATTTTATTATACCAGGAAAGTCTATCTTTACTAAATAATGATAATATAGGTAAATTGCCCATTACTCTTCACTTACAAGTTACACAAAGAGCAGAATCACACACATGATAAAAATCAACAAATAACTGGACATCTGATGGCCTCAGGTGAAAAGAAAAATGAGAGTAAACTGTTTAAAACGACCTTTGTGTATGTTCCTGTACAGCAGGAAGTGGTGTGGAGATCTGGGCGGATATCTGAGTGTACAAGGTGACTGACTGTCCAATCTCCGAGAAACCATCAGTGGTTATTTATCTTAGCCATGACTGAGATCTTTCCCTAATTTTAACCATGATGATCTTAACTTACATAACTAGTTTCAATTGTCTAAACTACATTTGACAAACAACCTACTTTTTTGTTTAGGTATGAGGAATTTTTGGAATTGGTCTTAATGAAAATAAAATACAGTGTTTTGCAGTCACATCTTTTTGTTGAAACAGCAGCTTGATACTGTCGTCAAACTGTGCTGCTCACCCTCTCAGCAGCGCATGCAGCACAACGTGCATGACTGTGAAACGTCTCTGCGGTGGAAGACACTGATCGTCCTTCGGATTGGGCCTAATCATGTTTGCTGTGCCCCAATTAGATAAGAGAGGTGCGTCGTCAACACACAAGCTTTTTCATGTCTCCTCTGATGGTCCCTGTGCTTTTCCTCCCGCTCACCAAATGGCAGCAGTAGGAGGCAAAGGATGGTCCACATTCACACTCGGCTCAGTCATTTCACACTGGAATACATCCATCAGAATTAGGATCATAAGACTGACAATGGAAACTGAGAAGTGAAATCTGAGAGAAAAGGCGGCAGCGGGCAGCATATGGCTTAGTGAAACCATAAGTTGTCAGTTCATAAAAGGCAGCAGCTGGTTAAGTTTCCTGACGAGGATTAATATTGTATGACCTCGTGGTATATTTTTTACTCTTGACCAGATTAAACAGCGCAAGGCATATTGATACAGCAGCAAACCCACAGTTGGCACCACAGCCTGCAGTCACACTTGTTCCCAGTATCACATTTCAGCCATAATGGACTGTCACTACTTGCATAAGCTTTCCTTGTGTGCCTTGATAACATCGTTTTGCTTGGCCTCTGGAATTTCCATCCCAGTATATGAAGCCGAATCATGACAGGATACAACACTTGAACACAATCTGTGCTCGAATAATTTGAAGAAGCTGAAGCAATGTTGCTGTTTAGAGAGGCCCAGCGAAGAGACGATAAAAAATCTGGACTAAAATGCAGCACAGACAGTGAATTGATACACTTCACACCCAATCTGTAATGCTGGACACAATCTGATACCACAGCTAATCACACAACAGTATCCTTTCTCCCTGTCGGCGCTAAAATGATATCAAGATCTGATGTTTAACATTGATTTATGATAATTTTATCTTATAAAATAACTATTCAACATGAGTGAGATATGCTCTGCTTGCTTTAAAATCTCAACATACTCTGGACGCTGTGCAAATAACGAAAGACAATGAATTTTGATCTCATCCTGATGTTTATTCAAGGCACTGTCAATAATGTAATCCCTATGATTTAGTTAGAAATCACATCTGCCACTTTCAGGTGAAGGCCACTTTGTCTCCTACATATTCATAGGCAACAATATTGACTAAATGTCTTGTCTGGCTAAGTATACAATGGGAAGTGTGAGACTAGAGGATCAGTTAGTGTGAATATAAGCAGAACAGAAATGCATACAGGAGATTCTGGGATTAACTCTGAAAGCTAGTATGCTACCGCAGTCTTCTCACTCCGGTCTGGACACTGACTGACACCGAGGACTTACTGTAGCAGACGTTTGGCAGACAAGCTAACAGCGGTGTACAACTTCCAGAAGAGGAAGAAGTTAGAAAGACTTTGAAGTATCCCATGTCGTTAGTGCCTAGCGGTCAAAAACAACAGCTTCCACTCTCAAGACTTCACGCTGTAAATCATACCTGTAGCGAGCTAACCTGCGGCTACAGTAGGACTCGGCAAAAGAGGTCAATAACTATGGCAAGACATATTTACCGAGAGTCTTTGTGTTCCCAGAGTGACAATAGAATCTCATTGTCAGGTGTTTAGTCAGATAAGGTCGCACACCCGCAGGGATTAGCGTCTGCTTTTCATCAATGTAATGCTTTAAAAACAGGTTTAGCAAACGTGCGGTGGATCAACCAATTTAAATGCTAAACCTCTTTCTCTCTCAGAAGATTGGGGCCAGGGGCTAAACACACACAGATAAACAAATCAACCTAGCTGTAAGGACTTGGAGCGAGGGAAAGCAAATGAATGACCCTCACACCTTTATTTGTGCAGGGAGTACTGGGGAAATGGTGATATAGCTTGCAAAGTGTTAAGGTGAGAGGATGATTCCCTTGTTTGGCGTGATAATACTTCCAGTGTCAAGTTCCTCTGTTAGACAGAGCCATCCTGAGGCACTGTACGCTAACACTAAATATGCAAATGGGGCTTCAGGAGTTTGTGATAACAGCAGGAGGAGGTAATTCAGAAATGTCACTGGTTCTGGTTTAACATAACACTGTTGTTGCCACTTGTACGTATGTACAGTAACAATATGCGCCACCACTGCTCATATGCTACCCACAGCAGTAGTTGAATTAGAAGCTGGCTGGATCATGCTGGGAAGTGACATTACTCTTTGAGAGCAGCATAATGATCACTATCAATCTCTTCATTGTCGAGTCACATTAGTGAAATATCAGGGAGGAGTACTGGAAAGGGGAAGGAGACTGCCGAGAGACATCCTCCACCATGGCGGCATGGCAGTGCATTAATCACAGCGGCGGGACCCTCTCTGTGTCCAGGCTGAAAACTGTCAGGGTAAACACTACAGCCGATAGAGATGCTTCTGTTATGCCGGGAGAAAATTCCTTGCTGGTGTCCCACCACATTGGCAAACAGTGCCTGCTCTCTTTTTGCAACACATAACTGTCACAGCTTTCTCATTTCAGATTCACATTTTTCTCTCAGGCTATTTCAAAATGTCGCTGCTGATATCTTCAGTCATCTTTTCTTCTTTTTTTTTTTTTTACAAATACAGAGCCAGGCAAGGAGACAAAACTGTCATTATTTCATAATCAGCCAGGCTCAACAAAGATTTCCTGCTGCAGATATTCAACTTAGTCATTCTGAATGTAATAACAAGCAGCAGAGATGCTGTATTTAAAACTACAATACCACATCTGACACGCACCATCAAACAGCTGCATGAACACTTCATGACTTTCAAAGCCTATATAGAGCAATCCCGGAGAACTCGCAAAGACTTCATCCATTAACTCCATCAATCTGAGTTTGCTCCATCAGTTTCAGTTAGTGCTGACTGTCTCTGCAGTCTCTGGCAGAGAGCTGCTACAAGTGCCCTCGCTAGGAGAATTTTTTTTGGGAGTGAAACTTTTTTTTTTTTTTTTTTAGTCTTTCCATCTAGTATAGCAGCACACATGTCATAGTCAAGTGGTTTATGAAACCACCCGTTCCCCGACTCCGCTACTTCCATCTAAATAATGAATACTCTGCCACTTGCAGTAATCCTCCAGCAGCCATCCCCAGAAATAGAACAAAGTCAGACAGAGCACTCGTTCTCCCCCCTTTTACTTTTCAAAACAAATAATGCTGATTCCTGAAAAACCCATTCAAATTGCTGCCATTCCAATCATACTGCACGTTAATGATGTGCAGCACTCAACGTTTGCAAACACATGATTTAGTGAACTGTTGGGTTATTGCGGTGATTCGACATTCTTGGCCACATCTAGGTCGTGACTTCAAAGTTTTGCTTAGTATCCATTTGAAGGCAACATCAAAGCGTGGGTAAGCCAATGATTTCAAAAGGCATCAAGAGCTAACCAAAAAGGTACAGTAACTGCGAAGGGCACCTTTGGGCTTCATATGATGGATGATAAGAAAGAGAAAAGACAGGGAAGGAGAGAGAGGGATGCGGGGGAGAGAGAGGTAGGAGAGATGAGCGAAAAGAGAAGTTACGGGGGAGAGAGGTGAGCTTATATGAAAGGTATCCTTAATTAGATGGAATGTTTGCCCTCTTTCACAAATTCCTTCATGTGGTGCCAGGAAAAAAAGACCAAAGCTGATGAGTCTTGGGAGAACTATCTGCCTAAGTGGCCTTTTATTGAGGGATAAAAAGCTCCTCTTTGCCTCTGTTCCCATGCACTGCCCCTGATTATGGAAGATGTGAGGGCGGATGAAAGGAGGGCCAAGGATTTCTGACGTGTCCTATTGTATGCAGATGTGGTGACAGGCCTGGCATTTGGCAGATGAAACCCATGAACTGCCTTCTGAGATGTCAGACAATTATGACTAAGGGGAAAAAAAAACACACAAAGATTTTACCAATATTCTATAAGAAATACTTTAGTTTATCTGTATAACATCATAGACATTTAGTGTAGCCTGAAGATTACTTACAAATCGATACTAAACACAACACCACCTTGTTGTAATCATTGTTATGACAAATATTTTACTCTCATAGGGAAAAAATATGTCAGACAGCATAAGACAGTTATTACTTTCCTGCGTGGAAAGCTCTTAGTTTTCTTCAACTTTGTGTCTGCAGCCAAACTAATATTATAATGTCAGTGATGTCAACTGTGCAGCACGCTTATCTGAATTCATATTAAATGTCAATTAAATTAGACATGCAGGGAACCTGCGAACAACAATGATCATTTAAATGGGTATTATGGTTATGTACTTTCATCTAAAAATGCGTCAGACTTTGGCACTTGCAGCAGTGTTGATTGATCAAGTGCAGCGCTAATGAAAGCTGGGAGACTGAGGGAGATTAGATTGCTGCTAAGCTTTGACCCTGGATGTGAAAACAGCGAGGGCTGGGGATTGCTATCATAAAGCAGCTAAATGGCTTATTTCACCTCCAGCTCTGGTAGCCACCCACTGGCATCACTGTTTGGATAATGATACCCCGTAAATGTCCGCAGTAAACAGCTGAGGAACAGGGGCTCCGGCCCTTCCCCATACCCATTACATGAGGAAGGGATGATCATTACCTTGTGAATTCTGGTCACTATAGCAAGGCAACCACATACACAGTTATGTGTTACGAATGAAACATAAACACAGACAGACACATCTTAAAAAACTTTCAATATCCTTGGTTGGGAAAAAAGTTTTTGTGATTATTTTTAAATTGTTGACAACCTGCTAAGAATACAAGACTGGCCCAAACAGTGAATACACACAACTTAAAGCTATAAAAAAAGGAAAAAAGAAGAAACTGAATATCAGAACTAAAAAACAACAACTTTGTTATAATTGTACTACACAATTTAAAGCCAAATTATAACCACAATTTGGTGATTATGATTTTCAGGACAGTGAAGAGTTTGCACTGGTCTGCAACATATGAAACAGGTCACCAGTGATGGTCAACAATGACATTATCTTATAGCGTGCAGAGATTTAGGATTCAGATATCTTGCCTCTCGACTGAGTATCAAACAGGTTAGGGCCATCAAGACTATAAGAAACATGTTTAATTTTTAGAACCTGAACATGTCAAAAAGTGATCCTGTAGTTTGACATGATTAACAATGTACAGTAGTGGAATGTAACTAAGTACACTTACTCAAGTACTATACATACAGTACTCGAGTATTTCCATTTTATGTTACTTTATACTTCTACTTCACAACATTTTAGAGGGAAACGTAGTTTTTAGTCCACTAAATTTATCTGACAGCTGTAGTTACTAGTTACTTTAAACATTAAGATTTTACGTGCGAAACATATGATCATCGCTTGGTTAACTTGGCTCCACCTGGCACCTATTGCATTTATAATCAGTCATGTACAAAAATAATAAGAAATAATAATACAGTAATATATATTATAGTATCACTCACAGGGGAGATTGGGACATGCATTAAATACTTTTGCTTTTGATACTTTAAAGTACATTTTGCTAATAAAACTTACATACTTTGACGTTTATAACATTTTAATGCAGGATTTCTGCTTTTAATCGAGTACTTTTTTCATTGTGGTATTGCTACTTTCTTAAGTTACTTTCTTAACTTAAAGGATGAATACTTCCTCCAAAACAATGACAATGGAAATGTAAAATAAATGTGCTTTTCTGTGACTATAATCTGTAAAAAAAAAAAGCAAGTCATTAGAGATGTTTGATGCCAGACTTTTAACAGTCAGTTAGTATTTTAAATTTGTGTTACAGTCTTCACTGTGGCATATAAACAGCTACTGCAACACTGTTACTTTTTAAATCAATATGATCCGTACACTTTATGTAATCCCATCTGCCAGCACATTTATTTCTTAGTTAATTCAGTTTCAGTTCAGTTTTTAAACTTGTTTTGAGCTGTGGAGCAGCTGCACTCCAACCTTGGAGATTTACATGTAAAAAGGAAACCAGCCTTCTGCTTGAATTTACTTGAGTCTTTGAAAAAGTGAACACAAACCACCAAACAGCAATGTCTAGCTTTAACGTAAAGGATATTTATCCACCAATGCATGTCAATAATGCTCTACAATGACAATACTTAAGTTATCAGAAATACAAAACTTCTGTATTTTATATCTTTATTTTGTTATTTTGTTATAATTCTAAACAAATCTACTACATTTCACATTTAGGTTTTCCATTGTAATTATATTTCATATTTTAATTAACCTTTCCCAATAGACTCTGGTTGAAGCTTTCAGGTGTGCTGATTTCCCATCCACATTATTTGACTTGAGTTTTAATTAAAAACAAGGGTTCAGTGTCTCCCAGATGACATCACTCTGTGGACAATTTCACACTCACATGCTTTCCAAAAACCTTATTAGGATTATTTCAAATGTGGATATGAAGATAACGTATGAAAAACAATGTTATCTTTGTCTTTTGAGGAAGCAGACGCAAGCACTTTTTCTGCCTTTCAATCAATCATGCAATGATCCACCTGCATATCTAATTAATATTATGCATACACAGAGCGTACAGTGTGCATATACTGTATGTATATATTCATATACAGTATCTATCTATCTATCTATCTATCTATCTATCTATCTATCTATCTATCTATCTATCTATGTTTTTGGGAGAAGATTTTAATGCAAAAAACTTCTTTATGATTGTTTCTAATAATGTTTAAATAATGTTTCATACTTAAAAATCAACATTTCTTGATTTGTTTTCATCATGCTTACCTAGAGGGCACTTTGTGTTAATCTTTGTGTAGAAAATAAAATGATCAGTGAGCTAATGGGATTTTAGGGATTAAAAATATTTAGTTTTGGGTGTTAAAGCTGCTGATGTGGTTCTTAACCGGACAAGAGTTGAACAGAACACACATTCAGAGGTCCACATGGAGGCATACAGCTCTGCCCAATAAACAGATACAAATAGTCCTCATTCAGACATCACATAAATTAAACAACAGTTCATCCTTTCATTACATAAATTATGGAACAGTTCATCCAGAAACCACATCATAATGCACAAAAGCCTTTGTTGGCTAAGGCTCTCGCTGGCCTTGAAGTCCTGACAAGTGTTTGCCAGTAAGACTAAGAGGAGAATAAGACTGGCTGAGCTGCCTGGTGAAACATGAGATAAGAAAATTAAAACAAAAATTGCTCAGACCTCACTGTTAATGTGAATGCCGAGCAGCTTTAGTCCATTGAGAAAACCATGAAACAAAAGCAAGCCTGTGCAAGGTAATGATAGTCCATCTGCCCATTATGTTTCATGATATTGAAGTTATTATTACTATTCTGATTGCACGTGTTGAATGTCACCATTACAGCTTTACCTCTCCACTAGCATATACCACGCAGCATGTATGGAGGAGTATTCGCCTCTTTCTCCAGGGACACAAACCTACTTTTTCAAAGTAATTACCATTGACACATAAAGATCACTAGATCACTATATACCCACCTCCTCAGCAGCATGCCCACCCCCTCAATTACCCTATACACAGCTGCACAGGCAAACATGGCTAAATCCCAGCTATAGCAAAACTAATACCACCATGAGACTGCAGCTTTAAAATTACACGACTGATGGATGTTAAAATGAACAAATAAATGCACGATGCAATTAATCTAAGCTAAAAATATACCTGCTTTGCTCCACAACTCACCTTATGACCAGCAGAATAATTCATTGTGATGCCTCATAAGATTCAATGCCTGCGGAGGAAAGGCTCATTGCATTTACCTGCACATATTTACCTGTCACCTGTAAATGTATGTGGGACTGCCACTGTATGACCCTTTGCAGCACTCAGACTTATTCCACTGTTGATGCATCTGCTCTGCTTACATTGGCCACCACTGGCTACACACCAATTACTCTTTGTCTTTGTAGCTATTGGTCTGCTAAGCACTTCAATCCATCTCTGTCTCCAAGGCCGTGACGTCAACCCGAAATGATTAATCAAAGGCAAGTCAACACCCAAAAGCAACACCTACGGTACCCTGCCTGCATACATTACCCATAATACTTCATGGATGTCATGTTAAATATTGGACGAGTGAGGATTCTACAAAGAGCAGCAGTTTCTTGTGGAGCATGAGCCAAGAAATACAAGTATAATGTCTTATCGCTCTGATGCAGTTTAGAAAGCTTAAGGCAACATACATACTCTAATATTGTATTTCATACAATATTAAAACCCCCTATTTTCCATTTGTTCCACATAATCAAGCAGTGCTTCTGATGATGTGAGAGAAACTAATCATTATACCTCGTGTGTTTATGTAAAATAGCAATGAAATTTACCACAAAATCCATCACTAAAAATGTTTCTAAGTGACCGTAAAGCAACTTGACCCTGCTGAAGTCCAAAATGAGCTTTCAGTTGTCCCTTAATGTAAATATTTCCAAGCCTGTGGACGTGGCTTTTGAGTGCTAGACACTGTATTATCAATTTACACGTGTTAAGCTGCAGTACCATTTTAAACACAACACACACCGCCCCCTCATAAGGAGAAGAAGATCCACAAGGGGATTGAATGGAATACAATAGACTGTAGCTTTCTGCAGTAACAATAAGGCCCAACAGAGGAGCTGCCGGTAGACAGCCCTTGTCATGCATTAAACATTATTTCGCCACATCCAAGTTGTTGACAGATTCATGTCCAGATTTGTCAGCACAGATGTCCAGCAAAAAACAACACTAATACAATTCAGAAACTGGTAATGTAATGTAACCCAGATGAGAAATTGGGTAAATCTTTTACGCTCATTATTAAAGGATTACAATGAAGTTGGTGTGTTACCTTAAAGAATGCCTGTAGCAATTCTCCACTGAGGCTTTACTGTAACAAGGTCCACTTCTCAGACTGCGATGCTGCTTTGTATTGGATTTACAAACGCTCCAGATCTCCTCCTCTTCCCACTGTTGCTACACGAGCCGCACACTGCACGAGAACACTATCGCACTGACACATGGATGGCTCGTGTCAAGCGATGTCAGAAGGGTTAAAACCTAGTGGACCGGAAAGTCACACCAGCATCGTTCTAGTTGCCAGCCACCGCTGCCGCACTCTCCAGCAGCTCTCCACCTCCTCCTTCGCTTTCTTCTTTCCTCTTTTTTTTTTTTTTGCTCAACCTATCTCATGGGCTTCTCCCCCTCCTTGTGTGAGATGGTAGACGAAAGCGCTGGGCGATTTGCACCACTCTATCATGGATCGTGTTACGCTGTCTGGCTGTAGCAGCGGTCACAGATGATAGGCTGAGGAGCTTTGCGTGTGTGTTTACCCCTCAAAGAAGTAGCGGGAGAAGAGAAGAGGAGAGGCAGGGAGGAAGGGAGGGGGCTGCTACCTTTAAAACACCAAAATCTGGAATGGTATCCAAAACGATTATCGAGCTAGGTGACAGGCTTTGACATAAAACCTTGACGTGAATCCATGAGGGAGAGTGTCACTGAGTTACTGTATGCAGACCTTAAAGTGACACTTTTAAAAGGTTCTTCTTCAGTTTGACATCATTTGATTAATCACATTAAAATACAATCTGTGATTTATCTTTGTTTTACCGACATAGATAATTAATATCCTTTGTCTGACTTATTATCTTAATATGTCATGACATCTTAAGCTCATTAGAAGATACAGTAATGTTTATGTGATACATACTGCTGAAGACAAAAGCAATATAGAAACAATAGCCGCATTCACAATCAAAAATCTCGACAGTACATGCCCTGATTAACTGATCACAGATGAGTTTGTACATCAGAACAATGTGAGCACCAAAAATAATTTATTAACACCACACTTTTACACTGTCTCTGTCAACGCGAAGATGACAACTAAAGCTACCCGGTCCTTGTTTTGATCTCGTCTTGTTGGCTAGATTGTCAGTGTTGTTTGTTTACTTTTGACAGCCTTCTTAAAAAGAAGGCAAAATATTTGACTGTTTATAAGACACACTTTCGCAAACTGCGGCTCCTAATCAAAAGAAAATAGTTTATTTCACATAGTCCTCTGTGAACTGGAAATGGCCACATCCTCATTAGCTACTCAAAAGAAGGGTTGGATTATTTTAATGTAGCCTAAATAAAGGGGCATATAAATAAATAGTAAACAGTATCCCTATGTCCCTCTGATAGATGCTGTATCTTATCATTTGCTGCTTCCATGCTGCACATTTTTATAAAATACAATAAAAGAAAAACAGCTATCAGGAAAAATGTTTAGGTTGCATAGCTTCCCTGATTGTGATTGCATTATATTATCTCCAAATATCATACATGTATACACTGATTGATTAATAGATTAAAAGCTATTGGCATGTCCAGGACCTTTTATTTGCCTGAATGAAAAAGATTATTCTCTTGCTTCCTAGTGAAAGCCGTAATCTAACGCACATCCAGCCCTGCACATTTCGTCAAACTCTGCCCTCTATAAGCAGCTCAGAAAACTGCCTAGACTTTGTTTATCTGAAGGTCCTTAGATGAGCAGTGAGCAAATGTTTTCCCAGTTTTATGTTTTAGACATTGACAAAGTGAACTTAAATTTCTATTAAAGTCCAGCTTTAACTCCCAAGTCCATTCTTATCTAGATAATACAATATTAGCCTGACTTTACTTAACTGAGCTTCCTCATGTTACCTTTATCTAGCTTAAATGGGTACTTTAATATTGCACTTCCATAAAGGTGGGGGACTCACAAGAGACAGATTAAAAAAAAAAGAATGGTATAAAAATGTAAGTAGCAGAGGCAGAGATATCCTGACTTTTAATCCCTAGCATGGGTCAAGCTCCAGAAATACTGGATTCTACATTCCCCATAATGCAACTGGATAGCATCTTTCATTAGACCCTCCCTGCCTTCTAAATGCCCACCTCTTTCAAACCGCACCTCCAGTTTGTAACTCAGGCTTCCTGTTAAAAATGTTAGCTCTCAAGCCCAATCTGAGATGACCCTGAGGACATGATAAGGGTAAACAAGTAAACTGAACTTCAGGTTTAAAATCTGGAGTGCCTCTGTAACTACAGTGAATTTGGATAAATAAATTGTTAAATATCCAGGCTGATGATGGCAGCAGATCTGCTAGTAGGAAGACACCCAACTCCTTGTTCTCTCAGTGGAATGGCCAAATAACTTGTGCCCTCTAGCAACAGTGGCAATCTGTGAGTCTATAAAGACTATTGCCCATATATTGCCATTACAAAATTGATATCTGATTCACATTCTTTAAAAGAGATGAAATGATCATCGATGAAGTTTGAAAACACTGTCTGGGAGTCGTGGCACTAGTAACTACAAGAGCATGGCATCAGCCATAGCATCACAGCATCATCGTCCATCATGTGACTGTAAATGAGACTGTCAAGAGATTACATAAGATTAGAAATTAATTTTATGTATTCATCTATCAATATAAACACCCCGAGAAATAACTTCAGTTGGTCATAAATAGTGAGTTGCTATAAATCTTGTATTGTAAATTATATTGGACCTGAGCCCACTCTGCCAACATAATTGGAGGTGGACATTTTATCTTATGATATCAAATTCTGTATTTTTAAACACAAAATATATTTTTAAAAACACATATGTCCAACTTCAAATTGTGTTATACTAATATGTAATCATATGACGCACATGAAAACATTTCTCCTCCCAGCAAATGACTTCTCATAGAGATGTCTAATAAGTCATACAGTGCTGCAGTGCATCATATCTTATTGCAAAATCAACTGGGCATTTAATTTTTATAAATGATCATGTGGGCACAGCAGTCTGTAATACTCCGCTTTCATTAATGACCAACAACTAAAACAGCAAAGGACTGATAAGACTCCTTTGAAAGTGGACATCAAAAGTGATGCCTCTGGGGTTGAGAACAAGGGAGTGCTTCTTTGACATTTTCCCAGTGCAACCACACATTGACTCAAAGAGCTCAGTCACGCCTGTAGGCTCAAGTGGGGAAATATGTTACGAGTTTGGGCCGCGGTCCTTGTAATCCAGGAGTGCCCCAGTTCCGTACGGCTTGAGTGAAATTCATATTGAGTGGCCCAAATTATTATATTCATCATCCATCCTGAAGAAACGGCATTTGAGACCTGCTATAGGACAAGCTATTTTAAGATGGAGGCATTTCTACATTAGTCATTTTAGAACACCTTGGAGATGATGTCGATTTCTATTCTTTTGGGAATAACAAACGGCCTCATTATAATTCCCACAGGGTGTGCCTTAGTGAGGTGGTAGAATTAAAACTAGACACAGTCACGTGGGTAACTTCATGCCTTGTTCACAATATCCTATTGCAAGACAAATATTCATGTATCAGATTTCACAGCTGTATTTTTAATGATAACCTACAACAGAGCCGAAACACAATACAATATTTGTGCATGTTTTACCATCTTGTTTGTAATGGACAACAGGAAACAATGAGAATATAGTGTACAGTATGAATGGCTTGGTTAGGAACACAGTAATTGGGGTTGGGAGAGTAAGCAGCGGCAACTGAAAAGGGGTTTGGCCTGTTCAGGGAATAAATATGAATCTGTTGAAATACCTGCCTTTTGACAGTCACCCATCTACATTTATCCATCTACTGTCAAAGCAGGATTACCCCAAAAGCCTCCCTGGATACTGAACCACCTACAGCCAAGTAGCTCATTTTCACTACAGCACCATGTGCAAACAAAGAGGGCGGGAGACGGAGGGAAAAAATGGTATCCGCACTAGCAAAGATGCTGCAGTAAATTTCACCCGAGTAAACAATATGGGAAACAGGCCAGGGTCTTCTTCACATAATATGCTTAATTCTCCAGCTAAAGGCTCTTATTTCCACTAAAGAGCTGGTTCTAAATGACGGCTATTCAGCCCAGTTTCAATTTTGACATGCCAAAGCTGTCTGAGGTACTCAGTTACTGGGAAGTGGGCGGGGGTGGTAGGTCTCTTTGCTCTCCTTGTGCTCCATGGTCTCAGTCCAGCTGGCCTTTAGAATATGGATTATGTGTTGCCGCGGCCAGGCTCTCACTCCATGGGGGGCTGGACTGGGTGCCCAGCTTCAGCGGACTCCCCACCGAGACCCCTGGGTGAGAGGACGCCGAGTGCCCCCTCGGTTCTCAGGGCTGGATCATTGAGAATGCGGCGGGTGCTTTCCACACCAACACCATACGTCAGTGTGTGAAAGAAAACTAGCAAAATAAAAAATAAAAAAGACAGTGAAAAGGGGGATGGTGGGTGGGTCGGCGGGGGATCGGGGTGTGGAACATTGAGGAAGAAGCAGAAGCAACAACCGTGATTGTGGCATAACTGCGACACTGCATCACTGCCAATCACAATGCCTGCTCTGTCGGGGAAAAAGAAAAGGGGTAAAAAATAAAAAAAGAACCATGGGAGTGCAGCTGTGGAGCAGATTTACCTTTCAAAAAAGTCTGGGGCGATAATAAGTATCCAAATGACAGCTCTGTGCCGCTGCATCCCTGACTAAAGTTAACCAGAGGTCCTAATGTCGAGTGCCAGCAGCAGACACAAAGGTCTGAACAGTGGGGCGCCGAGGCAGCTAGCGCAGCATGGCTAAATGGGGCAGGTGATTTCCCATCTCCTCCACTGCCCTCAAGGCACAGCCAATCACTGCTGGGGAAAAGTGGCGCCCCAGCCTGCAAGCCAGGCAGCCAGTGAGTGGAAGGGCTAGAGAGGGAGCTGGAGTCTATCTGGGACCATGCATTATTCACATGCACCGCTACGGCACTAAGACCTCCACAAAGGAAAGGCCTCAGGTTCCATCAGTGCCGACTTGTTTCCAATCTATTATTGATGGCAACACTACACCCTATACTTTTCCCTGATTTACTGGATTCTATCATTGTTTCTATAATAAAGGCTATTTCCAGTAAAGTCAGAGCAAATGAGTGGAATATTTCCTAGCACGGTGCCAGTGGGTGCTTCTTTCACTGGAATCTTTTAGAATTCACTTTAATTACACAAATCATGCGCAGCATTACTCTGTTACTAAAATGAAAGATTTTTTTGCCACATAACAGTGTAAGTGTGCGCTCACCCTGATATACACAGCAAAACCTGAAACCTTTGTGTGAATCATCAATCATGTCAAAGGTAGGTTTCCGTGCAAAATTAATTTCAGCGTGGAGACCTCCAGCTAGACCTAAGTGAAATAAATGAGCTATCCAATTACCACATTATGATCACAAGTAGCCACCGTAAAAAACGTCACTACTTTAAGTCAGTGACTGCCTCGCCTTTGCCTACTTAGAGCATATACTGTCATCTATTTTTTGTTTTATGTTAAAGGGCAAGGGACACAGACTGAACCCTCACACCACAGGCAAGGAGCTATCATTATCATCATTTCTTTTGTAACATCAAAGCCCTCATGAAAGTGTGCACTCATCTTGCATTGTGAAATAGACCAAGAACTTTTAAAGGAGTAATGTGGTGTAGAGATAGAGTAAGGCTAGTCATCAGATATGAAATGATACACTATCAGTATGTTTATGTATAGCCTTGCATAGTATCACAAAGCTAAATTATCTTTTATATTAAGATTTGTATCAGAATATGTTAACAAGATACAGCTCTTGAACTCAGAGGCAGTTGCTTTACATTTCATGGCAATGTCCACATTATTACCATGCACACATCAAAGATTTCCCCTAAATCTCTGCGGGAAACACAATCAATCTGCTCAGTATGCGTGGCTGGGACAGTGGGCCATCTCTCCCTTTGAGGATGTCGACGCATTTGACCGATGTGCAGTCGATCCCCCAGATTGTGGCTAATCATCATTACCGGCTGCTGAAACAATGACTTTCCTTCAGCCTGCTCGGCTTCAAGAAGGACACAAGGGATCTGCCAGCTTTTCTTATGGCGGCTTAGCACTTGAGTCTGGATTTGAGGAATTAAGGCAGACTTGGACACAACAAAATGTGCACTCTGATCATCCATCCAAGTCATCAACTATGGCCTGGCTCACACTGTAAATCACTCTCATGAATTACGCAAAATTCAGCAATAGGTATTGTGTTTTTGGGACGGTGTGATGGAGTTACGGTTTCAGCTGAGAGAATTTCATTTTATACATTTGTTGCTAGAAAACAAATGATGACTGCTGCACATTCCTAAAAGGAAATAAAAAATCTAAAACAATAGGAGGAGAATGAGGACAGATGCATAGAAGGCAGTAGTTGGGGAATTCTCCAAAATGGACAGCAGATTATGAAAAATGACTTCTTCCGTACAGTGCTTAAAGGTTAGGTCTCTATTACACAGAGAGCAAAATGTCAGCAGTATCCCCTGAAAGAGTGGACTGTGATATTAATGGAGAGTCCAGGGAATGGGCTTCCCCTGACTGAGTTTCCCCTCTACCAGACACATTATTCATTTAGTTGTCAGCCAGCACCTGGCGCATGTAACACTAACATCTACAAACTAAATGATGGAGAGAATATGGCCCACCCTGGTAGGCAGCCAGTGGTGAAATGAATGTTGTTCATGAAGTATAATGGAGAGTAAAAGTAGTGCTGCTAGATAATCTAAGAGCTCTTCGCCTGCACAACTGAAGTTGTCGCCCAGGATGTATTAGCATAATGTTCCATTTTCTAGCTAATATAGTACTTTCATTTGGCTCTTAGCTACCTCTGAGACTGTAAGGATGGGGGTAACTAAGCACATGGACTGTTGCAACGTTGCCATCAGGAACTGAAGAAAGAGCTGGTTTACCACCTCACTATAAAATGGTGTATACAACATTATTTTTATCTTACAGTGGGAAAAAAAAGTGTTACATCTCCAGTGGATCCTGCATCAGCCGAGGAACTGACTCGCCACCCAAAATAAACTGGTGTATAAAAAATTAAAGAAGGACACAAGTTATCTCTTGTTTGAATTGGTGTACATACCATGTTATATTTAGTCCTGACCACAGGCACCCTTATCGAATTCCTCAAAGCAATCATCAAAGCATTTCTCCATGTAATCTTACCGTGCAACATCACTTAGAACATAAATGACAAAGAATGGCGTGTTCTATGGAAATGTGATAGGCCCGGACAGAATGACAAGATGATTTAATATATTACAGAGCGAGTCATCAGTCACATAGCCACTACTTTATTTAAGATGCAAAATGGCTTCTGCGTGAGGCAGTCTGTGGCGGTGGATTATTTGTGAGTAATATTATTTTGCCGTGGTAAATATATTGTGTCATGCAGCAGAGGGTGGAAGAAAAATTCCCTCTCAAGCTGTTTTAATGAAGTCCCAAATGTCATCCTCATACTTCTTTCAAGAGCAAACTCCAAGAAACTCCTCTAGAAGCCTGACTGTCCCTCAGTGCGTCTTCAAGTGATTTGAAAACAAGCAGCTTCAGTGAAAGGCAGCCTAAATAGGAAAACAAAATAAAACTATACTATTGAAAGGGGTCAAATGTGGGCAGTAAACAGGTGGTTTGGACTATTAAAGTCTATCTTTAAGATTGGAGAAATTTGAAGAACTGTTGAGGCGGCGGTGAGCTCTGAGAGATTAGGGTCGGCTAGAAATCTCTTTTGTCCTGGAAAACTAGTTAAGTAAAAGAATCGTTTTACCAACCCTATGCCAAATCATCACCATCTTATAAATTCATTTGCAATTAGCCCTTACTGCTTCATCTTTACAAAAAAGCTAATAGAAAAAGAGATTTCATAGTAACATCATTATAGTGGAAAATGTCAATATAATTCAGGGTTTTTTGGTAAGTGCAGCGAAGAGCGTCAGAAGCTGAGTTTAAATTAGAGCCAACACATTTTTCTCTCAACAATAGTGAGGAGCAGAGAGGGGGGAGGGTGGGGAGGGTGTGCATCCAATTACTAGAGGACTGTGTGTGTCATCTTGACATCACGTTGGGGTTTCTTCGACGATGTATTAACCACACCCGGCATAAAGGCTGCACTGCAGTAATGATTGAAAGACTGAGACTTGCTGTTGTAGCTATTATTGGGGGGAATCGGTGAGCAGATTCACATAAACAACTCAGTACAGTGTCAGTATGTCTATTTTGACAACTTGTGTCATCATGCATTTAGTCACTCTATTTTAAATCAGGCAGAAACAATACACTAATGCGGAGTGATACTTCCTCTTCATTCCAATGTGATTCCATTTGATTAAGCATTTTGAGAAAATAACAAGTGACAATTTCTAACACCAAAGGGAGTAATCACCCCCATTTCAAGATACTTTCCTTGTTTCCTTTGTGTTCTTTTTTTCTATTTTTAGCTGAAGTTAAAGTAGATTAGAAAAAAGTGACACTGTCTTACATCGCTATTTAACTTGTCTTAAATCTGCACTGGGCAAGGTTGCACATTGGCAGCTCCAAATGGCAGCAAATGTGAGATTCAATACCAAGAAATCAAGTAACATGACATAAGCAAACTGTAGGCAGTAAGCTCATGTTTGCCCAGCTGGCCTGTCTGCATCACTTTATACCAAATGATACCGAAGAGATGAGCGAGGCATCAGATCAAACTTTGGTGAGTCCAGCTTTCTCTGGATGGAGACTCAGCGAGTTGGTTAATAAGATAATGAAGTTTGTACAGGAAATGAATTGGCTCCTATCATTTAAGTCATTTTTTAAACAAACAAAATCACAGGTTGTAGCTTCTCAAATGTGAATATTTGCTGGGTTTTTTAAGTAAACTGAAAATCATTGGACTTTGGACTGTTGGTTGGACAAAACAAGACATCTGAATATGTCACCTTGGGATTTGGGAAATTGTGATGGGCATTGTTCACTAATTTGAACTACTACTTGTCACTTTCAGACACTTATAGACTAAATGATTAATCGGTTAATCAAAAGAATATTTAGCAGATTAATTGATATTATTTCTAATGAGTTCTGATTGATCAGTGCCTTTTAGTAGAGATCGGTTTTCCATATAATATTGGTGGGTGATGATGAAGTTTTATGCTATGCTGTCACTGATGTACATTGTTTTATGTGAGCTTGAGTGGAGGGTATTAGCATTTGTTTTTGTCTATTTTGTAATATGTTTTGTGTACTTATTACGTTTTCAAGTCTGTGTTTACTAGGACACATATTTTCCCTTTGGGACAATAAAGTTAAAGTTTAAAGTTCAAAGGTGAGAAAAGGATAGCCAACCCTAAAAACAAAATAAAATTGGGGCTAAAAGGGTGAATTTACTTTCAGGTGAAAAAGCATCTTTGAGACTGAAAACACAATGGTATATTGTCTTGGACAACAGTCAGGATGGACATACTATATGTTACAGTATTGTTTTGCTACATTCGCTTTGTAAAAGCATTCTTCAGACAATCACCCAGCCTGTTCCCATCTAGAGTGAATCTCTCTTTCTAAGCCCTCCAACCTTTAGAGCTGCCATGCAAAACTCCGCAGACAGCTCCTTCGGGTAATGTAGAAAAAGACAATAGGTGGAAACTGCTCTAACCTATTTGCCAAATGGTCTGTCATCTAATGCCCTGGTGCTGCTCTATTGTCTAATCCTACTGCTGAGGCCTCTAAAAGGATACATCGGCCTAATAAGATGAATGGGCTTTGACCCTGGAGCTGCTAAAAGCCAACCTGGCCAATT
>VMKM01000832.1:0-7500 GCA_008360985.2 Macquaria ambigua | reverse complement strand
TGTCAACTTTTGGATTACTGGGATGTGCAAAATGAATGATTATGGATTAATCATCGTTACGTCATTTGTGAAGCCAAAAGGCCAAAAAATTATTGGTTACAGCTTCCCAAATGTGAGGATCTTCTTTTTTTTTTTTTCCTGTTTCATGCCATTGTCAATCGAATATCTTTGGGTTTTGGACTGTTGGTTGGACAGAATAAGAGATTTGAAGACGTCACCTTTGGCTCTGAGAAGTTGCGATGGACATTTTTCACAATTTTCTGATGTTACTAGACTAAATGATTCATCTAGAAAAAAAGAATCAACAGACTTTGAACTTTCCAAATAGAGAGAGACTGAAAACGCAATATATTTATTTGTAATGTTGATGTCACACAATATCCAATTTCTGTATTAAAAAGAAATTCTTAAAAATGACCTTATATCAAGCCATAATCATCATCACATATATAGGATATGTTATGCCAATTATTTAAGATAATTAATACATTAATTAGCAGATATTTCTATATCAACATCTGTGTCTTCACAAGGATGATATTATTATGGACTTTATCTTTAAAGTATTAAAGGGATATAGTAGTTTCAAGAAAATCTGTTTTCCCTTATTAATATGCAAATTTATACAGCAAGACACTCCAGAGTCTAATCAGATCATCCACTCTGTAGGGGGTAGCTGTGGTGCGAGTAGGACGTTTTTCACCATGTGTTGCTGTTGTGAATGTGTCTACATGCAGATATACTCCACCAAAAAGACATAAGGACATCTCACACATACAATCTATCATGGTGCTGAGCCGTAAAAAGGATAAATCAAAATTCCGATATTGGTGGTCAGCTTGTCATATGCTTAGATGGAGGTTCAAATGTCGCTGACCTTTGCTCTGCACAGAAACAGGTGAATGACCTCCTCCAGGCTTTCCAAACTACTTTTTTTCTACAAAATCTTTTCACAACACTGACGAGCCCAACACCAGCTATGACACCTCGGCACGTCACCGCCGTATCCCACATCCCCTGTCACCCCGAGCACTAACAATACGAGCACTTAACCGGTGACAGCGGCAGCAAGCTGCGAAGTGATGACAATAAATGATGACAATCAAAGCGCACCGCCTCTTTTGACGAGGCACGAGATAAAGCTCAGACACCTTCCCAGTTCCTACTCACAAATGATGAAACTGTTGTCTCTGCCAGTTTTGGAGTGATCTTCAAATAACATCACAGATGGCCAGCCCTTTTGACCAAAAAAAAAAAAAACTCTCTGATGTTATTTATTCTTTTTGTGGTCGGCTTGTGCCATATTGAATTATGAAAGTGGCGAGGGAGGATTTCTGCCTGCTACGATCAATAGGCTGATTCCACTGTCACAATACAAGACGCAGATCTGAGAAAGGAGTTTGACAGATGGCGTGTCACCTTCGTCAGCGTGACGTCCCGCGTGCGTGTGTATTTGTGCGTGTGTGTAGATGTTGCCACTTTTGCTTGATTTTTCTAATCTTAGAGAGATAAAGTGTGAGAAACAAAGTGAGATATGCGTGTGTGCGCGCGCACGACGCACGTGTGTGTGTACGTGAGACAGAAGAGAGGGAGAGGCGCAGAGTGAATACATGCACACCGAGAAGCATGTTAGATGGTGTCTGATACGCTTTCATACTCCCACCCAAAAAGCCTTTGGTGCTTGCTGTGCAACAGCACACTTTGCTGTGACTCCTCTACTGATTTAATTAACCTTTTACTGGCACTGTTCACACAATGAATCTGTGAGCTATACTCAACTGTAAAACGTGTACGACTGCAATATGTAGACCTGTGACTTGGACAAATTGAAATTATTTCCTGATACATCCCCTCGTAAACAGTCGCAGACATGAACATGGCAGTACACACAAGGGACTGCTACATCCACACTTGCCATCCTCCATGAAAACATCAAAAGGGACACGTTTTTTCCCCTCACAAATGACTTTGTTAAAGAAGCATCACTTTGCTCTTTTCTGCACCTTCTGTCCAAAGGATGACAGGCACTGCAGTGGAAGTCACTTTCTCCTAACCAGGGGGTCAGCACACATCAAGCCCCTCCACCGAATGATAAACCCCATGTTTATACAGCCGAGGAGAGCTGTCACGAGGTACTGCAGTGCTGTAGCTGCAATACCTAACAAGTCAGTGTGAGCTTTTTCACACCCTATTAGGAATACAACTCAACTGGGCCATGCTATGTTTCTGTTTCGTGCAGTCATTCATGTTTTATGAGGGGTATAATATTGATTCTGAAGGCAGCGCATTCAACATTAGGGTAGAAAAGAAAAAACACCTTTCTCCATGGCTGTGTGCACTTTTACACAGCAGCTATACATTGACCTAACAGCCTAAAATATGAATATTTATATCACATAAACACTCGATCCTAAACTATAATTTAATATTAAAACATTAAAAATACATTGCAGTTACTGCTGTAGTGGCCTGGTAACTGCAGAATGGCGACCCCCACTGAAAGCTCCTACCCCAAAGTTGTCTTTGTTTACAAAGTGATATGTTCACTTTTTTTTTTTTTTTTTTTTAAGAAAGGAGGACATTTTCTGTCCTCATTTGAAATGTATTTGCTCAGTGTTTGTTACCAGAACTGGCAGTACAGCGCCGCTAAAGATGAGTTCAGATGCATTTTGAGGCTTTAAATCTTGAGGCATTTTAAATTATAACGGGTTGACTTTAAATCACATTCCATCTATTGCAGAGTATGTCAAATTCCAGGTTTACAAGAAGAGCAAGAGCACATGGTTAGCCCCATTATCCATTTTCAATTTTCCAAGTCATTTAAACAAATTCCACACATTTCACTGACAACTGCTTGCCTGCGTGGGACTGAAATACTCAGGGACGTCAAGTGACCCACATTCTAACCCATGCAAATCCACTGTTCGCATCATTTTTTAATCTAGAATTTCCAGCGCAAATAAGGATTTTGGTAAACACCAAGGTCACCTTATGAAACCAATTCCGTGTCTTGATATTTCCATCTGTAATTAATGTTTGAAAAGCAGATCCATTGTATTCTTTGTTCCTGTGTGCATTTCTCTCATCCTTCTGTCATTAAAAATACAGACTTTAACTTTTTAAATACGTCTTCTCCGGTGAATTTGCTAAATTATAAGGTTACAAATTATTTTAAAAACTATTTTAGAAAACTAACTGGGGCACCAGTTATTTTGTTACACCATATGAATGAATTTCACATAATGCAGATGTAATTTATTAATTACATGAAGTTACTGTATAATACTGTTGCTGTGGGAATGGGGCTGAGAAACTTACAGAAGCTGAATTTAACTTACAGCAAGCAGTTTAAAGCTCCATTTTGTCTCACTTCTAGAGCTGAGTGCAAACATTTCTTTTTTTATCAGGGTGCCACTTATAGCAGAGTTACACTCTACAGACATTAGGTGCCAACACTGTACAGCTGGTACATGACACAGTGCTAATGTAACATGAAACAGTAAGTGAGCATGTACCGTATCTGTGTGTGTATATGTGTATATTTATGTGTGGGTGGGTGTTTGGTCATGGCAAGCTATCACTGTCAGGTATAGGCAAGCGATGATATTAAATAATTTAATTATTTCTGCATGAGAAAGAGCATAGAGGTATTATGTATATCACTGTAAACATGGAGATATTGAAAAGGACAATACAGAGTTATTTATAAGGATGATATTTCTAGTAAATTATATGTGAAATCAGGAGTTTTGTGCTTCATTTTAAGAAGGGAAATAATAAATATAAATCTTTTGAAAGCGTAGAGAAATTACGGCTCTGCTCTGTTTCTTTGATCAAAGCAAGCTATGGTGTATACTGTTAATATAGTAGATACTATATATGTAAACAGTATGGTGTCATCTATTGAGATGTGCAAGGACTGCTTAGGATCACATGGCCATTCTTAGAAAGCTAGTAAACCAATAAAACAGATGCTTTAAATCAATCAATTTTGTTTCCAAGGGATTCAGTCAGTGGCAGGGGATTATCTTAAGTGTAAAATCAATGAAAGCTACTTAATAGATTTCTTTTTCTCTCTTTTTTCCCTACTTTTCCCCTACAACTTTATGTTGTGTCATAAATAATCCATTATGATTGATATAAGCGGTTATGTTATAGGCCACTGTAAAGCAATTAGGGGCTTGGCTTTTTTAAAAAAAACAATTATTATAACGCAAGAGAAGTAAAAATGTGCATATCAAACATTTTTTAAAAGTTGACACATGAACTTAAAAATCATTGACTGCACAAAATTGACTTTCAGAGGCTGGGTCCTCTCTATTCCAGGGAAATTGAAAAATATACTTCAGTTAACGTTACTGATGCCAAAATGCAAATGCATCACTTCAGAGAACAACCACTCTCACTCTGTCTCTGTGGCTGCACTCAGTGGATCATTTAAAACTGCAGATCGACAAGATGACCACTCTGGTCTCATCTTTGAAAGGTGGACCTCTTTCTCTTGGATCACGGAGGTTAACATCTGCAGATGTCGCGCTCTGTGAATGTGCTGAGGCTTTGGTACTTGTCTGTGTCGAACACTCTGTAGAACAGAGCGAATTAGAATGAAATATTGAGTTCATTTATGAATAAGTGGGGCTGAACGGCCCCTTGTCGGAGCTTCTGCATGCATATTCAGTTGATGGAAACCTTTGGATGGGTCATTTCTCTTAGCTGCTTCATTAAATAGTGAAAGTCAAAAGTGCAATGCCTCCTGACAAAAAAAAAAGAGAAGACCAAGATCTATAGAGGTGGAACAGTGGCAAGGTTTTTCTTTGCTCCGGCTCAAAATCTAGAGTATGAAAAAGCACTTTAGCTCCAAAAATAGTTTAACAAAAAAGGGTTAGAATTTTAAATTACACCACGACTCACATTATTCTTCCTACAGAACGGTTTCAGCATATTAAAATGATGTGCAGTTAAATGAACAGAAAGAGATAACATATACTTAAATAAATTAGTTCTTAGGTGTTTTTGCTTTTTGTAACATTAAAAAGGCATTCAGGCAGGGCACATGGGATAAAGATCTGACAGGTATTGTTTATTTTCCCTATAATGAAACTAATTGAGACAATAGTGAGTTAGATGAAGTCTCAGTGGGACGTTGTACTAGCTAGAGCCAATCAGCAGCAGCTTCTTGATACATTTCCAAAAGAAACTCCAGAGGAGGTATGCCAAAGGGGCGTAGGGTGGTGTGTGTGTGTGCACTCATGCAGTTGAAGTGGTTGAGGGCAGGTGCAATCCAAGCTCAACAGAGAACCTCTTGGAGCTAGACTCTGCGTTGTCTTGCAGAATGGAGCGATGACTGGTGATATGGTTTCCGTGCTTAGCATGCACAGCAACAAATATGAGTGGATATGCCGAGCGCTAAGGAGGTGAGGGTTATGTTTACCGGCACCTCTGTGGTTGGGCTAGCATTTAGTTACTCATAAATGCATACAGTGTATTGGGCCAAAGCAAAGGCCAGACACTGGAACAAATACATGGGTTTGAATTCTGATGGCATTTTGAAAAGGTAAAAGACTTACTCAGCCCCCCCGGAGACAAGCTCCCTATGATGAATACTGCCATTAAGAAAATGACTTGTCTCAAATGTCAGACTGTAGCCAATGTTTTCAGAATAAAAATTGATAGCACATGAACACAAGCCATTTTCCTTTTTACCCTCTCTTTAATGTTCTTGCCAGGAAAGTGTAATCAACCCTAATTATTTTAACTGCCTGCCACTCTTTAAGATCATTGGTTTCTTCAAATAATTAGAGCTTTACATTGAATGTGTTGTAATGGTGATGGCTCACGCTATGATGATGATGAATGATATACAATGTCAGGAGCACTCAACATCTGAATATACATTTTAAAGCTTTACACTAAGACATATGAAGCTGAGAGGATAAATTCAGAGATGGAACAAAAATATTACAGACTTAAAGCATTGGCTGAAAAGACACGATGCATTTCAGTAAAAAAAAAAAAAAAAAGAAATACTGTTGAAAACCGGCACTAAACACCATTTTAAAGTAGATTACAAGAGATATAAATGAACTTCCAAACTGCAAACTAACCTTTCAGGGAGTAATGGTAAGAGAACAAACAAGATAACATAAAAAACAGTGTAAATATTGTAAACAATACAGATGTGCAGCTATCTTATATGCATTGCCTCCATTTGACGCAACAAAGATTTGCCCTCTTCAAACAGAGAACCTCAATCCTCCGCTCTCAGGTTTCCAGCATGATCAAATTTGCACTTCAAACCATTGCACCCATTTAATCAGTCATTGTGCATGCCCAGTCAACCACTGCAGAATTTCTAAGCAAAATCTCAGACTGAGGCACACAAAGCTATCTTTGATTATACGCTAGCCCATGGGGAAACTTTATCAAACTCCTCTGCTTCCTGTGGAGAAGGACCAGGTGACTAGCAACTACTCAATCGGAGGGCCAAATTCTTTTCCGCATGCGGCTAGGAATCACGCCTTTGATCCAAAGAAAGGCAGCTGCAAATGTCTCTCCAGACACCAGATCCATGCACCAATCGCGCTGCCTCTTCCTTCCACCAATCAGGGCCTTGTCTCCAGCGCCAACCATAATCCAACCCACTGCTGCTTTTTCTACATAGTGATTTCTCCCCCTTGAAAAGCGATGAAAGCATGAGCTGCAAAGAAAATAAGATAAAAGAATGAAAAGTGTGCCCTACTCACCCATCTCATTGTCCGATTTATTGTCCATTTCCGTGTCAGTGAGTGTGAGCGCCGAGTTAGAGCGACTGGAGAGGCATGAATTCTGCCCAGACTTTGCCCCCGTTCCCCAAAGAGTCATGGTACGTTCCGGTGATACAGGTTCATGGTTTTCTGTAGCGACCGGTCCTCTGGAGTAGCTGCTGAGTGGGTGGGAGAGGCCCGTCTCAGGGCAGAGCGCCAATCCTCTGCGAGCCGGTGGCTCACAGATCCCGAGTTGCCTCAGCGAAAATGTCTGCCCTGTGAATGACAGAAGTTGTAAAGTTAACAAACCAAGCAACAACACGGTTAATGGCCAAGAGCAGGGCTAGTTAAAAAAACACTTAACCTAAGAGCAGGGAGGAAGGGGAGGGGGTAATTGTTAAATTAAAGCCTTAACAACGTCCTCCCAAGCTACTTAACACTCATCAACTTATCAAGATGCTCAAAAGCATTTTCTTTCATTTAAATCACAGTGCAGCTCAAACTAGATTTTGTAATAAAGTTTGATTTTAGACTTTTAAACCCAAAAGAAATCACCTAAAATCAAGCTTCTTGTGTTCATCTGAAAAGTGAAAGAAAAATGATTTTCCTTGTTGTTGTTTTCAGATGAACACAAGAAGCTTGATTTTAGGTGATTTCTTTTGGGTTTAAAAGTCTAAAATCAAACTTTATTACAAAATCTAGTTTGAGCTGCACTGTGATTTAAATGAAAGAAAATGCTTTTGAGCATCTTGATAAG
>VMKM01000831.1:125398-228748 GCA_008360985.2 Macquaria ambigua | reverse complement strand
AAATTGAATAAAACATAATTGCAGGATTTGTCTGACATTCTCCTGAATTTGTCTTTCCTCAGCCACCGTTGTGCTGCAGTGAGGGGGAGCACAGCACAGCACCTATACCAGCTGGCGGACATCATTGGAGAGGATCAGATCTTTGCATCAGGGAAGATCTTCGCAGAGCGTTTTCTTATTGCTGTCAGTAAGATGTCGGTGGACGCTGCACCGGAAGTCAGGTGGGTTACTAAGTTTTGCTTGATCTTATCGTTTGTGGTTCTTGTGAAAAATGTTGGTTGGGCATTGTTCTTATACACTAAATCGCTAAATGACAAATGTATTTCTGCACAGGCACTATGGACAGAAGATGCTCCAGGGACTTGCCCACCAGGATGAGTTCCTGATGCTGTGGAGTAAGATCATCCCAGTGAAGGACAGGCGTCCGTTGCAGAAGATCTTGAAGAGGATAAAGCAGTAGAAGCGGAGGCAATGGACAAATAGGAAACAGGACATCAACAGGACAACATCATATTTAGGCTGGCATGGTGGTGCAGTGGTTAGCAGTGGCACCTTCCTGTGTGGAGTTTGCGTGTTCTCCACCATGCCAGAGTGGGTTTTCTCCGGGTGCTCCGGTTTCCTCCCACAGCCCCAAAGACATGCTGATTAGGTTAATTGGAGACTCTAAATTTCCCCTGCAACTCTTTAAAAAAAACAAATATATATATATTTCCTTCCAAAACATACAAAATAGCATAAAAAAAAAAAAAAGGTACAACTACCTCAAAATTATAGACGTTCAGTACTTGGTTGAATATACTAATAGTGTCATGATCTACTAAGGACTCTATTGGACTTTTTGGTCTCGTTTCCCCGTTTTATTTTGAAGTTCCCAGGTCTTATGTCTTGTGGGTTATTTACTTCCAGTCCTTGTGTCTCATGCCCCACACGTGTGTCTAGTTACTCACCTGTTTCCCCTCATTTTGCTCTTCTCTTTTTATACCGGTCCTCTTTGTTCCCCGTCAGTTCATCGTTTGATTTGTCAGTTTTCCTGTGTGCCTATAGTTTCGTGCTTTGTGCCCATGTACCTGTTCTGCCGTTGTGTATTCCCAGCATTTTCTTCATCGGACTTGGACTTACCCGTTTGTCTGTCTTCTTGCCTGGCTGCCTTCCCACACCTTCGTGTCTGCGACAGAACAGGTAGATGGGCACAAAGCATGACCTGTGCTGTCGTGGTGGTAGCAGGGATAGGACCCAAGTGCAGACAGCAGAGACAGACTAGAAGCTGCTTCGAACGTTTATTAAAACACAAAAAAGGCTTACACGAAGGTGTGGGAAGGCAGCCAGGCAAGAAGACAAACGGGTAAGTCCAAGTCCGATGAAGAAAATGCTGGGAATACGCAACGGCAGAACAGGTACGTGGGCACAAAGCACGAAACTGTAGGCACACAGGAAAACTGACAAACCAAACAAAGGAAGAGGGTCGGTATAAATAGAGAAGAACAAAACGAGGGAAACAGAAACAGGTGAGTAACTAGACACAGGTGTGGGGAATGAGACACAAGGACATGATAAGTTGTAGAGGAGAGGTTTGGTTAGATCCAGAGGTCACCACAACGCAGGGAAGTCCATTTTACTGAAGCCGGGGTCTCTGCGCAGCTCCCAGTATGTGTTGTTGCTCACCCACGTGTCATCGTTAGACTTCCTGTTGACACAACACAAATGATTACCACATCAGCTTCAAGAATAAAGAGAGATGTCAAAATTATCTTGAAGTTAGTAAGTTTTTGTGTATTTAAAATGTTCATAATATTCTTTGGCTACACTGTAAAAAAAATGTGACCAATGGTTGCTTAAAAACATTGTGGCAACAAAGTGACACGTAATATAATTGAATAGATTTTAAGTACTACAACTTTGAGTAAAAGGTATTGAATAAATTAACTAAATTTAAACAAAACAATTAATTACATGGTGATAAAAGCAACAGTTAAATGTATTGGATTTAGTATTTAGTATTTATGGGAATTTGATTACTTTATTGAATGTATACGCACCCCCCGGACGTGATATTCGCTTTTTTACAGGAAATTTGTAATATCATGGTAGCGGAAGGTCTTTTGATTTGTGGGGGAGATTTAAAAGTACATTTACAACCAAAGTTGGACTCTTCCAGTAACAAAAACCCATTATACAAAGTCCCTACATAAGAAAGTTAACACACTTTTTGAGGATGTAGGTCTTTTTCCCTAACAGAAGGGGTTATACTTACTATTCTGCCCCTCATTCTCTATATACAAGAATAGACTATTTTATAACATTTGGAAAGGATAAAGACAAAATTAACACCTGTGGAATTGGAACAATAGACTTAAGTGACCACGCACCTATATATTTATCTGTTGATTTCAACCTGCGACCAAAGAATAATACAAATTCAAGTCTACTCAATGATCCCGTTTTTAAGGAACAAATTAATAAAGAAATTGGTCTTTATTTAGAGTTTAATGATAACAGAGAGGTTTCACCGCCTATCTTATGGGACACTCTGAAGGCTGTTTTAAGAGGGAAAATTATAGCACTATCGTCATACAAGAAAAAAATAAGGACTAAAAAATTAGAGGAATTACAAAACAAGCTGAAGGAACTAGAAAGAAAACATAAATCGAATTGGGCACAGGATACATTAGAGGAAATTTAAAAAATTAGGAACGAAATCAATAATTTGGCTATGCAAGAAATTAAGAAAAATATAATGTTTCTGAAACAGAGACACTATGAAAGTGGACCAAAATCTATGAAAATACTAGCGTGGAAACTGAAAAAAAAGGTAGCAGAAAACACAATTCATAGAATTAGGGGCCCAAGAACAAAGGTGCTAAAAAATAAAATACAATACGTTTTCAAAAGTTCCAGGGGGAAGCGTAACTCAAATTGATGCTTACCTGAATTCCCTAAAGTTACCCACTTTGAAGAGCAAAATAGAATGATGACTGCTGATATAACTGAAGAATTAAAAATCGTAATTAGTAGACTTAAGAATCCACCAACTGCTGTTAACTGCTGTCTCAGTCCTGGGTCAGACAGGTCATTTTACAGATTCAACTAATAGGCATCACTCAAACTCCAGCTCATTACTCAAATCGGATAATTCAACAACAATGTAATTCAACAACAATTCAAATTCAAACAAAGTTGAATATTTTAAAAGGTTTCAATGGCTTGGAATGATGTGGAATATAAATGAATGAATGATGTTGAATATTTTAATATTTGTTGAATGGCTTGCGCCAAACTCAATAGCTGGCTTGAAATGTTGAATATTTCCAATAATGTATGAATGATGAATATTTCAATATTTCGTGAAAGGCTTAGCTAAACTGGATAGCTGACTTGAAATGTTGAATATACTGAAAATTATGAATGATGTGGAATATTTTAGAATTTCTTGAATGGCTTGCGCCAAACTGAATAGCTGGCTTGAAATGTTGAATATGCTGAAAATCTATGAATGATGTGGAATGTAAAGGAATGAATGATGTAGAATATTTTAAGGATTGTTGAAAGGTTTACGCTAAACTGGATAGCTGGCTGGAAATGTTGAATAATACTGAAAATGTATGAATGTTGTTGAATATTTTAATATTTATTGAAAGGCTGACACTAAACTGGACAGCTGGCTTAAAATGTTGAATAATACTGAAAATGTATGAATGATGTGAAATATTTTAAGGATTGTTGAAAGGCTGATGCTAAACTGGATAGCTGGCTTGAAATGTTGAATAATATTGAAATGTATGAATGATGTGGAATATTATATTCTAAGGTTTGTTGTTGAAAGGCTGATGCTAAACTGAATAGCTGGCTTGAAATGTTGAATAATACTGAAAATGTATGAATGATGTTGAATATTTTAATATCTGTTGAAAGGCTTGCGCTAAACTGGATAGCTGGCCTGAAATGTTGAATAATACTGAAAATGTATGAATGATGTGGAATTTTTAAGAATTGTTGAAAGGCTGACGCTAAACTGGATAACTGGCTAGTTTGTAGTTTAAAGCATGAATAAGTAGATAAACTTTGAAAAAGCTTGAAAAAGTTCTTGAAAAGGATGTCCCAGTCCTGTCTGACCCTCATCTAAGGCTTTTATTTTGAAAATCAAGCCTTGTCTGTGGACACCAGGTAAGCTTCAGTTATCAGCTATGGGCTTTTTTGTGAAAATCCAGCCTTGTCCATGGGCCCCCAATAAGCTCCTGTTACCATCTGGGGGGTTTTATTTTGAACATGTGCTATACTGTATTGTTTAAAGGACCATCATTTGAGCAATGGGATTTCCTACTGTAAGTGACATGCACACACACCAGTCGCTATGGCGACTGTGGCACCCTGAGGGAGTGGAGGGGGAGGGGCAGACTGCAACTTAGACAGGTCAGACAGTTCATTTAATGGAGACTAAACCTCTCAAAGTCCTGCTTATAACGCAAAGACCGTAGCTCCTATGGGCTACATTTTATATCAGGAGAGAGACAAAACTTCTGCTGAACACACTGTGTGAAATGTGTGTGTGTGTGTAGTGTCAAAATATGAGCTCTGGAGCAGATAAGAAAAGTCCCTGTCTCTGCCTCCCTCCTGAAATTTCTGGTCTCAGAGGTTTAATCAGCTCATCAACATCAGCTGTGTGTGTGACTGCCTGGTGTGTGAAAGTGCCAGTCATTGAGACAGAGAGAGAGAAAATCCTGTAAAAGTTTCACTCAGAAAAGTCACCATCATAACAAAAATTTTTGAGAAGATTTTACAACTGCCCTTCACTCTAGCGAAGATGTCATCCACACTAGCTCTGAACATTCCGCCACATACACACCCATTATAAACTCTCAGAAGGGCTGGAAATTTCATGAATTGTGAAAGGCAACTGTGGAAAAAGTATGAATGATATGAAAAAGTTGAATTAATACGAGAAAGTCCAACATTTTGTGAACATTTTAAAGTTTGAATGGAGTTTCTACGTGAAGGTATGAATGCGTGGGAAGTCCTTGAAGATGAGTGGGTTTGAATGATTTTCTCATTGACTCCCATTATAACAAAGTTTCAAAGAAAGTTGAATATTTTTAATATTTCTAATAGGTTTTGAATGTGTGAAAGATGTTGAACATTTTGATGTTTGAATGAATTTTCTAGCTGAAAGTATGAATAAGTAGAAGAGAGTTGAAAAACCTTGAAAATTTCTGAATTCTTCCATTCGTTTGAATAGGGCCAAAAATCAGCATTCACATCAATAATAATAATAATAAAGAATTGTAGAATTTTTGTAGAAGAACATAAGCTTTCAGCATTCACACCAATTATCACTCGACTCTGCAGTTCCTCTCAGCTCTTTTGCGCAGTTTAGTTTCTTTCACCTCATTGTTTTTGGCCCAAAACTTTAGTGTCTTCCAGATCTCATCAACCTCATTTTCAACTGCTGTTTTTGTCAAAAACACTCTGATAAACCCACGATACAACAGCAGACAGACACAGTTAGCAACTAGCTGGTGAACATAGTGGAGCATTTAGCAGCTAAAGAAACAGACAATTCTCTCAGGAGCTGGTGACCAAACCAGGGCTGAAAGGAAAGTGGATTTGTCAGATGAACAGAAACACGACAAGAAATGGATGCTTATGTTTGTCTGTGTTTGCTAACATGTTCTCCATAAGTTTATGGAGGTGAAAACATGGCATACATTGTGTTTATAGCCAAGTGGCCAAAAATAGCAATGAATGCAGCTTTTTCTTCTCCATTTCTTAAAAAAAAACAGTTGTTTAAAAAGAACAACATGGATTAAAAGTGGTATGTATAGCACTAGGTGCACAACTGAGACCAACAGTAAGTAAGTGTTTTTGTAATTAATACAATACAGTAATTAATACATAATCTGTTTCACTGGTCTTACATCATGTTGTTAAGTGCCGTCTTTATAATCACAATAATGCAACCACATCATGGAAAAGCACGTAACACACTGCTCCAAAAGTGGGTCACAACAGGTTGAATGTTAATTAGCAGCATTTTTCAGCAATGAAGAGGTCGGGCAATCAGCACTTTGATATGCAAGGTTTTAAAGTAACATCAGACAGATAACACAGCCCCAATTAGGCCAAATCATCTGTCCAAATTGCATGTTAATTGGCCAAAAAAAAAAAAAAAAGAAAAAGAAAAAATCTGTTAAGAGTAACAGTCTCAAAAGCCATGGTGACATATTCCAGACAGAAACACAGCATTGACAGCACATATATGGACATATTGTGTGTATATATATATTTTTTTTTGCTAATTGGCATGCCACCTACTGTGAGTCACCTTTGTAGCAGTGTTTGCAGTGGCGATCTTGACAACATCTTATCTCCCACATGCATTTCTACAATTAGAAGGTTACTGAGCAGTCTAATGAAACAGCCATGCCAAGCAGAAGCATGTTGCTGTTCCATTGTCACATCTGGCAGATCAAAGTTGTTGCGACGACAACAAAAGCCTTTGAGCCAGGTGACAGGTGTGGTAAATAACCCTGTCTGTGACCCCAGGGATTCCTTTGAGGATGCTGCTTACAGTTAATAAGGTGTGAGGCGAGCCGCAGTGTTGCTGTCAGGGCAGCAGGAAGAGCAATGTCAGGTTTCTTATTTGGAGGTGGATTTTAAAGTCTCACAGACTGGTCTGGGGTTGTGATACAAGTGTCAGTGGTTCAAAGGCTTGCATTGTGACCAGAGAGACGAGAGCAAGACTGCAGGCCTGATGAGCAATCTTCTCTGAGGAGCCTTCTGGAGAGATTGTGAGTGGTTGATATGTGCTTGTAAAAATAACAGAGTGAAGAGGAAAAGCTGTGCAGTTCAACCTCTGTGTTACGTGAGTTGTGTTTAGTACTGAAACGATTGGTCAATTAACCATTAGCTGATTAAGTGAAAACTTTGAATATAGATTAACTGTTTAACTCATCTTTCAAGAATATATGCCAACCATTAGCAGAATCAGCTTTTCAAATGTGTAGAATTGCTGCTGTTCTCTATTGGATATAATTGTGAACTGAATTGCCTTGGGTTAGGGACTTTCGGCTGAGCAAAAACCACAATCTTTCCTGAAAAAACATTGCTCGTTAATGTTTCCCACAAATTGTATTTGGCAAAACCATTTAGTAGCACATAAATGTAATTTGTAGAAGACAGGGTTGTATAGCCATAGTTGTGTTGACATGGTACTATTTCCCTTTTGTGCTTATTGTGCTTTCATACAAAACTTTTCTATTCCAAGAGAACAATTTTACTCACTCTAAATGAAAAATACCAGCCTGAAACAAATCAATATGTGGATTTCTAAAGTGCTGTCAAGTGAGTGAGAAATAGCATTAGCTCTGTCCCTTTGTCACAATCAGATAACTTTTAACTTTGAGAGCTGGATGCATTTTATCTGATTGCTGATGCAATTTGTGGAAATGTATAGAAACATTGTTGGACAGATTGCATCCACTGGACCACTGCCTATAGATGTGGGTAGACATTGTAACATTTGAGTGTGCTGATGTGATGTTAGACAAGCAGTGATGTGGATGGAGGCGACTTCTGCAAAAATCACAAATGTGGCTGGAAAGAGTTGGGCTGTAATACAGAAGCTGTTGTAAGTGGTTATTGGCTACTTATCAATCTTGAAACCCATCGGCTATCGTCTGACTCATCGGCTATCTGTCTCTGGGGACAATGGCCAACTTTTTGGGGCTTCTGGTGTAGCCAGAAGAGCCAGTCATTGTTTACAGTCTGATTAGCCTATTTGTCCGATTGGAACCCATTGGCTATCATCTGAAGACCATTTGAATATAGATACACTTAAAAAAGAGAATAAAAATGTAATCTCTAGGGTTCCGAGATTGATAAAAAGCTAACTCATCGTCAGACGATAGCAGATGGGTTCCGAGACTGGATTTCGGCCAATGTGTTCCGCCTCCTTTGCTCTCCACACAGACTGTTTACCTGCATGCAACCAAAGCCCGCTCAAACATGATTGGTCAGTACTACTCGGACTACAATCAGAAACCAAAATGTTGTCCCTTGCCTAGAGATTCTGCATTCATATGCAGATATCTGTTTATAGATAGATTAGATAGATTTACTATGAATCTATTCTCAGCCTATGAGAGGGGCTACATGTGAGCTTGCTGATAGAAAGAGCAAATGTGTTTGCACACACAGTGGGACTTTTCCAGTCAGTTTAATCAGAGAAAGCCAATGTAGAGGAACTTTCAAATGCTTACACACATTCATACATACTCTAGTTGCACATGTCTGCCTGCTGGCAACCAAGCACACACTCAAGCATGACATTAATGGAACATGAAGAGTGTGATTGATGTAGGTGTTAAACATGTTACCTGCTGTAACCCATATCTTGAAAGGCATGGGAAATTGAACACAGTTCGCCCACCTTGTTCCATCCAAACAGGTCAGGCTAGACTGCCCTTTTCCCATTCAGGTCTGATCTCAACTTTCCTCCATGTGTATCACCTCGTACAGCTTGTGGTAGATGAGAACATTGAACAAGGTTTGAACAGAAATGAGTAGTGTTCAGATAAAAAGAGATTGCTCACAGTTTGAAGGATTACTTTTTGCTGGAAGTTATGTAATTTCCAGAATGTAATGCCAGAATAGTAAGGTACTGACAAATGCTATAGTACATTTGAAGGACATCTGTCACTTTATTTTCAGCTTCCTGCAGCTGTTCCCATTATCTGTGCAACATTAAGTATCATTAATATACCCATACATCTTATACTTACTGCAATCATTCGCATGTAGCATTTTTGACACTGTTCAACAGGCTTCAAAATGGAACTAATACACTGAAAAATTGCTAAAATAAAAAAACAGCAACAAGCTGCATGATCAATATTTTTATATTAACAATGGGTCAAATGACTATGTGTAATGTAAAAGGTGTCACTCGTAGTGACAAACCTAAAGAGAATTATGAATTGATTGCTGTCAGCGCTATGGAGCATTTTAGTGTTTTGGTTTGTTTTTATGGCCAGCACATTTTCTGTTTCACTCTCAACACTCTCATTGACCTTGTTTATGGCAGCAGCAGGCAGCTGTTTTCCATGAAAAAGCTCTAATAAACACATTGTTTGCTACCCGCCCAGCACCAAATGTCAGACAAACAATATTAGCAACTAGCTGGTGAATACTCCGGAGCATTTAGCAACTAAAGTGATTGATATTTTTCACAGGAGTCGGTGGAGACCAAAACAGAGCTAAAAGGAGAGTGAATATTGGACTTCAATTTGTTGGGTCGCCAGAAACGCAACTTCAGATGAATGCTAATGTTGCACTGTGTCTGCTGGATGTGTAAATAGTGTTTGCTAATGCATTAGCCATAACAACTTTATAAGGTGATAACGCATCAATGTTGAGTTTACAGCAATTGCCCTCAAGTGGCCAAAAAAAAAAAAATAATAATACCACTTTAAAATTATTAATTAATTTCTATAACATAGAAAAGAATAAAACAAAAACTATGCAAAACAAAGTTTGTAGAATTGTCTCTTGAGAAGATGACCGAAGTTGAAATTGCTACCGTATGTCCTTCAGCCAGGTCATTATTTTGACTGATTTGACTAATACCGATATGAACAAATTCTTGGGTGAAGTCAAACGTTCTATGTGTGAAGACCTGTTCTTTTCAATTGTCCAACATTACGGTTTTAGAGGTTATGAGCTTGGTAAAGCACTGGCCTGAGTAAAGCATCTCACTTTATAACATGATTAACATTTGTGTTATTTCCCCAAGAGACACCAGAGAGCAAGCTATGCATTTTTCATAGATACTTTGACTAAAAGCATACAGATTCAGTGTATTTCTTGGATTATACCCAAAAATGTTCAGTTAGACAAAAATATATTTAATAAATGCATGAAAAGGGCAAATCTGATTGTGTCTTCCAACAACAATAAGTGGAGGACTTATTTCCCCATAGCTGCAGTTTCATAGTAATTGACTGTCATTGACCTCACTAATCTTGTTAAAGCTGCTGGTCATTTTGTAGTTTTAACACGAAAAAGACAAAGAGTCTTCATCTCACTCCCAATTTTCTCATGGTCAGATGATCTGTCAGCTAAATGTGAATGAACTGTTAAGGGCTGAGGGTGGATTGAATCCCGTCACAAGGGGCAGAGCGGTTTGAGAAAGATGGGGCAATCAATTGTGGCTTCTTGCCAGAGATATGGGTTGTTTATTCAGAGAGAGGGGAAATAAGATAGGTTTCTAGATAGGCTGGAGGAGACACAAAAACACTCTGAGGTAATCAGATTTTACCCACATTTCCATACGAGGGACCTTTTTTCAGAGAAAGCCTTTGACCTGACTCTGCAATGTGATTTTCTCATCTTAAACATTGAGTTAAACAAAGGCATTTTTCAAATAGTTTCATGGACCAGATGTAGGATTTCTTATTTCTAGTTTTTATGTTTTCATGAATAATTTTAACAGAGAAAATTAACGCTGCCCTCAGAAATCTAATGAGCCTGATATGGGGTGGTTGGACTTGGACTGTGATCATATCTGACTCCATGTGGGATTCAAAGAAACGAATGGGTCAAACAAAAAATAATAATAGTAAAATTATTATGGGCTGTGGTTACATTCAGAATGGCAGCATTTTCAGAATAGGCGTGGCGCAAATCCGAAACACCGGTATGAATAAACTAGGCGACGGTGAGGGGATCAGTTGGATCGCCAGAATTTTCTGAACTTCAATCCACAGTGTAGATCCACACGCACACAATATTTGAAACTGTAGGCTAAACGATGAGGCATATAGGCAAAACATATGTAAATCATATGTTCTTCTAAATAATCATATGGTCGCTAATCGCTCCTTACAGAGGAAAAAGACATGACCCTGATGTCCAGATGTGGGTGTTTCCTGTTGCAGCTTGCTAGTCAGAACTGGTTAGCAAGTGACCTCTTGCAATCTCAAGTGCTCAGAAGCTGCCGAAACAGCTGGAGAAAACTGAGAGAGGAGACGATCAGGATTGCACACTCAAATCTCAAATCTAATGCTTTTACAAATCTGTGCCTGTACACTCCCAAATGTTAACGTGTAGACTCAGTGGCGCTCAGAATTTGTTTTCAGTACTCTCAAATCTTATGTCGTCACTATACTTCCATAGCACAATTCAGAACCGCTGACAAACACTTGAATCAGAGGTGTGTTATGTGTGTTATACTCTTCAGTTACTCAATATTAATAAAGACCTGCCAATCATTTAAGGATCTAGTAAACGCAGAAAAATTTTCTTATATATAACAACAAAAAAATCACATTGGACTTACTGCCTCTAAGAAATCAGCCCCATCCTCTTCCTAGTATATGCTGGTACAAATGCTGGTATAAATCAAAAGTTTGCCTGTTGCAAGTCCATTCAGACAGATCTTATATATATAATATACACACACACACACACACACACACACACACACACACACACACACACACACACACACACACACACATATATATATATATATATATATTTCATAACCTGGTAGCTTGCCCATGTTGCTTACAAACGTCAACAGGAGCCTGGCACGGATTTCTCAGAGACAAACATGAACCAAAATGTCCTGCAGGTCTCCAGTGGGGTTTGGTTTGTGTTCAGCAGGGCCAGCTTCTGATCATCCTGAGCATTCCCTCTAAACCCCAGCAGGTCATGGCAGGCTGCAATGTTTACTTGTTCTCATAGCATCTTGTTTGCTTTACAGTTAATTTAATGTCAAGGGCATTCACGTGCCTTCTTGCCCATACGTCCTGTGAGGGTAAGAGCAATGCAGTTACATCAGTAAACATGTAAAAGTAAACACCTTAAATCTAATTATGTCAAATTGTATTTGGATTTTCATTTAATAATACATATAGGTAAATCTAATATAGGTTTATGTGGGTTTCTTTTTGGTTTCACAAAATGTAACACTTACTCATAATGGGAACAATACGTTAAGATAATAATGTAACTTTTTCTTAAATTACAAAGAGCCTTAAGATTCAGGTTTAAAAAACCATTATGTAACTGTTTATCACCTTTTCATGGAAAGGAAATTGTCTTAGATATGCTCTCAGTAAAACCAACACAAAACACACACCAACAACAATAAAAAACAGGTATGCAAAATTGCTTAATAGCAAAGATTTGGTTTATTCATATTGCTGTGGTAGAATTGAAAAATGATGCAAATAAAGACACCAGGAGTCAATAAAAGTACATATGCAAATATGGCAAGCTTGCAGTTAGACTATTATTGCCTGTGTGAAACGGTTATTGCTGTGAAAATGAAGCTTTTCTTCATTTCTCAGTATTATCTTGGCATTTGGTAACCTGCGGGAAAATCAAATGGGAGCAATAGAAATATCATGGGAGAAATAAAACCATAATTTATTACAGGAGGGCCAATAGGGGAGAAAGTGATGACACAGTATATTTAATCTATGATCACAACATGTGGGACAGCTTAATTGAAATATTTCATAATTAGACTGTCTAGATTTAAAATATTTGTTCATTGGATGTACAGAATGCACTTTCTGGTTCAGCCCTCCGTGACTAAATTAAGTTTTGGACGTGACAAACATACTCATAGTACTGTATCTATTAGACCAGGATGTAGTTCTGAATGTCTACAACAGGGCACAACAGAAATTAACATCCAAGATACATGTAGCAACACTTAGCCTATAGACTAGGAATTTTATTTATATATTATATATATTATATATATTATAATGAATTATGCATAGAGTGAAGTCCCTCCCAAGAGCAGCAGAGCTGATACATGTTTTTGCATGAGAAAAGAAGGCTCATTTCAAACAAAAACGTATGTACACTTTCATACACACATTTATATACACAGATGAAGCCAGCTGAAATACACGTAGGGATTCCCACAAAGGAATAGGGAAGAAGTGTAACAGAGAGCATAAAATAGGCCACATATATCTAGCCTCTTTTGAAAATGTCACTAAACAAATTCCCTTTTTTGTCTTGACTGTCACATTTGTCGGCTAAAATGGCAGCTACCAGATTTTATCAGCTGTAGTGAGCTAACATTAGCTAATTACCTTACTTTAACTCTATGAGTTGGTTGAAATTCCATTCCAGCTGCCTTGTTTTAAAACAGAAATCCTTTTATACGATATCAAATATGCACTTGATGGCTATATACATGATATCATGCTAAAAGACTGAGGCTAAAGCTGCTTGTCCCCAATGTGTTTAGCAATTAATGTAGTGCTGTCTTGGGTAACAGGTTTGGCAGGATCTGCTGGAGTGTAAACTTCCCAAACCAAATAAAGAGCAGGACAGAGCTGCTAACAGTCTTTTTTCCCCACAAAATAATATAGTTAGCTTATAATATGCCCCTTGGCTTGAGAAGTAATGCTAGGCTAGGTTACTTCTGTGGCTTAACCATGGATGTATTATAAGAACTGGATACCGGACCCAAAGATGGGGCTGGCCCCGCCCGCAAGTTCCTGCTCGGCCCGAAGTTTTACAAATATAAAACCTCCATGGATCAAAAATTCAGAAAGACAGAAAGAGTCATAATTGACCTTGTTGCAGTTCGAGGTGTCCTGTCACAGTTTACAGATGCTGCAATACCACAAGTGGCCACTGGAAAAACATTTGAAGCAAGGCTGAGCGGCAGCGCGTATCAAGTTCTTATAATACATCCATGGGCTTAACACGCTCGGCTAATGTTTCCAGCTGATGTTAAAGCAGACAAACACATTGTTTTAATCCATTCCTTACACTTTAGCTCTTGCATTTTTGGTTTTGAAAGATAATGAAAGACACAACCCTTCAAACTTGGAGAAATCCAAGTTTAACAGGCCAAACAAATCTGTTACATACACACAGCAATAAAATATCGATATGGGGCAGAACCGTAGAACACTACCTGTTTTTCAGTATTTTTAGACTAAAAATTCGAAAACAAAAACAACAGAATAATAAATTATTACACACTTCAGCATTTCTCCAAGAGAATTAATTCGTGGAAGTGCGGAGAATGCTTTGAAATAGCATTAAGACTGTCATGTGGGAAATAAAATTATTGACCTTGTATTTACCAGAGTTGGGGGAAACCTGGAGTAGGTATTTCCCTTGAAAATTTTGATTTACCCTATGCTTTGATAGTTTAATTTTATATATTCAAATGGTAAACGGCTGCATTTACATAGTGCTTTTATCCAAACGCGCTTTACAATTTGTCTCTCATTCACACACACTCACCGACAGCAGCGAGCAACATGCAAGGTGCTGCCCTAACCATCAGTGTCTTGCTGAAGGATACTTTGATAAAACAAGCTAGCACTATCCTAGTTTTCACCTTTTAAAATGATATGCAGAGACTCTTTTTGCACCTGGCTCACAGCAACTAGATACATGGTCTTGTTTTCATTAGCCCTGGCTGAATTTGGTGCTTGAAGACCACTATATGAAGCCACTTTTTCAAAGCAGAGGAATGAACACCATACTCCCACTGACCAATATGAAGTCCTGCAAAAACATGAAACGCTCTTCCATTAACTCAAGAGTTGCATCTCTTACATGTGGTTCTGTGGAGCTCTCACACTAATAAAGCATTCAGTGTCCATACCACTCAGTTGGGGAGTCTCTTAGATCAGAGCGTGTCATCTACTGCATTCCCTCTCTCATACTGCATTGGAATAATGATTTAAAGTATCACCGCCAAAGTACCGTGAACAAAGGGAAGCAAACACCATGCAGCTCTATTCTTCAAGGATGAGCTACAAAGCTACAGCCTAGTCCATTTGATGTGATTATATGGTTCTATATCTCATTATAAGGATGTTACTTCTTATTTAGGAATACAGGAGAGCAGAATGATGAAGTCTCTAACCAGAACATCTATTATTGAAGCTCCTGGCAAATGTTATTTTTGGCAGGTTTCCATTAAGTTTAAGTAAGAAACCAGGTTTGAAGAAGGTTTTTAAAGGCACAGTGTGATAGTATGCAGCCTGAAACATCATTGCTAGTCCAATTAGACTTATTTGGATGGGGTTCATTTTGATTTTTGGTTGTGATTATTTTACTGTGAATGTACCTGTGAATTTATTTAAAAAAAAGGAATAAATAAAAAAACAAAACAAGAAAATCACTGTTGGTCTTAGGATAAGATTCCTCCCCACTGCTTTTCCTCAATATGATGCTGCCTGATCTCGTCTTACCTGCTGCTCCTTCCAACTCCTCTAACACCACTCCAAATAATACTGGGACCATAAAAGACCAGTCACAGCCCATTACTGCTGAGCATATTATCATTACATTTCACTGTGATTGTACCTTATATGATTACAAATGACAAATAAACTTAATTGATTGATTGATTCAGTATGGTATAGCCTTCATTAAAATATGCTTTGATGTACTTACTGCAGGTTCTTTAATGGTAGATTAATCTGAAATAAAGTAAACAAAGTCAGTAAAGATCCCCCATCATGATATCAATGGTAATTATACCAGCCCATACTGGACGATTCTGCACATCACGATTTATGTCCAATGACAATGTTCAGTGCCAACACAGGAAGTTGCATATGTAGTGAGTTTCCCTGCCTACCGGCACACCTGTTCCGACTTTCCTCATCAGCCTTACAGTATTTACACCGGCCCATCTCCATTCATTCCCTGCCAGATTGTCTACTGTGCTTCTGCTTTAGAGTTCCAACATTTATGTTACTGCCTGTCGGTATTCTGCCTGCTTGACCCTCTACAGATAAGTTTAACTGTTCTATCTGTCTGCCTGGTTTTGACTTTTGCCTGTTCCTGACTACAAATAAACGTGAACTTTGACTTTACTTTCCTGTTGGTCTCAGAGTTGTGCTTTTGGGTTCAGACCTGTTTCCGCTGAGTATTACAGTTCGTCTTTTTATCAACCGTAACCACAATCTGTCCCCAACTGGTCACTTAACATAACTTATGTTTACTCTTTCCTGATAAAAGTATGCCACTTTGTTACATCCCGTCTCGTCTTGTACCAACAGTCAACATTGGTTTCTTTTAACCATGATGGTAATGTTCTGCTAACTTTAGCCGATTACGTGTAGTTGCCTAAACTTAACCAGGCCTTATAGAGGTGGCAGATTGGAAAACACTCACATGAACGGGCATATGGGTCTTTTTGAGAGACACTGACAAGTGACCCATTTTGCTGTTTAGGTATGAGGACATTTTATCACTATATGACAAATGCTACAACATACTAACAACTAAAGCTACTAAAAATATAAAAATATTCCTTATATTATCAGATACTGGTTATAATCCTCCCTCAATCTAGTGTAACCTCAGCTGTTGTACAACATATATGTGGAAGAGCTGTTACGTCAAACTACAAATTTCAGCACAATTTCTTCATTAATTGCACTGGAATTTGTGATGTACGGTGGCCGAGAGCTCGAGGCACTGAAGCTTAAGACAACACATGCAAACATACACAGCCAAATGAGGCACTTTGACAACACATATGCATGAGACGAGGCCCTAATTTTAAAGGCCACTTTTGAAATTCAACTGCTGATGGAAAATAACTAATGTGTGACGTTGAGGCTCTTTATGTGCAGTTTGAACAGTATTCGCAATCCACGGTCACTTGGCAAAGACATTTCACTAAAGGCAATTAATTCTGTATCATAATCGGAGCAACAGTATATTTTAACACAGTCACAAACTGTCTGGAAGTCAAAATGATTTCCTTCATACTGTCTTTTATCTTTTTATACTGTCCAATTTACATAAAGACTGAACTATGGGGAACTTTTGCTTTACTAGACAGTGTGCTGTGGACAGCAAAGATAAGCAGAGATGTTGGATGGTAAGCAGCAAAGGTTGCTCATATATGACATTTATCACATGTCCTGCACACATCCCAGAGCGAGGGGCAGTGCCATGCAGTGTGATGGCAATATTTGCCTTGTTTTGTCTGCAACATAAAATAATAGTTAGAAATAGTTTGAAAATAAATCTTCCTTTCTTACATTCATTCCAAAGAAAGCTCATGTTCCACTATAACTGAGGCTGTGTGCCAACAACTTCTAACAATGGCCAAATGTTGATTATCAACAACATCTCCTCCAATCAGCTGCAAAAAAAGCAGCTAGAATAGAAATCAATTTTGTGTCTGAATGCAACCTCTTGAATCACAATAAGTATGAAAAGCAAGAGAGCTGGGGCTGAATGGATTGGAAAAACATTGATGTATGTACAGTATGTGTATGTATGAAGTAGCATGTGAGCCTAGTGAACTCACCTTGAATATATCTGGAATACAAACTAAGCAGGCTGTAAGACAATGGAAGTGCTCAGAGAGGAAATCCCTCTCTGAGAAAACTGCAAACTGTGGTCATCAATAGCTATGCAGCTAAGCTATGTTTATGTTTACTGTTGCTTATAATGTAAAGACGAGAGAGAGAGAGAGAGAACACCTCAAGTGTCACAGCCTTGGGCGTGTCACCAGTTATTTTCCCTTGTCTTTTCTTCCCTCTCCCCTGTGTCTCCTGTCTCTCCCCTGTCAGTCAAATTCAAATAAGCTTTATTGGCATGACAGATCAGGAATCTATATTGATAAAGCAGTACAGAAATACAATATAATAAGGCATTAAATGACATAAATAATAATAAAAGGAAATGTCCTGTGAAGCAACGTCCATTTCTGTCACCTGTTTAACAAACACCTGCACATGAACAACCTGCACTCTGTATTATTGCTGTGTACTGTGTCCTGCGTTTATATTATTTATTCATTATTTGCATCTGTATTTATTGATATTCTGATTGTGTATTCATTATGGAATAACCCAGAATATGATTTGGGGGGGCTTTTTGAACTTTGAAACATTTAGTGTAATAAATCATTTCGCTCAGGAATCATCAGCCTCACATGACTGAATGGAAATGATGATAAATAATGTACAAAGTGTTGACTTTAACTGTATCCATAATAAAAGTTAACAGGGGAAATAACAGATCATGAAAAGAAAAATCTTTCTAATAAATGAACAAAGTTGTTTGTGGTTCTTTTGTTGTTCAGACCTACAATTAACACAGATTCAAATAAATAAATGCAAATATAACATAAAACTTTAATCTGTTATCTACCTTCACTCTGGTATGAAACTCTAGTGATATATCAGATCAGTCCGATCAGCTGCAGCGTCCAATCAATTGGTTGATATCAACTGATATCCAATAATGGGGCGTGTCAGCCGGTAAAAGTCTTCCGTGAAGGCTGCTCTCGTGTATCCTCGCTCATGGCTCCTCAGAGATCTCTCCTCACTCCTCCATCCTCGCTCCTCAGGGCAGGAATAAGAGCTGTGTGTGTTGGTGTGTATGACGTGGGCATGGCTTCCCCCTGGCACTCTCAGGCTCTCTCCTGATTACTACATTCAACTCACCTGCTCCTATCTGCACACCTGCCAACCATCAGTTCATCTACACAACAGTATATCTGCTCCGGTCTTCTAAACACTCATTGCCAGATCGTTGTTTCACCACAGTTGGTAGTTTCTCAGTTTCGGCCGCTCAGTATTCTTCATTCTGAGATTTTTCCCCTTGTGTGCTTTGTCTTTCAGGATCCTTCAGGATCACCACTTCCCGGTCTCCCTGTCTCTGCCTGCTCTGCTTGCTTGCCTGCTACGACCAGGACTGTTTCCAGCCTGCCGCGTCCACGCCATCCTCAGTCTCCCCTGTTCATCTACTCAGCCATCATTATCTCCCCCCTGAACTTTGCAATAAACCTTTTTTCACTACATTCCTCTGGTCTGAGTCTGCGGTTGGGTCCGTCCTCATAGATCGTAACATCTAGTGCACATGTGAACCACAGCAGAGATGTGGCAGAGCCACAGCACTGCCAGAACACGCTGTTTCCAGTGGACAGGACATGCTTTAGCTGTGTCTTTCAGTCATTCATCTCATGGGCATCTTATAGAACAGATGTGCTTCAATTTTAATCTGAATAGCTGTTTACACCAGTCGCATATTGGCTCACATTCTACGCATTCGGCGAACCACCCAAAGCATCTTTAGGCTTGAAGTTTATTTTCTTCCAACTTTACCACATTGATTCTGTATTGGGCTGTAAGGCTGTGTGGCAGGACACTTCTGAGTGCACAGCAGTACTGTGCATTACCACATCCAGTGTGACACTGATGGAGGACTGGAGCTGCTGCTGTTGAGTTGCTGACATGCTTCTTCAGCTGTTGTAGACAAGCTGTTGGTTCAGCACCAGGCTGTCAAAACTAATGAAGAATAAGCAAGGGGTTGCATGGAAGGAGTGTATTGTTTCAGGTACTGGGGAGAGGATAAAATATGATACAGGAAGGCTGGTTTGTGTGATAGATCCATGATGTTTGAAGGATTATCAGACACTAAAACACTGAGCACTTTATAATACAATGAGACAGGATTTTACAAGTCTTCACAGCGACAGTGGTTTTATCTTTCATCCTAACAAGTGTGAGATGAACAGACTATTCAGCAATCTATTCAGTAGAGGGAAATAATTATATTATTTTATGTTTGAATTTAAAGAACAAAAATACGCTTATTTTTTAAAATCTCCCATGGACCCCTTGCAATACTGGTGATAGAGAAACAATGATGTACAGTAAGACTGAACAAGTGAATACTATTCTGAATACACAATTTTGGACTATGCTGATGGATGTTTTCCTCACAAAGATCACCAACTTCATGTAGTTGTCCAGCAGTTGATATAGTGCATGTGAGCGCAGCTGAAGTCATTTCGGATATCAGTGTGTAACAAATGTAATTTACCATGTGAAGGGCTATTGGCCTGGAATAACTATGTATTTCATTTAACACAACACTGATTATTTGTAAGGCAATATTCCCGCCAGCACCAGAGTAATGCAGCTGAACGTTACATAGTCATTTGAGTTGAAACTCAAATGTGTGTCAGAGAGTGCTGCTTTGTGGGTATGGTGTACAAAGGCTGAACAAAAATGGATTTATAGGATCCCATTATGTTTTTGACAAGGGCTGTTGGTAACTTTTCCCTTGGGACACCTTATAAAGCAGCTATGTAACACCCATACAGAGTATTTACAGCCGTATCATTCAGCAACATTTGATGTGATGATCTTATATTCATGTTACACTACAGTCCAAACAAAAGAGTAGAACATTTTACAGAATTCAATTTAGCCACCATTTTCACCCAAAGAAAAAACATTTTGTTCTCAGGACCCCACATGAGCTCAAAACACCATAAAGAATGCTGATTACATTAGCTAAAACTGTTATTGCTTCAATACTATTACCTCCAACTCCCATGGTGATTTCCTTTAATGGAAAGGTGTGTAGCCCACTGTGTGCTTTATATGTGTGTGTGGTTGACCATGCACTGCATACCTACGACAGTGTGTTTGTTTGCATATATCTGGCATCATTATTTCCTGACCGTAGGTCACCCTACAAACTAACAGCATACATTTTGTTCTGTGTTAATTATAAAAGCTAGATTATTTTCTGCTTTCGATAAGCATGAAGTCTAATGGGCTTTTGCGGATTTGTGTCATTGACATGCTTTGGAGAAATGAGCTCGGGTGTAATGACTTGACAGGTGAAAATGCCAATTTACTGTAGTGTATCAGAATTGACCTTATCAAGGTTCAGAATTTCATAAATCCACAAGAAATAGCTGTTCATTATAAGTTTAATTTGACACTCCAGTGGTGTGTGTCCTGGTGAACTTCTCATTAAAGAATCATAATTAATCATAGTGTGTGTGTGTGTGTGTGTGTGTGTGTGTGTTTCCCTGTTATAATATTCCCCAAATAAGTAATCTTTTATTCAGTGCCACTGTATAAGTGGTTAGCTAAACAAAGGTCTTGTAGGGGAGTCACAAAACCGAGGAAATGGTTTTATGAATTCAATTCAGTTCATTTGATTCTGCCACAGTCAACCAGACACATTGACAGTGAACACTGTCATACAGGCAGCAGCCTGGGGAGGTGTAGTTGCAGGGGTAGAAGGTAACATGCATGTGCACAGCTGGGGGTCAAGTTGCTCAAAAACTGCTGAATGATGACTGGATTCATGTTGTGCTCATTGCCCCTGCTCACATTTTCCAACAATTCAAACCAGCAATACTCTGGTGGCTCCTAACCAGTTACAGATGTGCCAGGTACATTGCCAATGTGATGGCCATTTAGAAAATACAGTGTGACGTTGCAGTTAGGCACTACAATAAAATGAATATTACAAGTGACCATAAAAGAACAAGACCTCAACATGAAAACTCAAGGTACATCTGTCCAGAAAAACATGTTGTTTTTAGTTAGTTATTTGATCTCCATAACCCTTTGTATGGAAGCCCAGTTTTGCCACTTTAAAAAACAACAACAATGTTTTTTCAATATTAATTGTTTTTCTTCATAATTATGACCTATTATCTCATAATTATGATTTAGTATAAATTTATTAATGTATCAATAGTATCAATTTACTTCATATAATTGGGATAATGCACTCACTATCAGTACTGCTTTCCAGGGAGTCCTGGGTACATATATTAAAAAGAAACAATAATAAAACAATAAAAACACATCAAACAGTAGCAGCATTCTGTGCAGTCTGTCAGTCAAGTGTACTAGTGTCTCGATTTCAGTTTATATCTGAGCGCCTGTAGACCCAGAGATTCTACATAGTGGCACCACAGTACTGGGGATTTGCTCTTCCATTTCCAGGAGATGTGGATCCACCTTTGGAAAACTTCTGTGGCTGACCATTAGAGGCTGGTGGTGGAGCTGACCTTAACAGTTCTGTCTGAAGACTGCCAATACGGTTACTTTTAGTCTGTCCACAACACGATCAATAGCAGCCATTTGCAGAAGTTTTTTAGTCATTTGCAAAAATGTTTATATGGTCTACAGTGTGGCCTGTGATGAGATGTGCTGACACTGAATCTGTTCTAATCCTGATGTGTTATACTGTAATAGTGTTAGGAGCCAGGCAGTTCCAAAGTCATCTGCAGTCAGTAAGGAGACAGGCATTGTACCTTTGCCCTGCTTATTGGGCCCAACCCTGCTACCACTTTTTTTGACCTTTGTGTAGGACTTGCTAACTGATGACGCTAGCTATCCAAGCAGTTAAACATTCCCAAAAACTCCATGGCAAAGGTGTTGATTTTCATGACGTTTACTGAGAATCTTGTGAAACTGTAAGCACAATACAGATATAGTATCAGAATTACTAAACAGCACTCAACGATAAGCATAGGACAAGTTACGGTAAGTATGGGCAGATAGCGTAGAGATACGGAGCTAGCTCAGCCACATCGCGATTTAGCTACTGTATAGTATATGCTTTGACATCCGTACAGATACAAAATAACCTGCTGGTTATGTTAATATATGTTGCCGGATGAAATATACTCACAGACGTTGCTGTAGCTAGCAGGAAAATGAAGGACAGCGTTTAAACTGAGGAGCTGACGACTGCTAACGGTGCGTATCGCAGACAATGAATTTACTTTCTCTCGTCTGGTTACTAGAGTCTAGTTCACACAAGAAGTGAATAAGTAAATTAGAAACTGACTTGTACATGGATTACTACAAGGTGGTGCTATTACACAGGATAAACAATTTAAACACATTAAACTACATTTGTAGTGGCAGAACAACCTTAGTTGTGTGCAATTTCCACTGTAGGTAAAGATCCAGTGTCCCCCCTAAGCATGTAAACAAGAAGACCTTCTTGTCGCTAACTGTCAGGGAGTTCCCAGTGCATCTAAGTGTCTTTAGAGAGCCAAAAGAGCATGGATTTAGTTTTTTCAGGGTTTAGGGTTAGCTCATTACTGTAACTCTAAAACCAAAGCAGCTCTTTCCATCAGAGCCTGCTGATGTTCCTTTTATGTTTCTGTGGAATAGTATAGAACAGTATCATCAGCATACATATGCCACACTTTGTCCGCAGTGCTGGACATGTCATGAGATAGCTACAGATGTTTTTATATACACACGGAGAACAAACATGTCTGCTAATGTGATATTTGTGTTTTGCACCTGTTAAAATATACAGTGAACAGTACATAACATAGGACCCTGGAACTCGCTCACCTAAATGTCTGCCATGAAAAGGGTCTAATGCAAAGTAGTTATTAGAAAGAGTTTTTATAATTATAAGTTTGTGTCATCAATTACGAGATCTCATAAGAGTAATGTCTTTCTTTTACTTGCTATAAAGCACAGACTGACAGGCAGGGAGGGCCATTTCTGGACATTTTGGTGCCCTAGGCGAGACATCCACTGGTGCCTACTTTATTATTTCTAATGTAACTTTATTCAGCTTCACTCAACTAATCTGTTAATTAGTATATTTACATGCACACTAGCCCCAGCTACTGGTTTTACTAATGTTTGGGATAGAATATGGAACATACCCTGGTTATTAATGTCCCTGTATGATGCTAACATTATCCAGGTTACTGATCATCTGTGTGAGTCCTCAACATCTCAGACAGTCTCTGTCATTTCTGTACTGAGCTGCAGGTATTATTAGTATGACTTTCACTTATGGATGTGCTGTACATGTTTTACGATTCAATATTCATTTTAATTATTTTTCTTTTAATTCTCTGACTTTATTTTATATCATTATGCAACCTACAATGCACACTTTAGGCCTGCATTAAAATTAATGAAGCGATTTATGTATATTTTACTGAATAGCTCTGCATTCAGAAAATATAGACCTTTTCTATTAGACACTACATCCATACAGGGAGTATGCCAATGTAGATCTGCTGCAGGACGTTCTGGACAGGATTTAAACAGACACTCACCTCAGCATTAACAAAACGCCTGCAAAATATAACTGAAATAGTTGCATAATGACCGCTCTGCTCGCATCGTTCACTGCTGCTCGCTAAGTTAAGTGAAAAGTACTACTAACTAATTAAGTGAAACTACTGACCACTGTTTTTATATGTTTTGTGACTCAGTGGGTCACTCACTCACAATGCTGTGCGATCAGTGTTTTCACAGAGCAGAGAGGGGGCGTTTTTGACAGCTCCAGGATCAAACATCTGGATTTATAGCTGATACCTATAAATACAAATGGATTTATTGGACCTGATCTAGATCCTGTGGATCGGCTCGGGACTTTCATTCTAATTTCAGGGTGTGATTGTTTATTATAGGCTCCACAATTTATTATCTTCACATTTTACAGATTTATGATCTTTTGTTAATCCTACTGACTTACTGATGACTTCATGACTGGAGTTTAGGGCACACCAGTGCACATATCATCTGTATCCCGGTTATGATTCTTATCTTGGTGTGTGGATCATATTATGATGTTTGCATTGTAATCTGGTTATTTATACATGATTCTTATGCAGCGGTGTGAAATGAACCACAGGGTCGCAAAATAGGCAACAGCCAGTACTCTCAGTAGAGCTTCTTAGCATCAGGTGTTTAGTGCAGTGTGAGCAATCATTGATTTGGCCCCCCTCCATCTGGTGGCGCCCTAGGTGACCATCTATGGCCAAAAACAGTCCTGTCTGGGCCTGTGTTGGTAAACATGAGTGTTTGATGTGCAGTTAATTTGTGTCATGTTACATAACTTCTTGGTATTCAACTCTATGAAACAGTTTGCTCTTGCTGCCATGACAGTGACAGTTACTTGACGCAGCAGTTTATCTCAGCCAGATGGGTTGACATTGTCTTTGAAGGACAATGGCTGCAATCATTGAACATGTTTTTAATTGTGACCTTTATTCTTCTCATGGTTTTAGGCTTGAAAGTGGTGTATTCTGCCTTTTCAAATGTAAATTTTATTGCCGCCTAGGACAATTATGAAGGGGTAGCAATTAGAGTATTAAAATAATGACAGTGGATCATGAAATCATTTAAAACCATTATAATATAAAGAGCAGTCAAATGACTCTCATCATGTGCATTACAGAGATCATCAGACCAGCAGGGGACTTGGACTCCTCCTTGACACAAATATCCTTGGACCTGACTATTATCCTCATCGTCTCTCTCCATTTTTCCTCATGCCTCTCGCTCTCCTCCTCCTGCTCCTCTTTCAGGTGTTTTCCTCTCCTCCTGCCTAATGATACATGCTAATTGTTTTTAAATGGGTTTTTTTGTGCTGGTGCACCTTCTCTCCCTTCAGTTCTATTATATCTGCTGGACCATGAAAAACCAAAAATTCACACAGAGGCTGGCCAGGCGTACAAATCAATACATCTAAATACAATTGCAGGGTTACTCGAGGCGCTGTGGGCTTTCTTTCTCCAGCCTCTACATCAAATAAGAACAAAGAAACTATTCTAATATTGGTGCTGCGATGTACTCAATTCACAGTCCAAAACCTTCTATGAACCTCCATGCAAAATAAAACGCTGACATCACATTACATGCCAAATAGAACAGAAGGCATGGTTATTTGTTTCTTCCTTAGCCACAGCACATCAAGTGAGAGACAATGAATGAATCTGAACATGAAACATAGTAACAGTTGTTTGCTTTGTTATTCAGTTTATGATTATAATTTCTTCTACAGTACGTCCTAGCTCCATATGGCACGTTGTAACTTTTCCATATCCCTGCATAGTGTGTGACATTATCCTTTATTACTTGCCTTGTTGGCACAGACACCCGACAGGAGCAGCGCCAAGAAACTGCCTAGAAACAATGCTTGCAAGATGAAAGGAACAAGTGGGAAAAGATTTAAAAAAAGAGTGTGTGAGAGATTTTCTTTTTTTTTTTTCTGCAGCTGTCCACGGCTTTTTAATTTCATCTGAGATTACTGAGCGTGATGAGCTTAGTCGTGTTACGAAATCCCTCCATGCGGGCTTCTCCAACGCACCCCCACGCTCTGATGGAGCTCCATGAATTCCCCTTATTGCTGTTTAATGGAGATGGGTACCCAAACAAATGAGCAGCCTTTGCCTGGCTCAGCACCGCGGGTTCTCATTAATCCGGATGCTGAGACGCTGATGGCACTAATTTTTCAGACTAAGCGGTGTCTGCGCCGCACCGCTTCATGGCACTCCCACAACAAGAGAGAGTTTCAATCAGAGACACAGCCCAAAGGCAAAGAGGTTGTAGTGTTCATGTCACACCTGGTCTGTTGAGCGCACTCCCTCACTGTTGGAAATCTCCCCCTACAGTGCCCATCTGTGTCTGTGGGAAAGCACAAAGTGATGCAGGCGTGACAAGAGTCTCTGCCTCAGTATTAAAGGGATGCTAAGGAGAGACATAAGTGCAAATTACATTTAAAACCAAGTGTCTTCAGAATGCAGCCTTAATTTCCAGAGTAATGTTTTTTTTAATTTCAGGCTAAACAAGAAACTTGTCTGTTATATGAGCTGTGTTGGAGGGAATGGGAATTAGATTGCTGGTAAACACAACAATGTTAAAATTTGGCTCTTAGGCTGAACAAGGTTATTCAACCATGCAGTATTGTGAATCTGAAGTTACCGCCAAGCAGAAAAGAATACAGAGCTGCTTGAGACACTTACCATAGGACAGTGTGGTATAGTAAGTGTCTTGAAAGTGAATGTCTGAGGTCTTTGAGTGTAGCCCAACAGTAGCCCTGCATAGAAAAATTCAGCCTTCTCATTCATTTGAAAGCATCCATTCCTGCGGCACAGCAGCGGTGCCAAGGCAGAGAGCTCCAGCAAAAAAAACCCACAGCGTTGTTTGGCAAAGTTTTTTTTTTTTTTAAACCTGGCTTAACTTTTGCCATAACTCAATGTCTGACAAGGCACCGTGTTGTGTGTGTGTATATAATGCAAGTACACTCTCCTGGTTAATTTGTAACGTGAACGCTTTAATGTTAACCGATCGTAGCAGCAAAAGATAAAATAGTTACTGTCTTGTTGTAAAATCCTGTCTGTGAGTATTACAAACCGTTGTCCAGAGTTGCCTTTAAACACATTAATCTGTTACTCAAAGTGGACTTCATTGTCTCACGGTACCTCAAACAACACGGCTTCGGTCTGAATGCCCGCTTAGTCATGTTCTACATATAACCAACTTTATGACAATGTGTCTCCCCTATACTGATACTGACTATACATTTGAGGAGGTTGATATGCTCTACAGAAATAATTTGTATTTTATGTTGAATCCATTAAAAGTAAGCTTTTATTCAAGTCTGAAGAAAAATTGTTTAAAAATACTTGTCAAAAAGTCGGTGATTTGTCAAAATCAAAATTAAGGACGTTTGCATATTAAACAAAAGTGTGGCTCTGAATTATATGTTACGTCTTAGCTAGTAGTAAAAGATCTTTAGTTGCACAGGCGAGAGCTGGTATTCTTCCTCTGGAGGTCGGCAGAGTTTAAAATATTCAGGAGGAAAGCAGCTTGTGTGAGCTGTGTAATTTGGAAGAAGCAAAAAGTGAGTCAGATTGTCTTTAGTATTTTGCACACTACAATGATGTAAGAATGTAATTTATTCATGAAATAGCTCAACAAAACCCTGAAATATTTTGGCGTGCAAAATTGGAATGGTTGTTTAATTTTGATGTTTAATTTTGCTTTTTAATTAGTGTTCATTCTGATTTCTCCAGTACATTTTTGTCAGTGATTTATGAATTTTGTTGCAGACAGTGAAGGTTTGAAAATTTGATTGAATTCTTTATATTTTGGACATTTTGTGTGTTATTTAAAAATGTGTGTGCAGCATTCTGGATCTGGCTTATATGAATTTGTGGTGTCTTGTAAGCCCATGTGGGCTTGGTGTAGTTGTATGCATCACTCATTCATTCATTCAGACATGATTTGACTATAATATGCCATGGTGAAAAACAACAACTGTAAAGCCAATATGTCTTCTTCTAAAATGACCTCACTTAAGCAGCACTTCCTGATCATGACAGCCTCCTTCCTCAGCCCTGGTCGCTGTGGTAATTACGTGTGAGCCAGAGTTCCCCAGTATCCCTGTGGGAGTTCCTTAACCGCTTCACAGTCAGCGAGCATGGGATTCCCCAGGGGACTTGCCGACATGGAGAGTGTCAGCGGGACTGATGGCGCTTTTTGAGATTTATTATGAATTTGCATAGATTTCGGATTAGATATGGGAGTGGAGAGAGGTGGGGGGGTTGAGATAGTGCTTCCATTTTCAGCAGCGATATGGCCTACTTTAGAAATTCAATATCTAGAGTGTGGTTGAGAGCTGGCAGTATAGATGAAGGGAGGGTGATGATGACCTATGCTGTGGTACTCAGGGGTAATAACCTCCAGGGAATATGGGATGGGATGTAAAGTCGCAGATGTTCTTCCCTATGGATTCTCACGTGTGCTTGTCATTGGTCTGTTCTAACAGTGCGGACTAGCCACAGACTCTACTATAGACCCAGTTTGTTAGTCAAACTGAACTGGATTGGTACATTTTCTTTTACAGCTTTCTGATGGATGTTCCACATCTGCTCAGTGCTCATTTACACAAGATGATCTCTCAGCATGAGCCGTCATGCTGTGTTTCTTCACTGTCTGTTCCCTGCCTCCCTGATTCCCCAAGTGCTGCAGAACTTCATGGAACATCTTTATTAGGTGGAAATACCATCTCCGCAAAGAATTTCATATTTTGTAGAATTTTTTTGTATTATTCATGTTGTGCATGTGTGACTAAAAGTTAAAAAATTCTAGGTATTTCAATGTAGACAACAAAATATGTGGGAGATAAATGTTGGCTTGAGTGCAGCGGATTCCTCAGTAATGAACGCTGTCAGCGATGACCCCGCACTTTGCATTATGTGGTGTTGTAACTCATTCAGACCACAATTAATTATTTCTCTGATGGCAAAGGCTTTTTAAATAATTGTTACTGAAGATGAAATTCAGATGGAAAGCCTTGAGATTCCTCAGTGAGTTCATAATGTGCTCGTAGGTTGGAAACTACTCCAGAAGGAATTTTGAGAACCTATTTGCAGAACAGATAATGAGAAGGTTACGAGAAAGGAGCTTGCAGGAGGTCTGTGATTTCCTGAGAGTGCAATGTGCAATCAAACCATCCATCCATTATCTATACTTATTTTGTTCAGTGTTGCAAGGAAGGCCGCTGGAGACTTGGGTTTCACAAAGGCAAGCTACAGGTTGTCACATCAAAAGGCTTTATTAAACAGCTGGACTCACTGGTTGCTGTTGGGTCTATAAAGTATAAAACTCTGACGAGGCTGATCTTTCCAGGGCATTACAATTACAATTCTAAACACATTTCCTGACATATGCAGTCCCAGAAGCTGCAGAAAAGCCACAAACATGGCAGCTACACATTTATATTTCTCCTGATCACTAGATTGTATATTGTAGATTTTGACCTCTTATTAACACATATTCAAATAATATTTCTCTTTCTCCTTTCAGCATGGAATTGAAATGTGGTTGGAATACACAAACAGCAAACGCATTAGTTGTGGCATCGGGAATACATTTTCCTCTTTTTTTCTCTGTAGGTATTTCTCTCCCACTTGCATTCATTTAATAAAGAAATATGCCCTTTGCATGATAAATTTGGACAACCAGCAGAGTTACTATTGATGAATAATTTGGGAGATCTCAGCTCCCAGACTCCAAGTAAGCTTGTCATCCTGAGTTTTCCTCCAAATCAACAAGTCGGTCCTTATTTCCATATCGCCCTCAGATTGTTGCAGATGTTTACACAAATATGGAAAATAGAAATGCTGTACAACTGAACTGAACAAACAGTTCTCAAAGGCAGAGCCTGGAAGTGGAAATATTTGCCCCTATTAAACATCAATGGTCAAATACAGTTTTTCTGTTATGTTAAACCAAAGCTCATTTAAATGCTTTTATCAACTTGCTGTCTTGGACCAAACCAAAAAAATTGGTTATTGTCTTCTGAGCAGCTCCTGCGTAGTCCATCTGATTTACACTTAAATCATATTTAAAAATGCACAATAGATTTAAACAAGACTAAGAGTCTACAGCCATGCGAGCAGCTCTGTGATGCTGTACTTAGGCACAGGTGCTTTAAGATAAGATTAGAAACTTTATTTATCCCGAGAAAAACTGTTGACTAACTATACACACAACTAAGCTAAAAACTATCGATAAATAAGAATGATTTACGAGAGTAAAAAACAGAAAGCAACTGCTGGCTGCCGCTCGTATGGTGCCAGAGCCGGAATTCTTCAAGCTAAATGCAAACGCTAGATCGATACTGCGGGATCGATACTCACAAGCTAGTCATTTGGTATCGATTTCTTTAAGAAATATAGATTATGAAATGATATAAATACAAAACGTGGGTGGCTGCATCACTTCCAAGCGTTTTCAGTACTTTTGTACAATGTTTGTGCCAAAACAGCCTTGGCATATTTAACTGGCCCATGTCACATGACTGTGGAAACCTATGTGACATGAGAACCGAGTGGACAGCCGTGTACAGTTGCACACTTCTGCATCAAACATGTGAGGGAATGGCAGAAAGGAAACGTAGCGTGGTGTGGTGCTACTTTTTGCCTGGGCTATTTGTGACAAAGTGCCACACAGCAGCAACACGAGTAACCTCTTCAAACATTTTACCCTGAAAGTTATAAGGAGGCTGAACGAAAACAAAAAGATGCCTATACATCCAAGTCTTGACCATTATTTTGAAAAATCACATACCCATTTCATACCCCATCGGTCTCAAAATAGGTATCGGTATCGTTAAAATTGTAACAAAGTATCGGTATCATATCGAATTTTAAAAGTTTGGTATCACCCATCCCTAGCAAACCAACAATGACAATGTTTAGCAGGTTTACTATGTCCATCATCTAAATTTAGCATGCTAACATTTTTAATTAGCACTGAACACAAAGTACAGCTGAGGCTGATGGGAATGTCATTAGTTTTGCAGATATTTGGTCATAAATTATTGAACAAATAGAAATGCTGACCTGATGATGAAGAACAGTCAGGGGATCACCAAAGTTATTACAATTCATCCTGAGGGGGACATGGATGTCACATTTTGTGCCAATCCATCCAATAGTTGTTGAGACATTTCAATTAAAACCACAAATACCAACCTCATGGTGGTGCCAGAGGAAAAGACATGCAATCTCCAAAGTCAGTAGGATTCATTGTCTGGGAAGCATTAATGCCTGTACAACATTTTGTGCCAATCCATCCCATAGATGTTGGTTCTGGACCGACCGACTGGCCTTCCCTAAAGCCACACCGCTAGCATGGCTAAAAAGAGCAATGAGACATTTCCCTAACAATAAATTTGCCAAAACCCTTACACATGCTGTTCCAAACTCCTGTTTGGACAAGTGTAATATTATTCCATGTGAGCATCCCTGGAAGGGTCATTTGAGATTTCCACTGCCAAGGTCATCCCCCCCAAACAAAACTCTGCGGCATACTGCATCATCACACCAGTGCTGTGTTCACTGGCTTCATCAGATTTCACAGACACACACACTTACACATTATACACACACACACACATACACCTAATGTTAAATGTGAGAATGAAGGAAAATTAGAAAAAAATGAGAGAAATAGAGTAGTGCAACATTTGACAAAGGTCGCGAACCACATTTAAAAATAATAAATAATAATTCAAAATATAAGACAAAACATTTTTTAACTCCACACTGAAGCCCTTTTATCTGGCATTCAGTAGCCTTGAGCATCAAAATCAATTTAAATTTGTCATGATGCAAAGTACTAAAATCTGTTTTCAAGGCCAAATTTGCTCTCCACCATCGTGGGTGTAGAGCTAATAATAAGAGTATGAATGAGTGTTCTTGTCCAGTGGCTGTGGCTAGTTCAGATATCACTGATCTGAGGCGGGATGCCATCCCCCTTGTTAGCAAAATGACCAAAAAGCATCCCACTTGTTAATCTGCCATCCCCCCCTCTCCATCCCCTTGTAGCAGAGAGCTTGCAGGGGCAGAGGGGTTGTTTAGTTGAATATGTTAGTCTAGTCTTCCTGACTCATTGATCCCTTATCTGACTGAGGTTTGTGCAAGTTAGAATATATGGCCTGATATATCAGTAGCCTAACTGTGCTGTGTATTGATAAATCCAAGGTGCTGTCTGTGGTGCTGAAGTAGCAGACGGATTTGTAATTGCACCTTTTTCTCTCAGTCCCGCCCTTCTGTCAATTTCGGTGCTTCCATTGGACCACCCCCCCTGTTAAAAATGAACAAATCACAGACTGTCTGTAACAATAGCAGAACAAAGAGGACTGAATGGTGTAGATGTTTTTCATGTAGCAGAGAGCATTGGCGGATATCATTGGTGTGGAAGACACTAAGTTACAATGTAAATTTGCACATTGCACTGGTAATTTTTCATGGGGGCTTAGCATGTTATGCTAACAAATTAATCGTTGTTTAACTATGGTAAAATCATGAAGATTTTGACTTCTTATCTTTGAATATGGGTAGTAGACTGCACAAACATTTACTTTTTCAGAAAAACATGAAAGAAATGTTCAATGCCAACTTAAATTGAGCCACTGGAGCAGCGGCTATCACTGAGGTATATGACTTCAGACTTCAGCTCTCTATAGTAGTACTAGCAACTAGCGGGAGCAGTGGTGTTAGCAATAGAAGCAATAAGAGTAGTAGAGGCAGTACTGATGAGGTAGTTATACTATTGATCCAGTGAGGACAGTACAATCACGCAGCTCCCTTGAGAAATCTCTGCACTGCTTTGCATTGGCAGTTTGTTACTGGAGAAAGAATTGACACACTGACACATTGATAAATGTCTTGTCACCTGGAGACGTACTTAATAAACATTTTATTAGCTCCCACAAACAGCCTACAGAGGATCAAAGACATGCTTGTTTGACATTTGGATGCGTTTGGCTGATTGGCAATTCATCATCTTGCTTCACACTCAGAAAGGTTGCCCTTCCATTCATAATTCATCTGACTATTCATTAAATCTTTTCTAATTCAATAAATTATCAGGAAAATTGGTTTAGGAAAATTACAATGCCAGTAATCACTTGGTGGGCCTTGAAATCGGAATACATAAATGTTAAGTAAAAGAAATTCACTTATGATTAATATAATTTGCTCTGGCTCTGTTGTTACAAGTCTACAACAGTGTGAAGCAGATCTTTTGTTCCTTCCAAGAGAGTGAAAATAAACCGTGTGATGTGAAGTTAATTGAAATGGAAAATATAGCAAAACTGACCATTTGCAGTTGACCAGAGTATTCCACACTAGGGGTGAAAAGTAATTTGTGCTGACTCATAGTGATAATGTACTGCAGTAGTTCAGCTGTATAAACAATGAAAGTTTTCTGGTGGGTACTCAGAATGACTTATTCAGACTATAATGATGGGAATGTTAGGAATTAATCATAATTTGCTCATGGTAAGAGGATCAACAGCAGTAAATGCCAAAGCTGTGGCTGTAAAATGGCATCGATACGTTTCTTCTGTTTCTCACCCAGCCACTTCCCGCAGGCTTTTGAATTCTATACCTGCTTCTATTTGCCTTATTATTTCAATGTCATTTTTTTTTTATTCACTAGAGTGGCAAGGCAATGAATTGTCAAAACTTCCACCAGCTGGTTTTGACCAGTGCGTCCAATGTTCAGAACTCCTCAGCAGAAAATTATGCTTCTTTTGAAACAGACAAATAGAAAGAAGGTGAGTGTGCTTTCTACTGCAGATTTGGGTACTTTCCTCTGGTTCAGAGTGAGGGAAATTTCACTGAAATCTTCACGGTTTTTTGAGTATGAATGAGGCCTCACACATCCATGAATCTATTATAGCAATAATATTTTCTAACATGAGCCCTCTGCTGCAAGGCGATTACTTTCTGTCCAAGCTGCGTTACTAAGACTTGCTCTCATTGTCACCTTAAAGGTTGATTATCAAAGAGACCAACTTGTGCCTAAAATTACAGAAGAAGATCACTTCCATTCTCATAGATAACGTGATTCTTTGCAATTCAAGGTCACAAACATGAGGCGTTCACTTTACAACACACTTTATTATAGAAACCATTTACTGCATCATCAAATCTCACATTCTGCCAATGATTATGTCCAATTAAACTGGGTTTGATTTGTGTCTTCCAATACATATAACAGCTCTGCACTAATTGAAAGGATTACATTTATTAAGGTCCTTCTTTTTAGGCTCAAACCACAGCAGCTCTTTGTGTCTAAATTATATTTTCAACAAAATCGTCTGTCACACTTTTTCCTCCAGTTTAGTTCTGCATAAATGAGAACCCACACACATTTCCTTAATTTAAATGGGTACACTTTTTTCAGTCTTTTAACAGCTTTTATCTGTGTAATTTGTAGTGTAATAGAATGTTTCAATGAAAAAAACTTTCAATAACATTCTTTCAAAAATGTGTGTCTTTTCTACGGGCCTAATATAAAGCAATGCACATCTGAGACAGATATGCTGTTTGTTTGACTATGTTTGAAATAAAAGTGAACCAAGGCCATTCAGTCAGTTCCTGTACCCTCACTGAAGCTTCCATGCATTTTTCAGCAAGGCCCTCTCCATAATACCTGAGCATTATTATTTTTTCCACTCTTCAGGGTTGTTGTAACCTAAGGAATGGTTTCATGCACTTAGTGGTGGATCGTCCTGACAGTGTGTATGGTAGGCGCTAGAGGTGGAAATCATGAATCACTTTGTTTAGTTCAGTTTAAAGATCCGTAGACTTTACACCTGGCATTAACATGCGTCTTGGGTGATCCAATCCCAAGTGGACAGCTCTAAGTACGTCAGTTCACACCTGGCATTAGAATGCGTCTCCATGTGTCTCGAGTGACCACCTGAGATTGGATCTCACTTCCCCGCTCTATATGCAAATAAACATGTACATCATTTCTGTTTGCAAAGACCAAATGCGTTGTTGTTTTTATCCAGCAGGAGGCAGCAATGCACTACCCATGCCTAGTCTGCTGGAAATTAAAAATATAAATAAATGAAATGATGTTATTGTTGTGGCTTCTTCTTGTTGTTTCGCACTTTAATATGACATCGTTGGCGCGCAAATGAGTACGTACTTCTGCTTACGCAGAGGAAGTCAGTTGAGTTGGCGTCACAGTGACGTTCAAACCAAAAGTTATCAAAGCACAGGTTGAAAATCATTAAATAAGATAATACTATACAAAAACTATACGAAATGCAAGCTCTAGTTTTTTGTAAAGCTACCATTAGTATAGAAAGTGCAGTAACAAATGTCATCATAGTAATGTCATTGTAACCAAAGATACAGATTAAAGATATTACAGATAAAGTGGTGACTGAGTGCTGTAGAAGCCCAACAGGTCAGCCCCCAGGTGCCAGAGCTGTGGAAGGAATGCGCTGCCCTGAGGTCTGTGCTGGGGACTTTGATGCAGAGACTGGATGACATAGAAGCCTGTCTAGACTTCAAACCATCTACTCCACCATCACCGCAGGAGCAGCTGACCGCCAGTCCTTCCACCAGATGTTGACCATTTAGAAAGGAAGTTCAGGAGAAGACCCAGTGCCTATCCATCCAGCATCAGCATCTGCAACCCCAGCCTGCTCCACCTCCACTACGCCAGTGCCAGGTCCCTCTCCAGATATCTCTGTCAGAGCCTCATTTGACGAACGTGACGAGGCATTTTACAGAGAGAGTTTTGTGCGGGGAGAGCATCAGCCAGAGGTGCACGCACCACAAATCTTCATGGCTCTTGCACCGTTCAAGGCCTATCAGAGCTGGGTGAAGAGAGTGAACTGGAGCGGGACAAATGGAAAATCAGAGTTCCAGAGGTCCATTCCTATGTGACTCAAAGATTCCCAGACCTGTTGGGGGAACAGTGGAACAGGATCAGGAACAGAATCAATGAGAGACTGAGGAGCCCTCGTAAAGTCGACCTTGAGAAGCCTGCAGATTGGATATTGTAGTCACTGATTTGCATTTCCCAAGGTTTGTGAGTTTGTGACTTACTTTCTTGTTTGTTTTCAAATGTAAAAACAAGTGAAAGAGAACGTTTTATTCAGCCATGTAACATAAGAGAAGGTGACAACCAGTGACAAAGAGAATCCTAGACACGTTGTAGTGTCGTCATGGTTTGATGGAGCCATCTGTCAGCCGGGACACCCAGAGGAAACCCCCACAGAAGAAGTTCTCAATATGACACAGGCCTGAAGTATATGTAGATTACTGTAGATTGCTTATTAAAAACATGCTATTGTATAGCAGTGTGTCTTGTCTTATAACCTGTATGAGTCTCCTCCTCTGGATATTTAATAAAATTCAATTATAAAATTCCTATCTTATGATTTTATTTAATGTGATGTGATTGAAGGTTACATTCCGTTGTGTTAGGTAATTGTGGTCAAGTGGTTTGAATATTGTAGAGGACAGGGCTGTTCAGCCAGGCAGCAGGCACAGCTGCAGCTTATCAGGCTGATTAGCAGGCAATATGCATAAGCACAATACAATCCATTTGGTTAAACCTGCAACAAGCAATACTTTGGATAATGCTACGGAATTAAATGACACCATGAGTAATGTGAAAGGGACGGTCTGCACAGCATTTAACTGCTTTTTTGCTCTTTTTGGTTTTGCTTAGACTTTACAGTTGAGTCTCACCGCTCTGTCATGGCCCCATATAAAACCAAAACAGTGAAGAAGACACAAACTGGTGGCTGAAGAAGACAGTTGAGCATCTAGAAAGCTGAAGTCCCAGAGATATTTTTCACAGGATTTGGTGGAGACCAAACCAAGCCTGAAAGACCATTAAATATTGGACTTTTGAGAAGGAATGGAAGACTTGATTAGCATTAATCACACTTGTGACCGCTTAACTATACATTGTTGGAGTGCGGTTGGTGTATGGTGCAACTTTATATCTGGTGATGATGGACAATTCAATGTGAGTTAGTTCCTAAAATGTGGCACTATGGATGAGAAAATTTGGCTTTGGTAATGAGCTTTTTCAACAGTGCATCTTACCTGATGAAGTTGGACTGTGTTAAGTAATAGTGGGTAATACTTTTTAATGTAGCTTTTCTAGCTAGGTTGTTTTTTAAATGTTCATAACATCCAATGCAAATCTAACGTGCCTCACTATAATTAGACTCCTCGTCTTTGCAGGTAGGGCCATTTTAACATTCTGGCAAGAGACTGCAGATGAAAAATGAGTCAGTCTTGGCACATTTACATTTTAATTAATGTTGATTAACATGCACTGTCCACAATAAGCAAATAAATGCAAATACATTACATTAATCAGGTGGACCGAAAAATGACTCCAATGGGAGGCTGACATTCCTGTGTCTGCTGGATGTGTAAGAAGGTAATTTGCTGGCTGGCAGCCATAACAACTTGATTATCCAACCGACGGAGATAGCTGAGGGCATTATTAGGCTGCTTTTGGTAGCCTAGGTGGTAAAACTTGAACTTAGTTGTCTGTAAATCCATGGGTACATTGCAAACAGGCTACCTATCACTGGATTACTTTGATGCAGTTATAAGGAACGTCTTTTTTATGATTTCTAAGCGGATTTATGGAAGTTGATTCGCGATTGACATTGGAGATAAGGAAATCCTTGGAAAGTGTAAGTCACACTGAATCTAAAAATATATGTGTGTAGCATGTCTGTGTACAGATTTGACTCAAAGTGTGAACTTTGATGCAAATTGGGGCAATCGAATGTTTAAGGTTTAGCTGTGCGTGTTCATAAGGCGGGACAAACTATTACTAACTGACTTCCTGTTGTTTTTAGACCCCGCCCTCAGTACAAGAAGAAAAAAAAACATTGACATTTATCACATATATAGTCGCTGAAGCAAACGTGTTAGCATACAGTTGCTTATTTACACACCTGATGAACGTAAAGTCCAATATTCATGTGTTCTGTTCACCAGCTAGTTGCTAACTTGACTTGGTGACCATGGTGCTGGGCAGGTATAGTTTATTACAGCTTTTCACAAAGAAAGTGCTGTCATTTGCCTCAGCTGCCTCCATCTGATGTTGAATAAGGCTTACTAGTAGTATTAAATAGTATTATTTCAGTCAGAGACACTTTATAGCAAATTGTTTTACAGTTAGATATGGTGGATTTGCTGTTTGAGGGAGCTCTTAAAGAATATGAACAGCGACAAAGATTCTGCATAGAGAGCTAATCCCCCTTAATAAATACATATGTGAACATTTAATCTTACATCAACAATAAATCAATGATGCAAAATACCACATAGGAGGAGGTGGGGTGGAGCTGCAGCACCAAACAACGTTGGCACGAGTGTGATCATGAAAGTAACGGTGATAAGTGTAAGGTTATAATGTCTGCAATCAGCTGATGCTAATCAGCAATACAAGCAAGACTTCAGTGCTCTGCCTGAACTAACGCTATGCTTCATTTAATGGTAGTACTATTATAGTATTACTATTATAGTAGCACTAATAGGGTTTTAGCCAAAAAAATCTTGGCCTAACTGCATACCACTGCGAACCATGGTAGTTTTTTTTTTTTCTTACTGACAACACCGATCAACTGCTGGCCTGCTAGCTCCCTAACCACAGCTAGCTACTTCTCCATAAAACACACCACAGAGTGCAGGTAATGTTAATAATTCATTTTACTGTGGACTGCAGTGATGTCAGTGAATAAGCATAAATAATGCATTTAACACAACTTTTAGCTTTTAGCTAGCTGTTAAAACACGACAGCCACTTATCTGTTAATTCCATTTACTACCTGTACTTGCCAAAATACTTAAAGTAAATACATTTATGGTGACTGACTGTCGGTCTCAGGCAGCCAACAAACAAGACATGGTGTCAGTTTGTTTTAATGGAACTTGGATGGAACCTAATCAAATCAAATGTCTCTTCATGCACACACTCAAACACAGATGGCAGCGAACTACCATTATCTGCTTTGAATACATTTTTTTCCTAAGACATCATTATTAACATGCTCATCAGATATATGTATCTTACAACCTGATTAACATAATGTGACATTAAACGTACTGCAATCTGAATGAGGTGAGATAAACAGTGTGTAAATAATGTTATCAGGTTTCATTTTGTCAACTTCATTAACCTTAGAACAGGGAAACACTATGTATTTTGCATCCACAGTGAAGACCATTTGCATCCACTGGTTCAGCTGGGTGTTAACTTGGTGTAACCAAGTGACAAATATTTTTCATTGCTTTATGCATGCCTCTGTAAAATGTTATATGATTTACTTTCATATTTAATAAAGTAATTGGAATTCCACATGTGCTCCTTTTTCAAAATGTAGAATAACCAATAGTGTCTCTTCAGGTGCATAGCTAATGTGTGTTAACTTACAATATAAGTGCAACATCTACACAACACCTTCCAAGAGTGCAGGAATGTATCTCGAAGACGCTTTTCATGCTGCTGACCAGAATCACCCTTCTGGTTTGCAGGCTAGCTGGTTGACCATGATAGCCTAATGCTAATGTACTGTATATACACACCATAGGCTATTGTTAGCTGCGCTAGTTAAATTGTACTTATCAGAATATTGTGTGACAGCATCCTTTGTGGGTCATGTTAGTGTTATTAATTAACTTACTGATTGAGACCATAATGACTCGAGGACAAAATGTACTGACTTAGTATCTGCATCTCTGTTTAAAGCATATAGGATGTAAATAATACAAAATTGGATGATTAAAGAGCTTGTAAGGTCTACGTATAAATGTCTAGCGTGGATGGCTGCTACAAATGCTAAGCCAACATACAAATAAAATCACACCTCAGTCACACACACCCACACATACAGACAGGCACACAAAGTCAGTGCTTTCTATTTTACCACTAAATGAGTAGGCCGACGCAGAATCTAAGAGATCATCCCTGGAGTGCTCCTTTTACAGTGTAACTACACGTTCCTAATCATAACAGTTTTCTGTGTGTGTGTGAGAGAGAGAGAGATAGCAAGGACAGATAAACAGGAACAGTGTGAGAGAGACACGCAGGGAGAGAAGGGGCATATCTGGACCTTGTTTTAACTGAGGTAACACTTGCCTCAGGGTGGAAGGGGAGAAAATCTGGCCTCTACCATTTTTCAAATCGCCATTTGCTTCCCTTTAACACGATTTTCTTCTTGGGCCTCTCTCTCTTTCTTTCTCTCTCTCTCTCTCTCTCTCTCTCTCACTCACTCACACTCACACTCACACTCACACACACTCACTCACACACATGCATTTATTCTACATATACATGCAGTCTCCAACAATGATGCCCATGCTTCAACACCTTGAGCTGTCTTAAACAAAGAGCTCATAAGGAGCTCCTGATGGTCTGAGGGCAATCTAATACATCTGCATATGAATTTATTAATGGTGGATCCACACTTTTATTCTGATTGCTTGTTGAAAATCCATGTAAATATATATAGCACCTAAATGAATATTGCTGCAGCCTGGTTAGTCATCCAATGCTGCTAACAGTGTTCTTTAATGATATGAGACTGTAATGTCTAGCAGGTGTCTGTTACTCTGCCATCATTTTATATTTTGTGGTTGTTGGGGTAAATGCTGCCAATATGTCTGTGTACTCATGCCAACGAAAACACATTCCTGCATATTTACAGTATTATAGTTGACCATAGAAGGGAGTCTGACACTGATGATATTCCACCACAGGAACCATCTTTTTCAAGGTTGCCACACTGGAACAGTTATTTGGAGTTTGTGCACCTTTTCATCTGTGCAAAAAATGTGACTCTGAAATTATATGCTGTGGAGGAAACATTGCCCTGGGCAACGACATACATGTATACTGTATTTGAAATATATGTATACCAAATACTGGCTCTCTTCAACCTTCAAGGATGGCGTAATTTAAGCTCCCTCAAATGTCTCTCGAGCAATTGATTGTATAGTTCCTTGATTAATACTTACATGCATTTCATTGCGTGACTTTACTATAATCCAAGGCAATAATTTTTCTCCATGGCCTCAACACTTCTCATTGAATCACCATTATTGATCTCTCAGGCAACGCAAAAGCATCAGTCCCAGCCATCTTCACCCCACCCGGTGTCAATAGCCAGGATACGACTCCACTTACCTTAGAGAGCTCAGTACGTCATGTCTGTCACAAAACCACTGACTTCATGGATGGTATAAATCATAAAATGGAAATGGTTTTAAGCACGTGGCTGCAATAGCTTGCACTATAAGACAGCCAACTCCATACTGTCCTTTACCAGATAAAATAACAGTGGGAAGAGGGAGAAATTCTTCACGGATAGATGGTCACAGTACAAAATATGCTGAACCTTATATGCAGAGCAGTCTGTCACAATGCTCTGGCGGACATACAGTATCTGCTTTGCCCTATGATCTTTCTGACCTGTTAAGTGGTATGGGAGAGGGCATTTCTGTGTAGTAAAACCAACAAACCATGAAAAAACATAACATTGACTCAACAAAAGACTGATAAAGCATTCTGATCATGGTTCTCCCAATACTAAAGGACCTGAGCTTCCTTAAATTGGTCTTTCTTACACAAGGAATCACAAACATCCTCCTCTCTGAGAAAGAAAAGAACAACCCCTTAAATAAGCCCTTCAGTCTACTGAACAATCAGCCTGGGCACAACCATTCTTCATTCAGGGATGTCTCAGTCTCTCACCATAAAACAGGTAAGTAACAAAAGGTTACTTTATCAGTAATCATCATCATCAGTACAACCAAGACTTGACATTTTTTTTAAAACTCTACAACCATTACAAACAAATAAATACGTAACATAGCACATTAAACCTAACACAGCCCCTCCATAGTTGGTACAACTTGTGAGGTCTTTAATGACATCAGCAAGAGCATAAAAGCAGGAAGTGTTTGGTTGCCACCAATGGTTTTTTTAAGTGTGCTGGATATGATGCTGCCACTCAGCCTTGCTGCCAATTTGTCTCAGTGGCCCCTTTAGGTACTACAACAAAAACAAACAAACAAAAAAAGCCTAAAAAGCATTTTCCCCATAGACCACCATTATAAAAGAGACACTGGTTTCACACAGGACATGAACAGCGGATGAAAGTCCTGTGTTGCTGGACTTTGTCGCTCTTCATCCTACCTCACCGGACTTCCTCCTTTGCTCCCGTCATAATTTCTACGGCCACTAGAGGTGCCGTACATACAAACGTACAAACGTAAATATGGGTCGTAATAAGCTGCTGCACAGAGGACCTATACTGACGTATTTTTGGGGAGGACAGTCTCAATAGTACACAATAATAAATAGTACGTTTTTTCAATGCTACAGATTAAAGATGGCACTCTGGCTAAACAAACAAACAACAAACATGGTTATGAAAATTGTAAGCTGTAAATGATGTAAATGGGGACAAATGGTGCGTTCTCACCTACAAGTGCGAGTAACAGCTGAACCGACCTTTTAATCCATGCATACAGTCTTTGCATCCTCCGTCAGCAATGTGAACTGCCAAAGTGTCCTATATTTCCTCGCCCCTGCGTCTTTTTACGATAAGGAATTGATCTGAGCTGGAGTTTGTCCATTAACTGCTGTGACTGTGTAGGCCTTAAATTATGACTGTGCTTGTATACTGCCCTACTGATGGAGCAGAGGAGAAATAACTGTAATAAGCGCAGCAGGCTGTAGCTCTCCACTGATGCTGTCAGGGAGCACAGCACTAACACAAGATGTGGCCTTGAGGAGACCTGAAAATGCTGGATGACTCATTGCTCAAGATCTGGACATAGAGTGCAGTATTTTAGTCTTAGTATCAACTGATGAACAGTAATTTATCTTTGCTGGGACCCATTGACGTTTACCGGTAAAACCAACCCTGTAACAAATCAGTCATAAAGTCGACCTCATAACAATCGATGTGTTGTCATAAAAACAGAAAATGTTTATGACTTTAATTAAGCTCTGTAATGGCTTAATTCTTTATTGACAATTGGTCTTGCTTTTATCAAACCTCACCTCTTCACATGGTATCATATTATAATACCATAACAACAAGAATATTTAATACACTGAGAAAGAAAGTGATGAAATAAGACATGGATCCATCGTTACTGTAAGCTTCTCTCATCCAAAATTCAATTTAAGGCTACCCATCCTGGACAAAATCAGAATCCAGGAACACTAAAGTACTCTCAGTCAGAGCTCAGAGAACAGTTTCACCAGCCTGTCTCTGTGACAGAGCACAGTAGTGTGACAATGTGTCAAAGCTACTCTGGGAGAACAGGATAGCAGTACAGTCATTGATGTTCAGGGAATGGTGACTTAAAATTGCAGCTCTGATCATGGCAGAGCTTTTGAAATACCCATTCTTACGTTGACCCTGAAAACCCAATGCACTGTAACTTAAAGCAACATTATGCAACAATTTTACCTTAAAATAACAGCTTCAAAATAATTTTGTCAGACTTGTAATAGGGAAAATGGCACCTCTTTCATTCCCACTCCGCGCCCCGAACGCCTGTTCTTGCACTATGTAACTCGGGTTGAGCGGGTACGATGGATACTGTAAGAGGTGCATAGTTTTTACACAATATTTGCAACCTGTGTGATAAACATATCTCCAGAAGATAAAGACTCATTCATTAATAATAGCATCATTATAGTGGGCCGTGAGAAATATGCAGAAGTTAAAGCGGTGCAGCGGGCAATTCATATGAGCTACAGTTTGATCCTCGTGCAGAGACAGGAAAGATGAATAGTGCACACTGAGGGGGTCTCCCACGGAAAAGTGCAGAGGGATGGGCTCGGGTGGGAGCTCACCTGGTGTCTGATGGAGCGCTGGATAAGGTCTATTCATCAGCCTGCCTCAGTGAGAGATAGCCCTGCCAGTGTATCCACTGCTCACAACGGGCTACCTTGAATAAATAATGGGAGATCTGTGGGAGCGAGGGGGCTCCCTGCCATTGACCACAACTGAAGGAGGATCCTCTGTCACTGGACTGCAGAGGAGTGCCAGCTGAATGATGAATTGTTTTTATTGGGCTGATAAGGCTTTTTTTTCCTTGAAGAAAATGACAGCCACAGCATGTCCACAGAGTTAATAAAGAGGGATGAATATTTTATAAGTAGCTTTCAATTGTTTTTTCCAGTTTCCAAGTGAAGGGTGTGAATTTGAGACATACATTATTAGTTGATGTGTCTTACTGTCTGACACATGTACTGACAACAAAATCTATCCCTCATAATCCCCATGAATGAGATTTCAAATATTACACCTCTTAGAAATGTAGGTACAATTGCTTTTACAGCTTATACTAAAACCCATTTTCAGTGAGTCGTTTTCAATAACCAGGTCTCAGCTCCATCACTCTGGGATTTGCACCTGTCAAAGAGCTACAGATGGAAACACACCCGAGAAAGTTTTCACTCTTCACCACTGAAGTTCAATAGGAATAATAACAAATTTAAGGAAACCACCAGCTCAAACCAAACGCAGAAACAAAATCTCTAAAAGAAGACAGATATCCTCCCTGAGGACACAGCGTTGGATATAAAGCTTTGAAAAAAGATGGAATGCCCACTTCCTTTTTATAAAAACGTTGACTGATGTCAGGTGTAACATTTCGTGGATCTGGAGATATGTCCAAATACTACTCATAGCAGATATTTGTCTTATAAAGAGAAAGAAAGACCAAAAAGATGTCCACATGCTTACAATAGTGCAAAACATTAGCGCTGTTTCTCTAACTTTCATTTGGCAGCAGTCTAGCATCTGGAAGATTGCTACCAGTAACTAAATTAAACACACAATTTAAAAATCTGTTCTCTCAAAACAAGGGCCAGTTTATACATTTAAAGGGAAACTCTGGTATTTTTAAACCTAGGCCCTATTTTTTTTTTTTTTTTTTTTACAAATGTTGGGGTCTAAATGACTAATACTTACCAAAAGTTTTGGAATTGGGCCCAGGTTTAAAAATACCAGTTTCCCTTTAAGAGATATCTGCAGAAGAGATGCCTTTAATCAAAGTATTTTTCCCACACGTATAAATTTACACCAATACTCCCTAAAATACACAAGTCCTCCAAATTAAACAACAAAATACACTGTTTGTCCATGCCCTCTAGAACAACATATAGAAGTGTTTTCTAATCTGACGCCCCTATCAGCAGGACGACATCATTGGTCTGTGCCTTCCAAGACAAAAAAAAAAAAGTTTTATGACACCGCTATGGTTAAGGTTTGGTTAGGTTTAGGCAGAAAAACCACTTGGTTTTGGGAAAGATCATAGTTTGGGTTAAAATGACTACTTTGGTTAGGGTTAAGGTTAGGGGAGCTTTGTGGTCATAGTTACAATATGAACACGTAATTAAGGTTAGGGAATGATCGTGATCATAGTTCAAAAAAACAAAAAAACAACACTGACTGTTGGTTTGAAAGGGAGAAACAAACAGCTGACTCCCGTGTTGAAGTCCATTGTTTTGTTCATCCATCCATCCACCCTGACCTCCTCCCTATGTAGACTCATAAAGCTCTATAACAACATCTCCCGACTTCCTCTTTTGCTTTTTTCCATCATAATTCCGTAATGTCGTTTTGGATCGCTTGCTGCAATGACTGATGTTGTTCTTCTTGGAGGACAGTGTCAAAATACATGGCACCACTTCTACTACGGTATACTTCATAAAGAATTAAGAGGTTGGAACTAATGGCCCACCATTAACGGTTAATAATTGATTTATTAATGCTTAATGAATAAGTAATACGCCATTAATAAGGAAAACCTAGTGGAAAGATTCACCTCCCATCGACAAGTTGACCAGTGACAGAGCTGCTCCACTAACCCCCTCCTACTTTATGTATTGATAGTAGAATTACTAGTGTTAACATTATTGCACTGTTTGATTAAACAGTTATGAGGACTGCTGCTGTCTCGTTTTTTCTGCACAGTGAGCATTACATGCTAAGATGATATGGTTATTTCACAATATATCATGAGGCCGGGGTGTAAGAGAATTTTATCTCATCTCCATTTCAAATTTTTTTTAAAAATCCCCAAAATGACAGTCTCATTCAGTCTCAAAGAACAAACAAAATGAGTCAATTTGATTGGAATAGACCAAATCAATCAGTATAAAAATGTACCCTTTGAACACCCTGTTTCTGAACACTCTGCATGCAGCCACTTGTTAATCCCTGCTGGAGCTTGCCTCAGTGGTTTGGTGGGACTGTACCTTGATAAATAATGTAGCGGTCTCCACATAAATTAGCCAATAGATGGGAGGCAGCCCTTTTACTTGAACACTACTAAAAAATGCATTAAAACCTCAGTGATGGGGGAGACTTGATCAGGGGGCTACAGGTGCGAGCGCCACAGGTTATCACAGAACACCTTCCCTAACTGTTGTTAACACACACGTGTGATCACGCCACACGGAGCAGATGCCGAAAAAATATGCCTCCATCTCTCAAGGAAGGAATGTGTGAACAAACACAAGCTCACCACCTGTTGCTGATAAATCTGACCAAGACTTTGGTTTTTATATGACTACAGTCAGAGAAGTCAATGCCTTGTTAATGTTTTTGAAGCCAGGTAAGCTTAGCCTAGAGACCTCAAAAGTAAGGAAATACTCTAAAACCTCCTCCAAAGATGGATGGCTTGTATAACATGTTGTAATTTACATATTTATGAAGTCATTAATTCCTGTATTAAAGAACTGAGATCAAGCTTCTAACCATTATCAAACAGCTGCATTATGAGTGGATTTCAGTGCTCAGTGCTCGGCCTTCCAGACAGCGTTCTCTATCAGGCTGTGTACAAATCCCCCTTCTTTGGCCAGGATCCCAACCTCATGACCCTAATCCTGACCCAATATTAACTTAAAGCTAAAGTGAAGTTGAAGTGATACACAGCCAGAGGGGAAGCTCTGCCTGATAGGCCACACCAGCAGATAAACACTTTCACTTGATCTTTTGACTAATTTAGGGTTATGGTCATTTACAGGCAACTTTCACACACACACACACACACACACACACACACACACACACACACACACACGCTGCTGGTACAGGGTATGTCTTGCCTCCACCATGTAACGGAATGCAATGAGCAGTGTTTGACTACAGGGGGCAAATTTGTACGACTTATCGGGGGCACTTAGGCTAGCAAGTGGGGAAATTTGGGGGGACTTGGGATAACTAGAGAGGCACTTGGGTTGCACGTGAGCCGCCAGAGTGGAAGTTGGGCTGCGCAAGGACACAAACCACCTAATGTCTACCACTTTAAACATGAATTTGATAACTGTACGCCTGGTGATCGTTCCCTAACCTTAACCAAGTAGTTTAAGTTGCCTAAACTGATGATGGAAGAAGTACTCAGATCTTTTAGTAAGTAAAAGTACCAAAAGTAAAAATGATTCATTATGTATATAATTATTGATGCATTACTTTAATGTTGCAGCTGCTGAAGGTCGGGCTAATTTTAATTACTTTATATACTGCTGGGTAGCTTGTGAATTTCTCCTCTGGGATCAATAAAGTCTTATCTTAAGCTATATTAATATATCATCACTTATTCGTTGATCATATTTTGTATTATTTATCTGAGTTTGCAAAGTAACTAATCTTATCAAATAAATGTAGTGGAGTAAAAATTACAATATTTGCCTCTGAACTGTAGTGGAGTAGAAGTATAAAGTAGCATAAAATGGAACTTAAGTAAAGTATTAGTACCTCAAACTCTACTTAAGAACAGTACTTGAGTAAATGTACTTTCCACCACTGCGGTTTGGTAAAGGAACAGCTTTTGTTGGAACCTTATAGAACCAAGATAGAGAATGAGATAGAACCTTTTCTTTTTTCAATTTATAGAGCCATTGATACCTAAAACTAAAAATAAACCTACACAAAATGTATACGTTTGTCAAAGAATAGTGTTATGTAAATTACCAAGTTTTGACAAAGAGGTCAGATAGAACCTTATAATTCTAAGGTCATCATGTATGTATGCGGTATATATTTATAACTGTCACACAATGTGCATCTTCTTACTAAAAAGATATCAAAATCCATATGTGTACTGTGTAAACTGTCTTTTAAAGATGAGGAGGACATGTTCTTCCTCCACCTACAACAATAACTATTTTCTCAACTGAAAATAACGCCCTTGCCTCGAACAAACATATGCATCCGCCCACGCGCGAGGTCCCGGCTCATTGTAGTCCACTCTTCCTCCAAACAACCTGGGGTTGTCTGCAAATGAAACCGTTCTCTTGCTTCCCTCACAACAGACAATAAAGCTGCCACAATGAGGAAAGTGCTTAGAATGAAGGCGAGGATTGCTCATGAAAAACCCATTTCGAGTGGCTCCGTGACACGGCGTGCGCCGAAGACAGAGCGAGTTGAAAAGGCAATAAAGTTACTTACTGTGGTACGCTGACTAACAAGATGAAAAAAAGATCAACGTGTGATGCCTCATCTTTCATGTTGTGGCAATTAGAAGTTGGTATTCGCTTTATGCAAGCAAAGCTCTGGCGAGTCAGCAAATGAATGGTGCAGACATTACATGATGGTTATTCTGTCGCTCACCAGGACATGAATAAACGCTTCCCGGGGGCACAGTGGGATGTCCCTTCTGTGATGGACCAGGGTGAACCAGGCATCGACCTGCAGATCAATTTCCCAGCATTCACAGTGGCAGAACCAAAACCCAGAGGCTTGACCAGCTCATCATCCCCATCCATCTTTAGATTAATAATCTATAACCTAATCCATCCTCTTACATAGATTAGATCTGGCTCGGAAGGAATCCCAGAAGAAATAAACACCCCAGTACTCTAAGGTGTGTGTGTGTGCAGCAGTTACCATTTGTTACACACAGAAGGGGTGTTGAGCTGCAATATGATGCAGTTACTAAGTAATATTAGATATTTTGGCATTAATATTTTCGTTTTTGCTTCCATTGTGAAAGAATGATGATAGGAAAATGCTGTAAACTCGCCTTCAGTGCAGTAACAGCAAGGATTAAAATAAGAAATCAAAACTGTTGACCATTGTCCTGATTTATGTTACAGTGTCTCAATATAAGGAAACTAAAAATAAATACATTTGATAGCGTATTATATGAAGAAAGCTGGGCTTTATATAGTACGGCTGGTAGTACTTTGTCTCTAAAGTTCTAATTTGGGGTGTACATTGGGTACAAATAATGTTCAGCCATAAGAATGTGTGCAGCCTCGCTTATCTTTAGGAACAAAAGGAACGTCTGATACCATCTGCAGCACTTTGCCTGGTTCTAGAAAACACACTCCTGACATAAAACTTCTTTTTCCCTAAAATAAAATGGGCATTTTGTTTTCTCACACATCTAACACCACTGTGTCAAGGATAACATCTGTTCAATTTTGGATTGCTTCTTTGAATGTTAGATTTGAGATAACTATTTGAAACCACTCAACTTTCATGTTATTCCTATTGAAGTATGGCATTAAGGATTTTCTAACTGTTCCAAGTGAAAAGTTAAAATGTGCAGACTGCAGTTACTGGATGAAGTCCTAACATTTACCAAATTCTTTCTAGAGTCACTGATATTCACACCTCCTATGATTGCAGCACGCGCATGACCGAATACCACAGCTCACACTGGTCACACTGACCTCTCTGATTCAGGCTGACTTGGTGCGTAAATGGTAAAAATGGACTTCACTTATATAACGCTTTTCAACCTTAACGGTTCCCAAAGTGCTTTACAGATTGGTCTCATTCACCCATTCACACACCGATGGCGTTAGAGCTTAGGGTTCAGTGTCTTGCCCAAGGACACTTCGACATGTGGACAGGAGGAACTGGGAATTGAACCGCCAACCCTGGGATTAATGGATGACCTGCTCTACCTCCGGAACCACAGCCGCCCAATATCAAAATCAGATTGGAAAAATGCAGAGATCTGTTATTTTCATCTAACTATTTGGACAAGTATTTTTAGTCAATCAGACTTGGGTTTCTTTTACTTGCTACTACAACCCAACAGATTCTCTGTAAGAGATTATGTTAAAGATACTCTCAATGAGAAAATAAGCAAAACACTTCAAAAAAGATTATACATTTATAATGAAGTGCCCCTTTAAAGCTTAATTTCTGTCACCCTTAGAGACATCAAGCACTTGATCAAAGGTGCTGAATAATTAAATACCTTTCATGGAGATCATAAAGATTAGCCCAATCTGGCTACTCTCAAAAATAATATTTAAAACAGAAGTCATCATGACGTGAAGTAAACATTCAGTATCCCTTGGATCAGTTTATACGCACTCGGGTGCTTTTTTTGAACACTTTACAAGCACTTTGAAATTACAGATGGCAATCTATGTTAGGAAGCAAAAGGTTAATTATATTCTTGTCTTTATTCAAAGTGATGATTTATTCTCGCTGAACTACTTCTGATTATTTTACTTACAAGTTCAGGTTCTATTTATATTGCGACATGAAGAAGAGTCTTTGCACACTTTACAAAGCACATGAAAACATCTATTTATCCAACTCACAATTACTCATGAATATTGCTCACATACATACAAACATGAACATTGACCTGGAATGGAATAATCATATACTCAACAGGTTCATTATTCATGAATGATAAAACACTGTATACTTCTGAATATTTTGAATATCTAAGATATACATGGGTGCAAATATTTGAAATAATATGTTTCCATGAAGGATTCCATGATGTTTATAATTAAGATACATAACATAGAAGAATTACTGTAGATATTGTACATCATTGTATACCATGATCATGGAGAATACTCCAGAGGCTGTGCATTATTTATAGATAACTGCACGGCTCTGACATAGCAGCTTTATTATCAGTAATAAATACTAGCTGTTTCTTGTTCGGGATTTCTTCTGCTGGTTGTTGAAAGTTATGTTCATTTCAGTGTTGACAAAGACAATGGGTTTCAATTTAAAGACTGAAGATGGTATAAGCATGATAACGCATTTCTGTGAAAAACAATGGACTCCGTATCATTTCATATTTTTATATAACTGCATGGTTTGTTGTGAATCATCCAACAAGCCCTCATTTAACAAAACAGGTTTTTGGTTAGTACTTTACATGACTCATATAAGCGATCTAAGAAAAACATATTTTTACAATTAGCTACCATGCTAGACAGCTATCTTGCTAAGGTTTTGTACACAGCTCATGCTAATGTTTGTTAGCAATATTTAATCAGGGATGGAAAGAGTACTAAAGTAAAAGTACTTGTGTAAAAATGTACTCAGATAAAAGTAAAAAGTAGGTCAGTTAAAATGTACTCTGAGTAAATCCTAGCTACTTTACTGCGCGACAGTTTAGCTATCTAGGATGTAAAATCTTTGAACCTCAGTATCTCAAAACCACTCAGATCTCAGACCTATAATCCAAGGTATAAGCAATATCTCATACATATATCTGTCTGTTCACACTCTACTGAATGTGAAATCCTAACATAATATGTCAGATTATATTAGCATTATTTTTTTTATTAGTTCTTATGTATGTGTATGAGTTGTTGATTACACACTTTTTCAGCATTGAGTTGCAGCACCTTTGGATATCAGAAAGAATACCACTCAAGGCATACTTTCAGCCATGTGCTAATGCTGCAGACCTCCAGTCAGGTACTGTTGAGAGGATTAGCACCAAATACAAACAAAATAATCACAAGCCTCCAACAAACACAGGTATGTGCTTTTCTCTCACCAGGTATTATGCTTTCATCTTCTGCTGTATATTTTAAAGGATCTTACTCTCTAGACTCCGGAGAGAGAGAGTCTGCAGCTGTGCTACATGACTGTCTTGAATCCTCCAGTAATTATTCCGGCCTCTTCTCAAACATTTCTACAGTACACCAGTTTATCAGCTGACAGAAAGATGTAATGAATATGAGTAATTTTTCATTAAGTTTTTATTGGCAGGCTTCCATCTGTCTGTCATCTTGTAGTTGTTGTTGTTGTTGTTTTGCAATTCAGTATGTTTCTTATTTTCATACCAAACAATATGTGCTTGGTATGAAAAATGATGTGTCATTGTATTTCATTGTATTCCATTTTATTCTACACAAACGATACGTATAAGCTTAAAAATATCCGTATAGTCTGCATGACCTACAGCAGTTGAAAATCATTGCACTACTTTTCATCGTTCCATATCCACTCATAGTAATTGTATGTAATGATGTTTCTCTGATTGTGTTAATATCAAGAGAGTCCTGTTGGCTCTTGGTCTAATTGCCAAACCTGATTGCTTATCTCTCCCATCACCCTCTTAGGCCCTACACCACATGGATTCATGAACGAGTTGCAAATATCTCATTTTCAAGAGAAAGTAAGCGTGATGCCACTGGCCTGTCAAACTGTTGCAGCAAATTATGGCTTTGTGAAATGACAGTGCTGTGGGGTATTATTGTAATTAGGAGAGTGGATCAGTGAAGGCTGAGCACAGCCACAGAGAGCGGATCTCCACATACTCGTCTAGTGTCTTGTTTGAGCCACAATGTTGATGACCTAAAATGATGAAGCTTAAAGGCAATTTAACTGGCTCCTTGTATTGGCTATCAACGTTTATTGGCATGGTAGGTGAAGAGCTATAAGGGCCCCAGAAGGTATGGAGAGATAGAGTGTTGTGTGGTCGCATTGACGGTTGTGCCTGGGTCTGCGAATGCAAAAATTACAATAACGTGCTTGACAGATGTGCTTCCTCTGAGTGAAATGACTGTTAATCCCTGCCTCCTTTAGTTACTGTTGCTACACCTGTCAAGCTTTCCATTCTCACAGGGCACATACACAGTTTTCAGTGAAAACTGTGGCAAATGTACAACTTGAAATTCTTTGTAACTTTTGAAACAACTGTTCTTTGATTTCAGACAGAAGTCAACAAAAGCAACTTTTCATTTCTAGCCCATAAAAACTGATTTTTAGCGACCGTCACTTTTCAGCTGTAGTAAGCTCATTTAGCTAACATAGCTCCACGAGTCAGTTGAAAACACTGTATCTGGCTGCCTTTTTAAAGTTTCCAGCTGACTCGTACTTAAATCTTGTAAAAGGGATCTTAAATATGCACTTGATGAACACAGGTGGACGTTGAGTTGGGGTTGTTTTGTGAAACTACAATTTCCAAGGTCAAGAATGAACTTTGATGCCTCTGTTTAGAATAAAAGCAATAATGTGTATATACATCTACTTTTCCTTTTGGAAGTTACATTGGATTTTCAAGCTAAATGCCTGAAATGTAAATTAAATGATCCATCAGAGCTGAAGGGTTGGTGAATTAGTCATTTTGATATAGGGTTGTATTATGTTGGCTCATAAGTGTTACGAGAGACAGACCCAGGTTCTTTACTGTAAAGCTTGTGAAGTCCATATCTGTCATTAGTTTATTATGAAGGAGTCGTCACCTGTAGTAACGAAAGTCATCAGGTATGAAGAATGATGGTAATATAACATGATGATAGTAATTCAGTTCACTGCATGAGCCCTATTAATCTTGTCACTTGAAACCCATTGCAGTGATTAAAACTTTTATTCATAATACCAAACCTATGGAATCTGGTGCATAGGCACACAGTATATGGCTTAGCTTATGGAAGCCCAAAGTGTTCAACATTAAATAAATAATCAATTGTGTAAAATATATATAAACAAACCAGTAATTTATGAAATAATTAAATGTTATTAAAACTCACTAAAACTCATAATGTTATTTCATCATTCATTTTCATAATAACAGACTTTTATTAGACATTATTTTCATTTCATTTTTTTCAGAAGCCAGATTTTTTTTTTCATTATTTCATTTTCCAAATAACACTTTTCTTTTATACTGTCACTTTATACAGTATGACAGTGGTGTTGTCCCCACCCTTTCACCTTTCAGCCAATCACATTCCCCCTGCCTCTCTAAGCTAACAAGCTCAACAAGTGTTTAGCAACATGTGTGAATAGTAAAAATCACTAGCGGTGCCTGGAATACTATATTACACTGTGCTATATTATACTATATCATGTTATATATATGTATGTATGTAACATATCTTTACTTATTTTGGTCCTGGTGCTGCTGTAACACCCACATTTCCCATCTGGGTGATAAATAAATGATTATCTTATATTTATTTAATATTGAACACTTTGGGGCTCCATATTAGCTCACTTTACGGGCTGCTGCTAAAAGCAAGACTTTCTTTGCTTACTGATATGTGTCATGATATTTTTCTTGTTCTTTATTTTATTATTAATTTCATTCCATTCCATTTGGCTGTGACTCATTAATGTAATGAGACCACCTGCAGTACATGAGCCTTGGCTTCTTGCTTACATGTTATTCATGTTTTGCTACCTAATATTCTCCTCACCATCTGTACTTGTTCCTGTTGTGCAAATAAATTGATGCTAAAATTGAAAAAGTACACTTTGTGGTCTTGTTTTTCCTGTAGTGGGGGGGGGCTGCCAGCTAAATCATAAATCCAGTGTGAAGCACATGTGTCAGTATCAGCACCAACGGTCCCTTTGTCACGCTCCTGTCCGCAGGATAACAACTGGCATCGCACTCTCCTGCCGGTGGCCGTGAAGATTTGGACAGGTAATCCTGTTCCCCAGCCACGCATTTCATGCAGGCAACCCAACTGAGAGCTGGCGGTGGAAAGATGAGAAGACTTAAAATCTCATTTGGAGTCCATTGCATGGGCAAGGTGAGTAAACCCCAGAAACGATGACCCATGAAATCAAGGTGCGGACAACTGCCTCCACCAGGCCCCATCCTCATTACAACATCTAGCAAAATAGGGAGGAAAAGGTCACAGAGGCTTCAAGACGAAATGTATATTACGTAGATAGGACTTATATGAAGGACATACACAATCTTGACATTGTCCGGGGGTATTATGAGGCACAGTGTGAAGTTAGATGAAAGGGTTTCTGTGGATATTTTTCTTTCAGTTCCTGCATGTACAAAAAAGCCAGGTAATCAGACATTGTTAAGCCTTCTCAAAAAATGCAAATCGCCGGCTTTTGGTTTCATAACAAAGAGTAAATAGGGACAAGTCTTTGTGTCCCACTGAGCTGTGATGGACTCTGCGAGATGAGGAAGCAATTTCCCCTTCAAAGCAAATTGAACAGAATTGATTCGGTCCCATCCTCCGCGAGAGTGCAGCTTCAAAGAGAATGTTTCTCCAAGGCCTCGTAACCAGTGTCATCTTACTGAAGCAAACTAAATCCCCCGTGTTGTGCGTGTGATCCACTCCCCAATGAACGGGTAGTTAATTCATTCCTCTAAAAGACAATTAGTCTGTTCAATCAAATCCTTTGGGCATGTTTGAATTTGGATAAGTCCAATTTCCCACCAAAGCTAATGATTAATCGCTGTGATTACCCACTGTATTCATAAATAGAATTTTTAATCGACACACATAGTGAACCCTTCTTATCCTTTATCCCATAGTTTTGGTCATGCATAATGATTTACACCACAAACAGCGTTTTGGTTTATTAATACGACTCATTATGTGCACCTATTAAACTTTAATGCTGATCACAATGCATATGTATGACTTCACTCAATGAAATTTGAAAATTTTAGCATTTTTATTTACATATCAAATGGTCTATATCTGCACTGCAGGAGTGCTCATGTTATGACAAACAGTGTGAACACGTATCCTTGTAAAGATCAACTCAAAGTTCAAGACACTTGATAAAAAGAAGAATATACTTAGCCTTGGGGCATTTAGTATTCAGGGCTACTACAGTGATTCTTTAGGCTACATGCGTTCATAGCCGTTCAAACAGAAACTGGATTTTTCAAAGCTATAATACAAAAGGCTGAGATATAAAAAGCCAGTCACTGAAAAGAATGGAACAAAAGCAAGTTCCAAGGGGACAGCAGATGGGTCTGTTTTCAGGAGCAGGGAAATTGAATATCGTTTTTGCAACATTTTTGCAGAAAAGAGATTTTCTTTATTTTTTATTTTTTGTAACAGATCTAAGAAAGCACTTGGCAAATTGTTGTAATATCATTCACTGTTTGAACTGGAGTTGAATGGAATGTTCCTAACATTAATAAGATTTTCTCTTGACTTGAGATGAATAGAATTCGATTTGAATGGATATTGGAATAAAAGTTGAACATCTTTCTGTCAAGTAGGTTTTTCATTTGAGTACATTTTTTTAGCCACCATGTGCATGCAGTGCCAATTGTAATGCTCCAGAGAAGCATCCTATTAACAGATTCGGTAGCCACACTTGTATGGCTTTCAGGTATCAGTAGATTAAAGGACCTGAACGGCTAGAAATAGTTGTATCTCATTTGAATGGACAACAATACAGGAAATCTTGCTTTCTAAAAGATATGATATATGTCCATTAGCCAAAGCTTTTGTATATTTCTTATTTATTTATTGAGAAGCTCTCAGGAATTGCTTTAATGCTCAGCTCTGTCAGTGTAAAGAGAAGGCAGGCTGTTCATTAAGTTGGTTGAATCCAGTTTCACCTGCAGGTACTACTAATCTATTAGCGCCATCCACCACTCGCTGTGCATCGAGTGCTGTGCACACAATGGTGCTTTGTAGTGACAGAACAAAACCTGGAAGTCACTGAAAGGACCTTTTTACGCGATGCATGCATGCTCAGTCATGCACATAACTTGGAGCACTCCAGAAATATTAGTTATTGAAGAGTGATAAGAATGTATTTTTAATTTTATGAGCACACATCTGCACATCAAGTTGAATACAAACACACATTTAGTCAAGTAAATTATGTTAATTGTGTGTTAATATCTGTATACAGTCGGCTTGACTGCAGCGCACTGCATGTTCTGACATGGCTTCATCAAGCACTGAAAATGTATCAGAACCCTTGACAAGTGTGCAATCCAACATGAAAATCACCAAAGTAAAGTTCACATGGCAATGCTCTTTAAAGGTTTTCATATGCAGATACGGAGACAGACAGATCTATGCAAATACGTGTACAAGATACAAAGACACTCAAACACACCCACTCCCGCATGCAGCCGTATACACATCCATACACACTCTCATCACCTATTCAGGCATGACAGATTAAAGTGAACCTGAAGCTGGTGATTCAGTCACAATATACATGGCCCCTAGCATAAAATCAACCCCACGCATTTACACTGAGCTCGCTGCACTGCCCATTAATTCATCTGCCAATACACATCTGCACATGGGAAGTAATTACCAGAAAGTCTGAACATGTACAAGCAACCACCTACAGTAATTTACACCGGCCTGTACATGTTACATGGTACTTTTAGCTGAGCATAATCAGCTGACATTAATTAGCAGAGTGTAGCCTCGTTCCAGTATTAGCATCAACCCTCCAGTTTATATCAAAGCTTAAAGGCTTAAATACACTTGAATATGCTACTATGCTGTGCAATAATACACTGCCGTATAACATGACAGGATTCAAAAAATGAATACAAATGAATGTCATTATCTTCCCCATATGCAGACATTGATATGCAGCCTCAGACACTTGGAAGGCAAAAAGCTAGGCAAGATGCAACGGGCAGGTTGGGTGTACAACATCCCTCTAATGAACCCCCCAGATAACAATGCATGATGGGAAACAGATGTGCTACAATTGTTCAATTAACCTCCAGTCTTTTGATACAGAGGGTCCCTGAATATCTCTCAACATGCTCAGGCATAACTATCTGCAAAGCAGGACCCAGGGAGACATGCGGACAACAGAAATGAGACAAAAGAGCAAAACAGAAAGGATGTTTTTTTTTTTCTTAGACAAAGAAGCAATGCTGAAATGCCGTGACACCAGAGGGCTGTGCAAGTGTAATTTATCACCTTCTGAAGGCCACTGCAGACACATTTACTCACTGTGTCATGAAGAAGCATATTTCTCCCATGCCTGTGGAATCACCTCATATCAGCGCCTTTCCAATGTAACTGAGAGTTTCCCTCAGCAGTGTAATAAGATTGTGTCCCTGTATGTCATACCATCCATGATTAGGGTATTTCTCAATGTTAAATTCCATTATTGATGCACATAGTGTCAAGGGTAGTGAATTAGGTGTGCTGGGATTGGGTAGACGTCTATCTGACTATACTGTTCCTAAGGTGTAGCATTCTAATGGCTTTTATGAAGGAGGTATAAGACTTAGATTCATTCTGTTTCTCATTTTGTGAAGACTACATTACAGTTCTGATATATCATGAACCAAAATTGTTAAATGGGTCACTTACTGCTGGACATTGGAGTCCTAGGCCATGAGGACAGCAATCAAGGCTTAAACATACTTAAATTTGGCAATTTTCCATTTTGTGGTCTTTTAGTGGAAGTAGGTAGCAATATAAAAAAATAGAGATAAAAGCAGAGATTAAAGTTGGCACCATGATGACAGGATGCAAAAGTCATACTGACAGGAAGAGTGATATAAGATGTACATTATTGGTTTGTGAGTGCAGAGGTTCAAATCAGCTGGGTACATCCACAATGGTATGAAACATGCTTTTTAACCTGACTCTCCATCATGTGCTGCATAATTATTATGAACTGGTGTGACAGGTTCCTCTGCCATGTTCGCCGTCAGACCAAATTGTGATGATCATGAATATGTGCCTCATTATGTATTGTGTGTGTGCACATCTTGTGGAATCACTTCAGTTTCATAAATGTACACGGCTTTACAAACAAGTAACTACCGCTAGCAGCCTGGCTACTGTCCAAAGCAAGAAACAACCCTAAGAATCCCAATTTGAACTAGAAACTCCGATCTCAGTCAGTGCTGTGATAGAGGCAGAGTAAAACACCTGGTAGTATTAATAAGTAGGCAGGTTTAGTTACTTACTGATAGAGTAGAAAGAATGCCAACTGAATGTGGGTTTGGAACCCTCTCGAATCCTGGAGCTCTCTCCATCGAGTGAATGTCCGTCCGAGGTTCACTCTTGTTTTACCTCGGTTTTCATCACTCTTCCTCTTCGCCTTCTTTTTCTTTTGCAGGGTAGAGTTTCCACAGTTACTGTGGTTGTTCCACCGTCCGCCATTTCTGCTAGATTTAGCTACTGATAGCAACTGAGAAAAACAAAAGTGCTATCCTCCTTTTTTTTTTAAAGAACTTTATTGAAACAATTACACAAGTTTTTACACCTTGTGTAAAAGTAAGACAAGATAACACTTTATTGTCCGTTCACACAGAAATTTGTCTTGCATCACCTGCTCCAACAATCATCACAATACATAATACAGCATAAAAAGGACATCTAAAACATAAATAAATAACATTCTAACATAAAGTCCATGTGTGAGTGTATGTATGTAGGCAGGGGGGTGTATGATTATAGTCCATGTGTTGGGGGGACACAGTCCAAGTGTGGGGGTGTATGGGTGGGGGTGGGGGGTTATTCACCTCCTTGCACTCCTCTGTTTGTTGAGCAATGTTACAGAGTGAGGAACAAAAGAGTGTTTGTACTTATTCTTCCTACAGACTGGCCCCCTAAAGCGCCTCCAGGAGGTAGTACTCCTCATGTAGAACATGAGAAGGGTCCAGGGCAATTTTCTCAGCCAGTCTGAGGGTACTCTTAGTGCAGCCTCTTGCTAGTGCTATCCTCATTCTCTTTATACATCCATGGCTATCCTCTTTCTGTTTTGGTTGGCAATGGTTGACCCACTTCCTAAATCAAGTCTTCTTTTTCCCCGGCAGATCGTACCCTGGCAGACAGAACTGCACAGTGAAAGCGAGGCTTATAGGGAACCAATCTAAATGCAGATGGTGTCATTATTCTTTAGCCATGACACTGTGCAATCAACATTTACTAAGTTCATAATGATAAGTTAAAGCATAAAACTTGTCTACTGCCACTTTAATCATGCACCAAAGAACGGTAGGTTCAGGTGCAACAGATTCAAACTTGCAAGAAGGTCTCAACACCAGTTATGACTTCACAGTGAAAGTGGTATATAAACATAAACTGGGCGACGCCTGCAAGCTAGTTCAGGCAGTCAACTCGAGCTATACACATGTGACATGCCTCACTCTCCACAACCATCTACCAAACACACCCTCCCAATCTGGCGGTCTATTTAAGCTGCAAAAATGTCCCATCTCTCCCTCTGCCTGTCAATGCCACTGCTGCCCTGCATCATTACTGCTGCCTGTTCTTTCAGCCCCACCACCACCCCAGCATCCACCTGCAGGCTCCGGCTGGGGGGGTTTAAGATATTTGCTCGTCACTCCCCAATACCTCTATGTAAACATATCTGCAGGGTGTGATGAGGTCGGAGCCTAGACGCAAAACTCTAACTATGTTCTGCTGCTATAATAAACATTTCAAACGTGAGTTGCCTGACTGAAATGTATGTTTCCTGGCGTTACTGAGTTAAACATCTATCTGCATATATAGATATCAGTACATAGACACCCCATCTATCTACTGAGTCTACAACCTGTGTCCCAGACCCCTAGTGGGCCCTGAAGGCCCCAGGTTCAGTGTGTGTCAATTAGTTTTTAGTCATTTTAATCGTTTAAAAATGTGTTTGGTAATATGCACTACTTAAGCTCTGTATACGCTACAATGATAAGAGCCTTAGGGCAGCTCCTGCCATAATCCTGAGGCCCCATGTTGTTGAGGGGCCCTGTGTCGAATCTAGTTTTATTACCTTTATTATTTCACTATATATTATGCTTACCTGTACTGTACCTGACTAAATTCGTGTTTAATCAAATTACCACTAATTAATTGATGCACAGCAAACATGGGCATGTACTGTAGTATTCCAGCAAAGGAGAACTGGCTGATTTATATGGCTGTGGGCAAAATATAATAAAGCTGCTGTGTAGCCTGCTGTGAGTACTGTGCTTAATTGGAAATTAAAGCCATCTGAGGCAAATTTGTGATTTTGGGCTATACAAAATAAACTGACTTGACTTGAAATTAAAGCAGTATTTTGTTGGGGGGGTTTTTTGTTTTGTTTTTGGCACTCAGTGGAATTAGCTGAAAACACAAGGCTGGCATCATCAAAAGGAAGCCATGGCTTATATTTGCCCTGGGTCCTCCTCCTGCAAGTTAATCCAGGTCTGCATCAATATTACAAGGTGTTTTATTTGTGTGTGTGTGTGTGTTGTCTGGGTCCATAGAGTCCATTTAATTGTGTTTTGTACAATGCTGCTTAAAAGATATCTTGTGAAAACATACATACATATTGGTATTTTATATGAAGCCTTTTCTAAAAAAAAATGAATGTGACTGTAGAACGCCTTATTTGTCACCGGCATTAAATGTTTGTTTGGGAATGTTGGCACAGACAGTGACACTGTCATACCTGAGGTTTTACTATCCCCTGGCCACCCCCGTACGGAAATTTCTGCGGTTGCCCCTGAAAACCAATCATCACCGGTCACTTGTACACATACCTACCGCGCTGCGCTGCGCGAGGCACATACAGTATAGCTGTCAGATGCGGTTGCGCGCTTCAACCGCACACCGAACAAAGACCGAAAACACTGATCACCCCACATTGTAGAGTTGTAGAGGGGGCTGCTTTGCTTCTCTGCCCGGCTGTTTTGTCTCACTTGGATAGGAGGACTGTTTGTGTCGGCGTCCCAAGATGAATCAAACCGCCACCGTATCGCATCAAGTGAAATGCCAGTCTACGAAGGCCATCAAGGTAAGCTTTATGGATGTTTATTCTTCGCTGCAGTGAACTTATTCGTGTCTTATGTAACTCTGTATCAGCAGCAGCTCTATGACAGTTCAAAACTTCAGTGCGGCTTTGGTGAGCCGGTATGCGCATTGACGCACAGCACTTTGGAGATGGTTTGGGGATATGCATGTCAGCAGCATCCCCATTATAACCCGATGTTAAGGCTCCTATTTGAAACAGTTTCATTTTGACATGAAAGTAAGCAAGTAATGTGATTCCCTTGGCCGTGCTGAAATGACGTCCAGTGTGAATGTGTTGGATGAGGAGCCACACACTGGCGCAGTGGCGAGATTTCATTCATATCACGTCGTGCTCCTTATTATTATATTGTCTGTATGTGCTGACAAAAAAAATCACAGAGGCTGTCTTCAAACAGAGCATTCTCTAGTGTCTGTCTGCCACCTCCACGCGGGTATGGCGAGAAACATCTCTGAAACGTTTCTGCTTTGAATTTGGTCTTTGATGGCGCATCAGTTGCTTAACTTTAGCGTGCGCGGTCTCGGGAGATCATCCTGATTTTCGACCTGTTGTTAACAAATCACATGAAAGTGGCTACAGGGATGGGGAAAGAAATGTGTGTGTTTTAAACAGGACGTGAATAGTGAGAGGACAGGTAACGCAGTTTAGTAGGCTACACACCATGGTTTTGCGTTCCAGTCTCTGCACGGCAGCATCCGCATTGTCTTCTTCAAACTGTGCACCTAAACCTGGGCTGAAGGAGTGTGGAATTTGTGTTGGTGTGTGCGCGTGCGTGTCTACGTGTGTGTGTGTGTGTGTGACTCAACAGCGGTATCGATTTTGCCGCGGGTTCTGCATCACTTTTCAACCTCGAAGTCCCACCAGAGAAATTTAGCTTGGGGCAAATGTATCGATCCTCTTCCCCACTACCCCATAATGCGTGCAATTTTGGAACACAAGGCTGAATGTTTAGAATTAGTGGAGTTCAACTTATGAAAGATGAGTTCAAATATTAAATTGGTTAACCAGATCCGTGATGCCTTTTTCTTCACCATTTTGGGCAGTTCGAATCAGCAAATCATTTGAATGACTGAGCCAGGTCTGCTTGTAGAGTGTCACTTCTGGGCACTGAGCTGTGAGACGTCATCAACAGCCATCACTTACTGCTCATACAGCCATGTGTGCTCCTGATGCTGGGTCCTTCTCTGGGTCCTTCAGCTGTCATCTGTCTTTGCAGTGCTGCTGTTCACCAGAGCCAACCATTCTATAAAGCCATAAAATAAGATGTTCATAAAAGGCACTGGGTTGTGTTTAAAAGGAGGTTGTCACATTGCATATGTTTTGGATGCAGGGCATTGTGGGATGCACCCAGCCTGGTATGTTAAACATGTCTCAAAAATGTTTATTTTCAGTGTTGCTTCAGGTTAGCTAATGCTGCTTAGATTCGGTACCAGCTCTTTGGTACCAGCAGCCCATGTAGCCTAGCTACGTTTTGGATTTAAAGGATGATTCAGGTTTATTTCAGCTGGCTTCTTGTTCTCAAAGCTTTGGCCGCCATTTCTATCAGTTCATTGCTGAGATCAGAGAACACAGAAAAATCGCTATGCGCCATGAGTCCGATGGGGCAAGAAACAGGTGATCAGACAGGTTGTGAACAAGCTAACAGTTTAGCCAGATTATCTAAACCATTTAATTTGGATTTGAAGGTAAACTTTAAAGCGTACACACTGAAAATATCAGTAACAATCCTTCACTGCACAGAAAAATTTTGCATGCACAACTACATAGCAAGTACAGCAGGTCAAAGATGAAGCAGGAAGTCGGTCTGTAAACTGAGATGGATGTTCACAACAGTCAGTTTGGATAATAATTCTATTGTTTGCCTTTCTTTTCTATTCCAAATTAGTTTGGCTAATCTGGGGTTTGACTTATTTCCCTTAGTTCCCTGATCTCAGCAATTATCTTGGTGATAGAAACAATGGCCAACCTTTGTGAATAAGACCAAAAAAATCCAGCATTATCCCTCAGAGGCCCTATTATTTATTCAGTTTAACACTTCAAAATTCAGTTAATGTGCTTCATCAAGACTGTGTGGGTGCGGTTTGATCAGATTTAATCGACAGCGACCAAACAACACTAAAACAAACACACACAAAGATTTGCTAAATCCTGATAGATGTACAGAAGTACATGACATCACCTTTTTTCCAACTGAGCCCCACCTACTTTAAACCAGTGAGAAGAACTAAGACAAAAACACAAATACAGACACCTCTAATGTGAAATAACCAAAACTGTAGTGACTTTGGCAAAAAAAGACAAAAAAAACCCAAAACAGTGTGGTTACGCTGGATTCCATCATTCACTGTAAGAAGCTGACTGAGGAAATGTGTTTTCAGGGCCTTTAAACAAGAAGAAAGCAGAAACAGTGTATTACATAAAAGACTTAAATGTCAGCAAGGTTGGTGGTACACAGTCACTGGAGGTCCATTGACAAGTTGGCCTGGGCTGAGTTTTTTATATACTTACTTACTATTATATACTATATTTTACTGTCATTGTCTGTCGACTGCCGCTTGGATGTCTACACTTTGTGGTTTCAGCTATTCAACACCCAATTAGTAGTGCTTGTTAGCTCATGACTCATGAGCCACTCGAGGCCTGTCATTGAGACGGAATTTACCAAAGTGTCCAAACACACCTTTACTTGATATGGTTAAATCTTTATACCTGCATGAGGCCATTTATGGAATCACAGATTCACAGTCAGTCAGAATGGAGCACCATATCCCATCAATTTGATTTGAATTATCTACAAAATGTCACAGTGGCAAGGGTGGTCATTTGGGAGTTTGTGACTGCTTTAAATCAATGAGGATCAATGAAGGTACGTAGAAAAAGCAGCTGATTGGCTTCAGCAGATGGGGTAGAAATGGCAGAAAATTCAGTGGACTTCAATTTGTTGCCATACAGTCTGAACACAAGAAAGACATCTTAAATGTCCTATTGTGTTAATCCCAAGTTGTGTTGTAAAGGAAAATGAACCATGTTCCATATACGTGTCTATAATGGCATTTGTTTTAAAATGACCGAGAATATGGCAGTGAACAAAAGGAGTGAAAGAGCTTGTGTTATTTTTTTGTCTCGGTTGGTTTCACTACAGCTTGATGTGCTGACACATACTGACACAAGGACAAATAAAAGAACAAGGTATTCTGTACACAACTGTAAATATTCTTAAAAATACATTTCAAGTTTCTGAACAGTGGGCAAATATAAAAAAACCCCACAATATTCTACAGGAACAGACTGGCTGAGCCAAATTGGTTTAAGGATCTTTGCTTTGTCTTACAGTGACGATAAACAGAGCTGGAATTACATGCCTTGAGAATATTCAGCCTCATATTTCTGTTGCCTAGAGGGTTGCCGTGTGCGAAAAGACATTTTCTCAATCTCTGCGTGCAGCAATTTTGCCTGTCTTTTCACTTTTAGGGAAAAACGCACAGCATTCAAAAATTGGTGCATGATGCACTTTGTCTCGGAAAGCAGTCAAACAAGCAGGGATCATAGTCAGGATTAAGTACTCCAAAACTCCTCTGTGTTGCACAAAAAACCCCAAAAAAACCTAATCTCTTCATGTCTGACCCCCATCGTCTGGCACTGAGGTCTTAACGGCTCTCTGTTATCCTCTTAAATGCCCCCTCTTCATATCATAGCTGTGTCCTTATGCCAACATAAGAAATCCAATTAGGACGAGGCAGCAGATTTTTCGTGGGCTTTAACTCCTGTGGTCTCGCTGACTTTAACAAGGCTGGATGTGGCCCGGGGCACGTGTCGTCAGCGGCCCTCGGAGGTGTCAGGTCCACCCACATGCAGATTGCAGCTATAAACTGGCATTGTCGGAGAAGCAGGGAGCAGTGTCAGTGCTCCTCTCCTAGTGCGCGCATCACGGATGGGACGCAAGGTCGTGTAAGAGAGTGCTATATTTCTCAAGCTGTGCTGTAACGTTGTGGATTTACACAGCAGGGAGCTCGACAGGAAGTTTGGCTAAGAGTGACAGTGATTTGTCTAAGTGCAAAAGACTGAGCCTCTTGTTTTGAAATACCAGTTTTAGGATCCTGTTTCATCATGACAAGATAAAGTCTGAGTGTGAGCGTAGTATGGCTGTATCCGACACCCGCTACCTTTAAGCCATTTATAGTCGCATCACTTTTAAGGTTCTTGAGTGGACAAAAAGCCTGGAGCTGAAAATTAAACTGACAGGACGTCTTTACGCAGTGGGCTCAACAGTGTCTTTCATAAAACCAGATGTTATAGACCCAAACAAACCCATAGAAAATTACACATAATCTGTGAAATTAGATAAAAAATGTGTCTCACCGTATTTATCATTCCCACTTTACCACGTGACGCTGGATGTTCTAAAAAACAGCGTGTAGACGTGGTCTAAGGTATGTGTGGGGAGCCAAATCCTCACCACACGTTCTTTTATAAATAACAGTTTATGTGTGGGAAATGCACGTCCTGGTGCATACACGTACAAATGATATCTCACTCAATTTTGCTCTTCAAAATAATGATCCGGAGAAAAAATATAGAGCAAATTGCATGGTGTGAAACGAATTCACATCGGGCTCCAGGTGGTTTCATTGACTCCCACACCTTCAGTCAAAGACAAGGACCTTAGCAGTGAATTAGCTCTGCATCAACACTTGTTCTGTTTTTTTTTCTCTGCCAATAATTATTTTGAAGAGCAACTTGAGCGAGATAACATTTTTGAGAGTTAATTGCATCTTGGTTTACCAATATTTACTGGTTGCAAAGTTGAGCGCGCTGAGTGGTGAGTCTTATCTCAGAAGTCATTAATTAGGAGGCCTCTTCACCAAATGATAATCAATGATTTACTCTGCATTACATTGGCCAGGTAGAGGGAAAAAGATGCACTGGATTGTCTGTTATGTAGTCCATGAAAACTGCCTGTTCTCAAAATAGAGCATTTTTTGTCACTGGAGATATATTCGGAGTTTAAACACTGACGTGCTTTGATCCTGCTCAAAGAGAGCCTTATTTCAGATAAAGTGCTTTGACAAGTTCTGATGTTGCGGTTGAAGTGAAAGAAGTTTTTTAAAGATAAGTAATGAGGACAACTGCGAGAAAGAGTGAGCTGCAATCAAACTCTTTCCTGAGTCGGGAAAGATTCAAATTTCATGTCATGTCTACTTCTGAAGCATCAATGGGGTTGTTAAATGGTTTAATGTGAAACTTGTCCATTTTGAGAAGTGTTTGCCTTCAAGCTGGAAAGCCAAATCCCAGCAGATACGCCACGTATTCAAGAGTTCAAGTGATGCTGCTTAGATTACTGTTAGTTGCTGTGTATTGCGTGATGTGTTTGTGTGATAAAAGACAGAAGAACATCAAAATGATGAAAAATATTCATAAAGACTAACAGAGATAGAATCACAAAATACCGAATTCCAAAAACATTTCACTTTCATTTATATTTTGCATTGTGTGCACAGCGGCTCGCTCAGATACACTGTTCCTCCGAGGTTTTTCCTATCGCTGGCAGGAAGACCAGCATTGTTTGCAATCTCTCTGCCAGCACGCAGCGCCGATAGCTCTCATCTCCGTAACTCAGCAGCCTGGATGCTCGACAACTCAGCCGGCAGGTTATTGAACCTGCGAGGCGTTCCCCTGTTCCCGGAGATCTATCACGCAAACAGTCTTTAAAAACTGTTCGGGACTGGCTGGCTCGGGGAGTGATAGATTGCTGGAATCAGTCTCATAAGAATGATTGCATTGGCTCTTGAGTCGCTGAGTCTATAAATTATAGAGCTATGCCAGCTGATCTCAATATATCCTCCTCTCCGAGTACATCTCTCATTCCCAAACCTCACCAAGGAATATGTGATAGATGTGTCGCTAATTTGTTTTGTGGTTGAGACATATCTGCCTCTCATTTGCATGAGAGTGTTTCCTCTTGAGGCTTATTTGTCCCTGTAAAGGAAAAAAAAAAGTAACATGTCATTTGCCAAGCCATGCATATTACACTTGCACTCATGGGTCCTATAGAGTCCTTGCTACTGCATAATGACTTCCCACTTTAAGATCTAAAGTAGTTGCTTGTGAGAACATAATGGCAGTTGGTGTTATTGAGAAAAAAACAATTAAACACTCGAAATCTAAAAAGGAAAGTGTGTAAAGACGTAAATGGTGTAGTTCTGCCCAAAAAGCTTCTATACCTGACGATTAATGGTTCCAAAAACTGAACGTTTCTCTTCTGAAAACACAATCACAAAGATTGATGGGTTCATTCACATGCTGAGTTTGTCTTGTGCTATTTTATTATGAAAGCCATGCAGCAGAAGATGCCATTTAAATGCTATTTGGCAAGTTCATTAAGACACAAAGTTCTACTGTTTTTTTTTAGACTGTCCTCCCCAAAAACACGTCTGTTATTTTAACCCAAACGATGATCTTTTTCTAAACCTAACCAAGTAGTTTTGATTCCTAAACCTAACCAAACTGCGACGGTTTCACCACATGTTGTTGTTGTCGCCATGATGACGAAGGTCTGGTACGCCTATATATGTCGTTTTGGGAGTCATTGACAAACGACCTATCCTGTCGTTTAGGCTGGAGAACTTGTTGGTGTTTTTATACAATAGAGGGAAGTATAACTCTTTATTCCTCACTGTTACAAAGATTTTGTAAGAAGTTATATTCTGTCGGGTGAAGTTGGGTGTGTGAAAGTCACATCAGTGAGATTACGTCAGGCCCAAATGGGCTTCAGAGCCCGCTGTGCAGTGATATTAAGAGGTGTGAATGTATGACAGTACTAGTAGGATGCACTGAATCCCGAGGTGCAGTATGACTAAAATTCTAGTGGAGTTTTGGTAATGAAATAAGTAGTAAAGTCCTCACTGTGCTACAAATGACAACATTTTTTAAATTTAGTTATAATTAGTTTAAGATTAGTAATCATCTAAAACATTTGAGAAAGAAGTAAGTTTTTCGTAGAGTGGCAGGAGGGATGTCATGCAACAGTTCAGTGATCAGGGTGCGTTCACTGTTTTTTACAAGTTGATTCAATTTACATATCTTGGAATATCTGAACAAGAACCCATATGGAGTTTAATTCTTATTTGATGCTTTATAAAATCCTCCCCATAAGGTGGACTGTAAGTGTTTATTTCCCGCAGGTGTTGTTTGTTGTTGTTTGCTTTATGATTGTCTTTCATGGTGTTTCCATATGGAAGTGCCATATGTCTTTGTCTTACCCGCTCATCCTGATCGCAGGAGAAATGCTTTGAAACGCGATTTTGACTTCATGCCATTTTTCAGAAGCCATCTACAGAAAACAAGCTTTCTTGGGGTCTCAGGCGAACCCCTGACTTAAATATACTTAACATATGTTAGTAGTGGTTTAAAACTATGGCAGGGGAAAGGGGAGAAATCTGATTATTGACCAACTCCATGCAAAGTGGGGTTTTAGTATATTAACTTGATTTCTTACAGTAATTTGTTTTCTTGTGTACACACTAGACACCGACATGCACATAAAAACAATCATGCCTTTTTGGAAAAACCTAAATCCTGTCTGTGAATATTAGGTTTTTGTATAGGGATAAATTGTGCACAATTCTTGACCACATTGTTGTAGCACCAACTATTTGCTGAAATTTGGCTGAAACTGTACAAAGTAGCAACAATTATGGCAATTTATGTCAAGAAGACCACATGTACAAGAATTTAGCAAACAGGAATATTCTCATGCATATCTAAAAACAAATGAACTATTTTGGGGTCTCATTCAAATATGTTGTATACCCAATTTGGTGTAGTGTGTAGGTGGAGTGGTAAAAAAGTGTTTTGCAGCGAAGTGATAATGGCATAAAATCTGTGTAGGTGGAAATGAGTGTGGCCTTTAAAGATAGATACACGTCGAGCCAAGGAATCAGGGGGAAAAAACAAATCTTTCTATGGCTCACAGCTCGGGAGTCCTGTGGGGAAATGTAAAATGAGTGTAAAGGTTCATTTTTGACTTTGGAACAGGTAGTTGTATTTAAAAGATTTTTTTCAGCATCTGTCCTTTATTGGACAGCTGACAGTGTAGAGGCAGACAGGGAAAGAGGAGAGAGAGATTGAGAGGTATGCAACAAGGTTCTCAGCTGGAATTGAATCAGGGACTTTGCGGTTATATGCAACTACGCACTTAAGGGGCACCCCAGAAATAGTAGTCTGGCAAAACAATCTTAATAGAGTACTCCATTGATTAGCATTGCATTCGTATAACATTGTCTGACTCACAATGGTTAGGTTTTTTTAAAAAAAAGTAGAAGGATAAAAACTGATGCAGCATAACCAGAGCTATCGATTTTTATTCCATGCATTCTTCTTCCTTGTCAGAACCTGGCACCTACATTACCCACAATGCAACCTGTCCCAGTTTTGGGTGTGTTATGCTAGTTGTGACTAATGTAGCCTCAAGCCGCTAGACTCATGCAGAGACGAGTAGCAGGCTACAGAGGGTTTTTTTTTTCCAGAGCTTTCAACTGCATCTCAGGACATTCATCAACAGATGGAGGAAAATCCATCGGCCAATGAAGACAGTCAAATGTGGCTGAAAGCTCTGGGGGAAAAAGCTAGTAAGTGGACCTTGAGTCTAGATTGTTTTGTCAAAAAAGTAAATTGTTTTATAATTGGTCACATGGTGGCGCTGTTACAGAAAAATGAAAGGCCTTTTTCACAGAAGACATTTTGACATGTCGCAGTAAGAAAAACACAAGTGTAAATAATAACATGAGTGATGGCTGAATTCCATTTAGCTGCTTGAGTTTCAGGGTCCTGGTATTGTGCATGCTGTCACACTGTCATGACTTACTGGGACACTTCAATAGAACGAAGCCATTGTTAATGGTATTAGTAACACCTGTGCTTTTCCTGCTATGACAAGTCAAAAAGTCTGCTGTGAAAAAGGTGTAGTAGTTAATCTTGGGCCAGTGGCCAAAGTTCAGTTAAATGTGTCAGCTAGTTTGTGAGATATCCTGTTAACTATCAGACACGCAGGACTGAAAACACATCTTCCTGGTGGAGGTGGAAGGTGAGGAGGACAAACTGGATAATACTGGAAACACAGCAGCTGATGAAAGACTTCTTGTCAGCTCCTGGTCATTTTTACTCAACACCATTGATGTGAGAGCTGACGTTGTCTTTTGAAGGGAAAATAACAATGAGTGGAACAGCTGGCAGACTGAATCGGAGGAGAACTTTTTGAAGCGAGGTCGTGCCCCGGTGAAGTGTCATGCAGTGAGGAGGGAGCGTAACCTGCAGCCTCAGTTCTGGATATTTCATGTTGACAGAATGGATTTCAGTGAGACGTTTTAGAGAGAATTGTGCTGCTTGCACTGCAACACTGCCACCTGAAATACTGCTAAACTATTCTTGCTGTCTTTAATGAAGACTATTGCCACTATAACTGTCTGGCCATGGGTTTCTGATTTCTTAAGCAAGACACGTAAGAAAATTTTCAATTTTTTGTGTTTTTCAACAGCTATTAATCTGTTATTTCTAGGTATTTCTTCTGTTTTCATTTCATCTTCTCTGTTTGTGGACTGTCAATCAATATTAACAGATTGACCACACATACACACACACTATTTTTCCTATTATACAGTTAAATGCCATCTTATTCGCAAGAAGGTGGTCTTGATTAGAGGAGGTATTAAAGAGCCGTTCTTTATTTCAATGTTTTGATGAAATTATAGTAGAGAAAAAGCATGGAAATAACCTGCATTAATGTGAGCACATTAGCATGCCAGCCTCGTCTGTGAGCCCCCTGATGAGTGAGAACAAAATCTGAATGTTTTTATTCTAATCAACATCAGCAGACTAACAACCAAGTGCGTTTGGGGTGATCTACAGCTACTGTGACCTCTTCTTGTATGGCATCACATAGACAGACAATCTCAGTGAAAACAGCACCCAGCAGTGAGCATGAGTTAATTAACACAGGTGTGGGTTTCATTCCAGGTTGAGACAGGGGTGGAGGGATCAATTGTTGTTCTCATGCTGAATATAGCCATTAAACCAAAACCTATTCATCATTTTCACCAGCTGACACTATTGGCAGAGCTGTTTTACTTCTGATTGATTTCTGGCAGCATGGGAGCATATTGCCTCAGAGGCATCTTTCCCTCTAAGGACATCCAGTCACATGCTAGCTAAAACGCTATATGGAGTGTATACACCAAAAAAGGTTTCTAGCTTCGGGGTTTACTTCCGGGGTATGTGGCCCACTGAATATGCACAGTAGTGTTTCTCCTGCTGGCCCCACCCGCGAGTTCCCGCTCTGCCCATAGACTTTACATTGTGATGATGTCACAGATTTTTAAATCGCTTTTGTCTTTCACAAATATAAAACCTCCATGGATCAAAAATTCATAATAGAAAGAGTCATAATTGAGCTCGTTTGCAGTTTTACAGACGTCTCTTTTACAATGGTGGCCTATGAGGAAAATGTTTTTTGGGCCGCAGGGGAATTTTTGGTGACTGGAAAAAATTGGAAGCAAGGCTGAGCGGCTGTGCCTTATCCAGGTCTTATTATACATCCATGGGTGTAAGTCGTGCCTTATGTATGCCATTCCAAGTGTTGTAAAGGGCAGGTAGAAAATTACACCGGCAACAAACCAGCGTACATTACTTACTTTCTCTTTTTAATAAAACTAACTAGTTACAACATAATTTCCGTCACTAGTTATAAGTGCCTTTCTTTCCCATATTACCCAAATGATGCACTACTTACACTCTGCAACAATGTTTTTATTACAGCTGAATTAGTTGTTGTGTAGTTGTAGTGTAAGTAGAAATGGTGCAACGGAACACAGAGGTGAGTTTAGTGCGAAACTAACTAGCCACTAGTGCTGACTGACACTCAAACTTATCATCAAACTTATGTTCAGCTGGTGGCTGCAGGACCCTTTGGGACTCTTATCAGTAGTATCATATATCATGGTAAGGTTACCACAGGAAGCAACATTAGCTACTCTCTCCAGCTTTCATATAAATGTGTACCAAGTTTTAGTGGCCTGGTTTTAGCCAGACCATAAACAGTCAAGCGGTAAAACCATCTGTTTCACAGCTTGCCAGCAGTCTGTCCAGCAGCTCCCTGACACAACACTGCCAAGTTTTTAAGTTTAAAGCATAGGGGGACGTTTGCACTGTGAATACATAAACCAAACACAGTAGTCTCCTCAGCCAAACTTCAGTGTGCTAAGGAGCTTATCCATAAAGGGGAGGACTCCCTGTATCTTTGTTTTTGAATGGTTCACGTGCCACATCTGGAACAAAGTGAATCCAGAGAATCCTAGCAGCGCTTAGCACTTGCTGCTGTTTTGAATATTAGAATTCAAGATCTCAGCTTTCAAAATCTCCCCTCACTTTTCCTAAACTCAGACTTGCACATACAGCGCCATTTCTTTCCTCATCAGAAGATGATAGTTATAACCCCTTTTGGCCCTTTGCAAGACCCAACAGTCTTGTGGCCTTTGGGGTCATGTTAAAAAAGTTTTATGTTAAGAAAGAGAGGCAGAGTTAGACTGAGAATATAGCAAGTTTAACCTCTCCATTTCCTTCATTCAGTTGTCACAGAAAATATCTATGACTATCTTTGGATAGGACTAAATGTGTTCACTCTACTCAATGTCTGAAGTTCCAAGCCCCTTTACCCTTCTATAAGTACTCCACAGGCCTGTTTGAATGTACATTAATATTCCAACAGTACCGTATGTAGAAGCCTTGAATATTCAGATTAAGCGGCAGCATTATGCAAATGTCACAATAGCTGGGTAAGCTCTTGCCTTGAAACACAGATACACGTCACTCTACACCAACCTTGTATCACTTTCTGTTATATTATGTCTGCAGTGCATGTGCAAGCTCTGTTTTCATGAAACCATATAATATATACTTAATATTCACGCAGGGGCTTTTATGAGCTGTGAAGATGCATTTAGACTTATGAAGGATAAACAAGACCCAAGATACTTTAATCACTATTAGCTATAGGCCAGAATACTGAAAGCCTGTATACAGACTTTATGAGAGGAGAGGAGGCAGTGGAGAATAAGTTGAAGCAGAGGACAGAAACAGGCATTAGCATGTGTTGACATCTCACTGTTACTGCGGGTAACATGGCCAGCGAGGGGCCACCAGGCCACCTTGGCTTTCAAATGACTGTCTCCTGGCGGTGAAAGACATTTATAAAGGTTTAATTCAGAATGTTAGCATGGGCCTAAAAGGCATGCTTTGACATTTCAATTTTAGTTTGCCTTTGTACTTTACTGAGCTAGGGGAGAAAATGTTTTATCTATCTATCTATCTATCTATCTATCTATCTATCTATCTATCTATCTATCTATCTATCTATCTATCTATCTATCTATCTATCTATCTATAGAGATAGGTTAAAATCTAAAAGAAAGAGATTAAAAAAGATAATATTGAGAAAAATCTTAATATCAAGTTAGCCTTTTTGGACACATTCTTGTACATTGAAACATCTATCACTTCTATAACCCCCACATCATACAGAAATCATAGATTAGTAATTGCCTGAGAAAATGTCCAGATCTCCTCCTAAGATGAGCAGTGTAGAAACACCCTGGAGATGGAGATGGCAAATCTAACTTCTTCTTATTATTTTTAAATCCTTTCATTCACCAATTGTTTCCGTCTTTACAAGAACACACTGGGATCTATTTTCCTGAAACTGGCACAGGCTCCTGGTGCAAGTTCACATAGGTGTGATCGACTAATTTTTGAGCTCCTCTCATTACCTTTAAAAGCAACAGACACATTGAGTGGACCAGGAGGAGAGAGGCTGTAGTGTCAAAGAGGAGAACTCTTGAATCACCACAAAGTGTACACACCAAACATACATCACCGTTGTTATGCTGTCAATGGAAGATGATATATTTTGCAGCTGTATTTATGTCCCAGGCCAGGTTTCCATCCAAATATAGTGCAAAATGTAACAAAATCAGCAAAAGAAAATGCGAATGAATGTGCGTTTCCATCCACTTCTGTTATGCAAACAAGAGGAGTTGGTTCATCACAATAAACAGCCGTGTCATTAAATCATTGCACAAGAAGAGGGTGCAACGAGATGACGTAACTTGAAATAGTGGAAACCAGTATGATGGAAATGTGACATTTTTGTTTGTTTCATATATTAATGTATTATTATCTCCAGTGGTGCGGGAAGCTTCAGTCACATGCTTAATTTTCAGCAGCATGTATTCGCTAAGACCATTGCACTTCGTCACATTTTGCTTTTATTGATACACCAACTTTTCCATCTCAGTCAAGTGTAAAAACTTTTTTGCGTTTTCAAATTTTTTTTTATTTCTACTCTGTTTTCTTATGAGCAAATTGAAAATGCACATAAAAACAGGTGGATGGAATCACACCTTCAGTAAACACTGATATTCTTATCTGTGCGTACAATAGACAAAGGCCATGTTTCCAGTGAGGCAACGGCTACAGTAAGTCAACAAGCAAACCTCAACATACATGAAAAGTGTTATGTGATTTAGGAGAGGTCCTCAGATTAAAGCCATGAAAATTGCTTTTTGACCTCAAGTGAACACAACCCATGAAATGCCGATTTTTATAAATTTGGTAAGAAATGCCAATATTAACACCAGCATTGATGTGTTTCATCACAGTACAGTCATATCATTTAGTTTACAGCTCAAAAACATGTTTAGGTGTGCAGTACCTCTTTAAATGTATTGCTTAAAAATTGGCTAGTTATTGTCACATTCAAACAAATTAGATCATAAATAAATAATCCAGCACTCTGTCCATTACATTTTTCACTTCAATCTTATATGTTGGTGTTATATGGCTCAGATTTTATTCAAGCCTGTATAATGAACCGAGTCTGCAGCAAAGTTGTATAATTAATTTATTATAAGTTTCTTTTCAGTAATGATTGGTGATGGGCTCAGGAAACTCCTGACCTCCCACAGTCAGGACTGAACGCGCAGGCTGCTTGGTCAAAGTAGAGCAGATAACCTGCAGCTGAAGCTGATGTGATCCTCTACTCTCTCCCTCTGGGGGACAGTGTGGGAGACTGTCTTGCTCCACTCTGGGCTTGAGAACAACAGATTTGATCTCTCGGCCGCACTCACCATCTACTGAAAGGTTGCTCTTTAAACAGAATATAAAATGAACGGTGAGGAGGAGGCAGCGTTGTTTTGGCCCCAGTGATTGTTAAATCTGCACTTGGTTGAGGAAGCTTTCAGACAAAGAAATCTTCAGCACCAAGGACTGTTCTTCCACAAAGGCCAGTCTTTTTAGACATTCTGCACATCGCTATTGTGATGTTTTATTCTGTTACCTTGTTCATCTGGCAGAGAGGCAGGGTGTTGATTGATGCTGCACCTTGAGATTAAGGTGTGAAAACCTGGCCAATTAACGGTTGGTTTGAAATCTACTGCACTGTCTTACGTGCTAAGTGAGAAAGCTTTTTAATCAGTAACACATAAAACCATGGCTGACATATTGACAGGTTAGGAATGACAAGTTCAAATGTAATTTCTAAATGCAAAATTGCATTAAATATAACCAGTACTCATTCAGAGGTTGTGTGATGGACAATAACTGGACTGGACTCAACACTTGACATACTATTCATATGTCATCGTTTCGTCCAACATGAACGACAGAATAGGTTGTTTGTCGATGACTCCCAAAACGAGATATATAGGCGTACCAGACCTTCGTCGTCATGGTAACAATAATAAACACGAGATTAACGTTGTGAAACTGTCGCTCTTTGGTTAGGTTTAGGCACCAAAACTACTTGTTTAGGTTTAGGAAAAGATCATGTTTGGGTTAAAATAAGCATGTTAGTAAGTTAAGTTTAGTAAATTAAGTTACGTGACATGACTTACTGACGTAACTTAACTTACGTATGTAACTTAAAATAAGTCAATGCTGACTTTTGGTTTCACACGGGACATGACCAGCAGTCTCTTGGGTGAAAGTCCTGTGTTGTTTGACCCATCCATCCACCCCGACCTCCTCTGTATGTGGACTTTGTCTCTCTTTATACTACCCCACTGGACTTACTCCTTTGCTTCCGTCATAATAACTATGCCCACTAGAGGTTGGCATACATACAGATGTAAATATAGAGACAGAGCGCAATTAAGTCCCGCCCACACCAGAGGGGAAAACAATTCATCGCTCTCCATTGACTTTGTATTGCGTGAAGGTGCCTCCTTGTCACTTCGCTCTGCTAGCAAACAACAGGAACATGCCTACAGGGTAACAGGGTAAAGAACCCAGAACTAAGTTTTTATAAGCTGCAGAACCCAAAAACTGAGTCTTCAAGAAGACAAAAGTGGATACAGACGTGAAGCATCAGCAGGAAGAATGGGAAAACTGTGGGATCCTGACACTCAGTATGTCTACATGTGCAGCAGCATTTAGTCACTGGTAGCCCGAGTCAAATATCCAAGTGTCAGTTTTAGGCTAACTATCTTGCTGTAAGTTAAGCCAAAGCATTTTGACAGTAAGCAACTTGTGTAGTGGAATGTGGCTAAATCAGAAAGCTATGCAGTATTACGTTTGCGAGTACCTTAGCTAACTACAGTAACTTAGATTGAGAAGGGACACTGAGATAGACCCACTGTATTGAGTTTGTCCCCTCTGGTAGACAGAGGGAGCTAAAATAATCCTCTGACATGCTGAAATCTAATGTTTTTAGCTAGCTACAGGCATTTTGTTAGTGTTTCAGCCCTTGGTAGCATATTGTGGCGCCGATTGTTTTCCCCTCTGCTGGGCTTGGTTTTCAGAGTGTGATGTGCTCTGTCTCTATGGGTCGTAATAAGCTGCTGCACAGACAAACTAAACGGACGTATTTTGCACAAGTCTCAGCAACGCCTAAGAGTTTAATCGAACCCTTTCACCAACTATTTACCTTTGTCTCAGTTTTATAACCTGATAAGGGAACTGGACTTTCAGTGCTTCCAGGCACCTGAATGTAGAATACATTTAGAGCATCTTGCAGCCCCTGACTGGATATTCACTGAACAAAATAGGCTGGACTGTGAAATGAATGTATTCCTATTGCCTCTGCTGTGGCTCGAGGCTGCCAGAGAACTCTGGGGAGAGAGGAGTTATTGCTTAAGTGTGTTATGTGTATGCTCTGTGCATTTGTATGTATAAAGTGTTGTACCGATGTGCCTGAGGAGGAAGCCGAAGCTCATCCCAGTAACACAGTAGAGGGGAGGGGAAGAGGTGTCAAAACATTAATGAACGGCTGTGAGTTCCTCTATTCACTGCTCCAGTGTGGTGACAGAGCTGCAATAATAGGAGCTGCACATAATGAGTCGCTGCAAGAAGAAACACAGAAACACACACATACACATACAACACACAACACACACACACACACACACACACACACACACACACACACACACACACACACACACAGTGCAGGAAAGCTGCTTAAAAATACAGTTTGGGAAGAGAGCCGCTGGCCCCTGTTGGTTACCAGAGGAAGTGACCAAGTGCTGGACACATTCAGTTCGACTGGATTCAGTAGAAGTTTGTCCCTCGGCTTTGAAACCTCTGTTTTTCACTCCCTGTATTTACAGGCTTTTGGCCTAGTCACTACATGTTTTAGCCAGGCATGCTGTATATTGTTATTTTTAGTATAACTGGGGCTACTTAGAAACGGCAACAATTTGCATTTGAATGGTGTTTAAATTGTTGTAGGACAGTTTTACAGAAGAATCTGATATATCTGGCAGAATTCAAGACTATTGTAATTTCTATGGTAAATTACCCCATTGTTAAGTGTCTCTGTAGCCTCATTGTAGTATTGTTATCTGTTATTATTAGTATTGTTTTATCCATTGCCTGATTGTGTAACTTTTTATGCTTCAGTCTATTCAAACCACGATTGGATTTACCTGGTAAAATAAATAAAAATAAGACGAGTTTCTGGTCTTCTTTCCACCTGTTTTTGATACAGCACAAATATCTGTACATCAATAAATGGAGGAGAGTGTCATTGTTCCAGGATAATAAGAATCATGTTGATAGGACATTCTGGGCCTTAGTAATGTCTGAAACATGTATTTTCTCCCTCCTAATATTTTTTTTCTTATTTCTATTTGGGATGATTGAACATGTTCTGAGTGTTGGCACTACAGTTCCCATCTTGCTTTGGGTGAAGCCAACAGGAAGTATAATGTTGCCATGTGGTCAGTGAATTGTAAGCCCTACCTTAGCTGTGTTGTTTTAGCTGGTATTTCTTTAGTTTTTCTTGAGTCTCCATCATGAAAAGTCATGCTACGTCAGGACCAGCAGCTTCTGTTTGCTCTGTATGTAACCATGCATATGCAGACAACAGTCAACTGGATTAGTTTTGATACAGAAGAAAAACATCTAAACATGAAGATCATGATGCAAGATCTACATTTATGAGGAGCATCTTTTTTGTGTGATTTGTAAGCAGATTTACGGGCACTTACCAGCGATGGACATCACTGGAAAAAGTAAGTCAATGTTATTCCAGCAGTATGTGTGTAATGTCTGTTTGTTCAGATTTGAATTGGTAATGAGACTAAGGGTTTAGATCTTTTTGACGAAAACAGCATTGATCAGGTTTAAAGGCTTCTATAATAAGTCCTATAATCTTAAAATATTTAATCATTGAAGCAGTGCTGTCTTTGGATATTTTGGTGTCCTAGACCAAACATTCACTCGTGCCCTTGAGGGAGCTGATCTTCTCAAAGCCAAATGATTTAATGATATTTTAGCATAATTCAATTTTCCATAAAAAAAAACAAACAACTGATTTCAAGACCTTTCCTACAATTATGTATCATTTTCGTGCAGAAACCTTCCCTATTGTGTCTCGATTCAAGACATTGACACTAACAAATCCTCCTGGTTGGTCTGATCTTTGTGATGCGTTCAAGTGCAATTTACAGAAGACATGAGTATTTGATCAGTTGGCTTTTGACCGCTTTAGATCTTTGAGATCAACTTTTTCAGTATGGTGCTTGTTCTGTCCGACACTTTGGTCTCATCGTAATAAACAGCAGCCTGGGTGGGATACAACTAACTGTCTTCTCTCTTGGTTTATGTGGTTCTTTATACGAATCACTATAAAACCGTTGTTTAATCATCACTTTAGACTGAAGACATTGAACATTAAAAGCTGACAAAACAGAGAAACTCACTCATGTCTCTTCCACAGAATGTAATCGCTCCCCTTCCACATGCTCAAACAAGAAAATTCCTCAGAAAGCGAGGCAGTTCACGGTGCAATGGGATTTAATGGCGGTAATAATCTGTAGCAGCAAAACCTGACAGGTGATGCAATTTCCTGGGCCTTTGCTTTTCTTCTAATCTGGTTTAATAGGATGTGAAGCTTCGGTTGTGCTTTAATCTCAGTGAACAGACCACAATCCTTTAGCATGCTCATAGCCCAACTTGATATGACAGGGTACTCAGCAAATTATTTACTCGGAAAGAGATTATTCTGTGCGCTGAAAGGTGATGTAAGTTTAGCCGAGGATTGTTTTTGCCAGTGTACTGCTCCGGGATGTTTTGGGGGCTGACAGGGACACACCACCGGCTCTTCATTGGTATTCTGGAGCCGCCCTGCCTGCCTTGCTGTACTATAGAATGCATAGACTTTGTGACAAAGTTGATGAAGCATGCATTTTCATCACAGTGCCAGGGCAGAGCTCCGACAGTGTACGATGGAAGCATTAAGCAGCAGTGGGGAAAAAAAGGATGGGTGAGGACACACAAGAGTAATGAAATGTGTGCACAGATTGTAGTACACGTGTGTTTGCTTGTATATCTCTGTATCTCTCTATGTACTGTATCTTTATGCATGGCATGTAGCCTGTCAAGTCAAGTCAATATTTATTTATATAGCCCAATATCACAAATCACAAATTAGCTTCAGGGGGCTTTACAGTCTGTACAGCATACGACACCCCAAAAAAACCTTTAACAGGGAAAAATGGAAGAAACTTCATGACAAACAGCAGAGGAGGGATCCCTCTGTCAGGACAGACAGAGATGCAATAGTGCAGTCTGTGCAGTAAAATTACAGTATGGACAATCAGGATGACAAAACATGTACAAAGAATATGATCTGGGAGGACGTCAAGCAACTTCAGGTGTCGCCAAACAGACCTGAGACACAAGACCTCCTCTTCGTTGAATAACAAAACAATGCTGCTGGTACCTGACTTTTCCCAAAAGTGTTTTCATTTAAAATAGTTTTTATATAAATTACATAAAAGGCAAAGAAAACATGATCATTTTTACATATTTTGGCCATACCCGGTCATATTGACTGCACGAATTTCACGGGATTCTATTGTTCATTTTTCGCGCGGTTGGCGATGCATCTTGGTTGCTTAGCAACTATCATTGTCTCTGTCAAAGAAACGTCGCGAGCGGCCTCGAGTCACCATTTGCATATGCTGATTTGCCTACATTGAAATACACATAATAAGACTACATTGGCCTAATCAGCAGAATAATTGTAGAAATGAATTGCCTACGTTGGAATGTGCTGTGTGTGTGTTCCGCTGCCCTGTGCTCTGCTACAGCCCCGACCCCGGCCCCATTTAACCACTGTGTGTACCATCAACTGTTAAAATAGGTTTAAATCACTAGCAGCATGTCTCATTTGCATATATATTCTTGTACATTTTCACACACAATGCTATGGAGTCAAACTGAGTGGGAGGATTGGGCAATATGACAAGTGTAGTCTATATATATAATGTGCATTTCCTCCTCATTACTGGTTAATGATGGCTTGTTCTTTGCCTTAGAGCAGGCAGCTCATGCACTGGCTCCTAATCATACTACAAGATGTGTGTTTGCCTATGGTCTAAATCAGAGGCTTTCAAATTGTGAGGTGCCACCTCCCCAAGGGGGTAACTGGAGACTTGTAGGTGGAGCGCGGAGCGAGAAACGTGAAGCAAAGGGGCAGGTGCACGCCGGTGTTCTAAAAACAATGGGAAGTTAGTTATTGTAGTTTGTCCTGCTGATTAGCCTGCTTACCAACAGGGCAAACAGTTGGAGCAGCAGCAGTGGCTGTGACACACAGCTCATGGAGGCAATTAAGGTACTTTAAAACCCTTAGTGCTTGATTGCTGCAATTTGAGTAAAAATTCCTCCTCCTTCTCGAAGTCCCAACTCAGTCGAATCTGAACGCACAGAAATGTCACACGTATATTTAAATTCAGTGTGAGGATATCATCATCTCCAATGTCCGAATAAACGTTCTCAAATAAACGTCCATAAATCCGCTAAGAAATCGTCGAAAGATTACGTTCCTTATAACTCCAGGATCATAACATCTTTAAGATTTCTTCAGTATCAAAGTAATCCAGTGATAGGGTGCATTACAAACAGGAACTGCTAATAGGTAATTCAGCATACTTTTAATGGTGCCAATTTGCCAAAATGCAAATAAATATAGGCTAAAAAACAAAATGGGGCTCAAGTTGTAGCCCACAGCGTAACTCACTGAACTCATGGCAACATTATACCTCCTATTTATATCCCTTAATGCATCATGGGGGGTGTTGTGGGGGTGCAGTTATCTCAGTTTTGTATAAGGGGGGCCCACAGTGTCAGACTTTGAAAACCCCTGGTCTAAATTGAATAGGTGATGAATATGTATGGCTCAATTAATAGTCCATGAATCTGATAAGGTACTCTGTCATTAAGTCTTCTAAGAATAATGAAAGCTGCCTGGGGCCTGTGTGTATACACCACTCTGCATGTGAAGATAATCTTTTTTTTTTTTGACAGCGATCTTCACGCTGTGTTTCAGTTGTCGTGGTTAAGAGGGATGTGATGCATCTATTGTGTTGCTAAGCTCTTCAAGTGACCCTCTCCTCTAGCGCAAAGCTGCTGCACATTTAACTCCGGCAAAGACACAGTGGGACTACTTTGCTGGAGAAATGATACTGTAATGATGAAATAGCTGACTGCTGAGCTGGGTTCAGTAGTGGTGGCAAGCTGTGCCCTCTCTCCCACAACCCATAATTAAACCATCAGAAGAAGGGCAAAGAATAGTGATTATTCATGGCTAGTTTATGGCGCATTCAGCAGGTTGCTGTAGTTCTTTCTTTATCTTGTCATGTTTGCCTGTCTTCCTAAATAAGCCCCTGTTTGCTACATGTGTCTTCACAGTGCGAGGAACCTGGTCAAAGTGTTGCACTTGTCTGACAGATTGTGGGCTGTGCTCAGGGCTCCAACTGCATCAATCATGCAGCTGCAAAATTTTGAACAGTTACAGTATTTTTAACTGCTTTTGATACTGACTTTAATATGGATACAGAGCAGCTGAGAAGAACTATTCAAATATGGAAGAAAATAAAAAAAAATGATTTGAGCATAGACCCTAATTATGAATTTAACTCTTCTCTATTGCAACATTTATTCCTGCAGTCTGTGAATATAAACTGTAAAAAAGTGGGAAGCTATTATTGGCTGCTTTAACTTTTCGACCCTTTTGCACGTGCAGGGCAGAGGTGTTCATGCAGCAAAATCACATCAGTATGTACGCAAGAAAGGGCAGAAATCTGGTCACTGAGTGGCGGTGATGCCAAAAAGTTTTCCCTCTTTTAGTCAACCAGCTTGTTGACCTCCAAACACCAGCCGAGTCTCCCTGGTAGCTCAGCTTTATAGACCTAAGATAAGATGGGTCACACGTTGTTAGTCGCGATATGAAAATTAATTATCCAACATTTTGATCTCAAGGTCTTCGTCAGGACATAATCACGGCTCAGCTTTATAGAAGATGAAAGGGCCACTGGAGATTTGTGTTGTTTACCTGATTTCAATTCAGCTTAAGAGATCAGTCGGTTACCTCAATTATCATGCTGGTAACCAAATATATGTACAGACAAACCCTTACTGTGTTTTTATATCCGCTGTTGTTACTGTTGCTCATCAGCACTGGACTGGTGTGGACCTGCTCTATGGATCTCCTGCTTTCTCACAAGTAGAAGAAGGGAAACGTCAACATGGATTTGTTTACAATACTGTGCATTGGGTGTGCATACACAAATGTGTTCACACACGTTTGTATGGTCCGTGTGGTCATACATTTTGGGCTGCACACAGGTGGTCTGACCTTTGCAGACATGGGCAGATGAAGAAATTTACGTCACGTGACGTGGATCCTGGCAGCTAAGCTAACAAGAGAGGTGTAACTTGTACTTAATGAAAATGTCCGAGTTGCACTGTGGGACATTTAGGACCATTCTTTTTATAATCTGTCTCTCACAAGTACCCCAACTTTATGGAAGTGCAAATCACTGGAGTACCCCTTTAATATGAGCAACTGGCATGTATTACTGTAAATAGAATGACCAAAACGTGTCCTATGATAGCCCTGTGACTGACTGGTGACCTGCAGACGTACCCTGTCTCTCTTCCACAGTATGCTCGAATGCCCCTGCCCCCCACCCCCTGAACAGGATAAGCGGTATAGAGAATGGATATATTAAAGTCTCATATGAGCATTGTTTCCTGTGCCTGAATTCTGTTCCCTGAATCTAGAAAAAAATGAAACATTTTAACTTGAACCTTCTTTTTAAGTCTCTGGAGACTGTATGTCCTACACAGAACTGTAAGAAAAGATAACTGTATTTCATTTTTGTCCTAGGGCAATACAGAGAGCTAAAATAATGGTAGGTAGATGGAAAATCATTGCAGGGTACTAAAAAAATAAGTAACAATGTCAGTGTAGCATACAGAATATTGTATGTTCTAAGTAAAATTGGTAAAACAATCCATGAAACTGTTACTGTTTATTTGTCAACATGTATTGGGAAATAGAAGGGGAAGCAAAACCAATATTGATTTTCAGTCACTTTGAGTAGAATTGAAGTAAAACTGAGCAGACTCTGGTCATTGTGGGGGTTCCTGTGATTTAGTCTCACACCATAAAAAAATAATAACTTTACTCCCACATCTCACCTAGTCATTCACACTCAGTCAACCCACTGTGAATAAACCTCGCACTTTGTAACTTGAACTAAAACTCAAAGAGAAGCCTTCTGTCACCCCCCACCTGCAACTTTGTGATTTATAGTTGCCAAAGCTTTGACTTATTTATTTATATTCTCTCAAGATAGCTGATCGTAAACCAAAAAGGCGGGGGGTGGGGGTGGGGTGTAGAGAGAAGCAGCTTGATAAATGGTCCATGGGAAAAAACGGACACCTGATAGGCAATTCCAACAGGCGAGAGACGGATATTGGCCAGAAAATAAAAACTCCTCTCTCAGCTCAGATAACACCTCAATCTGTCTCTTAAAGGAGTGAGAAGAATGGAGCGATAGTTCCATTAAGGGGCACAACTGATTCTTTTCAGTATCTTTTGCGAATAAGTGCGCCTTCGCGTCCCTTTTTCTGAATGTCAATTGTATCTGTTGTCGCTGCTGCTTGGGCCGACAGTCAATATGGAAACCAGGCAGAGACAGATTGGTCGCCAATGATCAGTTTCCTTCTGGATTTGCTGATTACCAAGCGTAGGAAATTGAATATAGAGAGCAGACAGAGGTGCTAACTTGTCTTCAGTTGCTCTAAACCTGTGGAAGACAGAAAGCAGATACATGGTTGGGACTGAAAGAATAGCTGCATTGTGTCCTGCTTCAATAACAGAAATGAGGAGCTAAATGGGCTTCATATTGCTTCATTCAAGCCAGCCTTGCTCTGTGTCTGTGATTGTGTTTAGCTGTCCCTCATTCTGTGCATATTAACAGAGCTGCTGCTGACATCAGCTGTATTAAATATAAACCTTCTCCTCCTGAATTATGTGCTCTGAATATCCAATTCTTTCTTTCATTCATGGGCTCCTGTGCAATTTCGTCTTTGTGTTTAGAATTATTTATGTGAGCTGCACAAATAAGCAAAGGTGACGCTGAGATTCACACACACAATAAGCAAACCTTCAGTGATGGGGTATCCTTTCAGAGAACGAAAATACAGGGTAAATACAGTACGCATTGGTTTGTGAGAATGCTCTACTGCACATGTACACAGTGGAAACGTCTTAGGAGAGCAACAATGTGTCACATCTCCAGGCTTCACTCATCACTGGGTGCCAGAGGATCTTTGTTGCTGTTCTGTTTATGAGGAAGTGGTGGTGGTGGTGGTGGTGCACAGGGGAATCTGCAGCCTCTTCAGTAAAAGCTGTGGAGTTGTGCCAGCTCCCTGTTCATGCATTACCTCCTGCTGGCCAGCAGAAGTCAGCATTGTTCTACATAAAAGACCAGCATACAAGAATGCCCTACATTTCAGACTGGCTTGACAAAGGGGAAACTCCTGTATCTACAAACAAAATGTGTTCTTTCAGCTCTCTTGTCTGCTAAAAGTAGTTTGTTTATGAAAGTAAACTTTTATTTTATTATTTATAGTTTATAGTTCACAGAGTACCATTTATATTCATGTTGAAATGAATAAAGTAAAATATGTGTGGTTTAAAGGTAGCTCAACCACACCAAATTGTGTGATTTCCACCATATAGTCAGCAGCAAAAACAGCAGTCACTGCTTACTTTGTTAAAGCAAGATTATGCAACTTTTGAATAAGAAATACCATATTCTTCCTCTTATGAAAAGTTGAATTCATACACAATAACACACACCCCTTTTCTATTCAATACACTGAGGTGTTTTGTTGCTCCAGCCTTCCTTTGTCTGGTATTGACCAGTTGGCAGCAAGTGTTAGCAAACTTTAGATAGATATTGCTGTGTAGCCCAAGTGACATTACTGAGTCAGTTACACAGCAATATCATATATATAATAAGTTAGTTTGCTGACTTGATGACTCTTCTCTACATTTGGACTGATATACTATGTTTTAGCATTATCCCACAATTGTCACTCGTGGCTACTGTGGCCGCTGTTTAGCAAAAGTCTCGTTTTAAGCTAGGTGAGCTCCCTTTTAGCAGGAGTAGTTTAGCTGTGCTTTTTCCCTCTGTGATGATTGGATTTAGCAACGGCATTATTAATTAATTCATTAACATAATGTCAGTTCACAAAAGTGGATATTTTTCAATTACAGGTAACAGCTAGGGAAAAATGTGTGTGAATTTAGCTTTAGCTAAGCCTAGCTGTAAGCTATCTCCCCATGAATTGATATAGCGCTCTTGTTTTAGCTGTCTAGTGTTCTGTCTCTTTGTGGCAGAGAGTGCAGTAAATCAGGGTTGCCAACTCTCACGCAGTAAGGTTAAATATAGTTTTTACACAAGACAAAGTCTGAAAGTCTTTTGTTTTTCCCTACATTTCAGCACCAATATTGTTCCATAAACATTAGAGAGCGCAAGAGACACCGTTTGCGTGGCTTTAGTTGACTGGGGCACGCACACACAACTGGCTGTCGAAAGTTGACAACCCTGAAGTAAATGCATTTTGGTTTTTAGCTGGGTTTTGAAGTTATTGCAAATTTTACATGCTGTTTTTCTGGAAATTAAAATGTATATGGCATACTGTTTTTATTTTATTAATATACATTTTTATTTTATTTATATTTTCATGTAGTAATCACAAATTCTGGTCATACTGCAACATTTTAGCCACACATGTAAGCTAGTCTAAATCTTTTGTAGAACAGAGTATCTATAAAGACTTCTACCCCTTACTGCCTTCCTGCAATGTCAGTTTCTACCTGGTTGTACAAAACCCATTCTGATTACACATGTATACAGTTGGTTGTTACATTCATCATCCTTACAGCAAAATTGCCCTCTTCATATCAGACACCCACACAAGCTGAATGTAAAGTTCTAAGCAGTCAAAGTTACACACTGCAAATGTCTGAATGCAGTCGCAATGTCACAGTTATCTAAAATTGAGAAGAGGAAGGTGGAAGAGGATGAGGTATGCTACCACAATCATGAGTTATGAGAGCAGGAGGGGGGTTCAGCTCTATAGACACCAGGGGAGGATCAAACCCAGAACAAGAAAATGTCACGGTGCACAATGAAAGATAATAGGAAACCTCTCATGTAGTCATGGAATCACCCTTTGGGGTCACACCTTAATTTGGTATTGCCTCCAGGCCTACCTGGGGTCACACACACACTGTGTTTCTGCTGGTGTAAGCTCATACTGTGGAGGATTTACCATCAGCAGGCCGGGCTAACGAGAGGTCACGCAGAGACCCCTCCTCCTGGGTTCATCATTACTCCCACCAGTCACCGCCGAAAAATCAATACCCAATGCTGTGACACAGCGAGATCGAGGACTTCCCGTAATGTTTTCCCTCTGCTTTTACACAATATAGGACACAGCAAGTGATCCAAGCCTTCAGTATCACAGAGAATGTTTGGAGTCAAGATGTAGGGTGGTGTGATGAATAGAAATAGTTATACTCCCCTCAGGCGATTAAAGTGCAGGCTTCACTACTTGGATATTCACATGACCCCTTAGATTGCATCTCAAAGACAAGATGAAGATGATCCATCTTCATTTACAGCTCTTTATATTTGACTGGGCTGTTGTGTGTATTCAATTGATCTGTTCATAATGTTATGAATTTATATGAGGCTATCTCTCAGAATGAGTACCTATCTGCATTCCCCGTGCTCAGATCCACCCCTCATCTTTCACATATCAGTATAATCAGCGAGTACAACACTGACATTCAGAGCCTTGACAGTAAAACAGTGGGGACTCCTCGGCATACTAAATCACACAGAATATGAATACAAAACAATGCTCTGAGGCTCTTAAGATGCATGGATGTGAATAATTACACAACACAGGATTTTCTCTCAGAGGCGCTCCTTTGTCTGGTTATTGTCCTTCCTTTTGACATAGTTGTTTTATCCAGGGGGTTTTAGTAAGCTGCCCCCACATATTGTGTGAGAGATGGAGAGATCTGTGTAGTTAATGCAAACAGTCTAAAGAATAAGAATAAGGCTGGTGATATTGTATATATTTTTTCTTATTGTCATCACATCCCATGAAAAGACCCAAACCAAAAATGAATTGATCCTACTAACTAATCCTATTAATTTTCTGTGTATCCAAAGCCTAATATATCTTGTTGTGTGCCATAGAGCTCTATTTTCCAAAAACTATTAAAAACACAGAAATGAGTCACACTGTTGCACTGGGTGACATGTTCCTTCATTACCATGAACACACACACTGTAGTTTATTTTGACTCAACCCCACATACTGTGTCCTGCTGCTGTAAATTTGTAAATACTCATTGGTGTACCAAATGTGGATTAATCCGCAGCTGAAAATAGTCCCCAACAAATGCACTATTTTGTCCTGTTTGAGTGTCATTTGTTAAAAACTATAGTACCCAGGTGTTTTAGCCTCCTTAAAAAATGAAACGATATATTTGTGTCTGGTTTTAAATATTTACATCTAAGAACAAATGTAAAAAAAAAAAATAGAATAACCTATCATTTAAAGGTACTCTGTGTAGCCTTTGACCACTAACGGCACTATGTTTTTTAACAACAGATCCCTATTTTATTTGTATCACTCGCACATGCATGAGGACGGCACAATACACATTCCTGTCAATTATTTCACGCTATTCCACTGATCAGTGGGTGGCGGTAATGAGCCAAGAAACAGCAGGGAAGAAGAAGACTGCTAGGGCATGAGCATTTCTTGTTTTTGGTTGCTGTAGACCTGCGGTGTAACGTTTCCACTAACATTCACAAAAGATGTGATAACACGTGGGCACTGTAAACCCATTACTTCCTGTGGCAGGGGTCCAGCTTGGTGCTCATTCCGTCACCCATAGTGCAAACTAAAGTCTTTGTCTTTGTCTAGAATGAAAGATGAATGAGAGTAGAAAAAGTCAGAATTTGTCATCTGAGATCATATGTACTTGGACTCGTACGTCTAAAAAAGGAAATATAAAATATTATAATATAATGGCGAAATGGTGGGGAAATGAAAAAGAAGACAAGGGAGAAAGAGTACAATGAAGGCAAGAGAGGTGTAGGCATGAAGGCCTCCCAGCATGCATGGGCACTTTTGATTGTGTTATTGGGTTATAGATTGTGCTTCACAATGTTTCCACACTTCACCTGTTACACGATTAGTGATGTGGTGTGTACGATTGGTGACTTTCCCCCAAATGTGAGTACAAACATGGGTATGTTTCTGTGCTGATGGTATGCCTGTAGCTACCAATAACGCTGCTGTTGAAGGTGCTGCTTTCTTCCTATTTGGACCCAAGCTCACAACAACACAATTATTTAGACCCTTGGGAAAGAACCTCCTATTGTTAGAATAGATAATGGGGATAGTGTATGGTTTGTGTTATGCCCCAGCTTTTCCAAACATCTAGTGAACAAATTGCTGTGTGTCACAGCAAAGGTTTGTGCAACCCGCATCGATACCACTCTCAGGTCTGCACGGTATATGAAGCTACAGCCTGCAGCCAGATAGCTTAGCTTAGCACAAAGACTGGAAACAGTGAGAAACAGCTAGTCTGGCTGTCTTAGGGTTAAAACATTTATTAAAAAGTGGATTTTGTTATCTTTGGACAGAGCTAGGCTAGCTGTCTCCCCTGTTTCCAATATTTATGCTATGCTAAGCTAAAGCTTCATAAATATAGTGCATACCCTGACAGTGATATCAATCTTCTCATCTAACTCAAACTCTTCCTTCTTCACTAACTGCTCCATATATATATATATATATACTGCCAAATCAGCAGCCAAATCAGCACCCTTTGTCCATGGCTCTTCAACCTTCAATGCCAAGCTACACTCTTGCAGTCCAAATCAGTATTTTTAAAAACATGGCTGTGATCTTTTCATAGTTGGCAATTTTATGCCTGTTGAAGGAATGATTGTATATATATACATATATGAGTGTGTCGTGTGTCTGTAAAGCAGAATGTTTTCCCTTTTATATATCTGTCCCAAAGGAATACACTTTGCTGTCTACATGCTACATACATGTTCTGTATATGCTTGCTTCTCCCCATGCTAAAGTTCATGTGTTTGAAATTCTCAGCTTGTATTACAGTAACCATCAAAGGACAGGCATTGAATGTGACTGTGGAGGAATTAATTACACCAGCAATGGTTACCCGTGCACAGTAGCGAGAACCAATCAGGTTTGATTTGAGCAATCCGTTCAGCATCTCTATCTGACCTGTGCAGCACACTGCCTCATCAGATATGGACATTGTTATGCGGTTCATTGATAGGCTGGTGAAAGAAACAGATAATTAAATCTACTTGAGAAGGGAAAAATAAAAGACCCATCGAGATAGGCTGTAATTTTTCTGGCTGCTTGAAGTGTTCAAATAAACACAATGTCCCATAAAAGTTTTGAAAGGTAAGAAGAATTGCTTTGAACTATCTCCACTGGCTTCCAGTAATGTATTTCTTATCACAGTTGAGGTGGCTGTAATGCACCATAGCGCCATGTTGTTGTTAGATGCACATTGTAGCTTTTAGGGGTAATTCCAATTTTTTATGAGACAGGAGATGCTGCTTCTTTAGCCTTGGAATAGTTTGTGCCCCGGCTACATAAATAACCAAGTAACTAATAATTAACCAGCCATTTGAAATGCAGTCAATCATATAACACATCACAGCCTTATTTAATTGAAAACAAAAGAAAGAGTTAATATTTAATTAAGCATGACTTTTTTATTAGCTGTCCCTTGGTAACTCTTAAATGGGAAAGAATATTGAAATTGTTAATAATATATCATTTTCCTCAAATAACTTGACTCAAATAACTCAGTTTCTTGTTTTTCTTTTCTTTTTTCCACCAAAATATGACATTTATTTAGCATTTTAAAGTTTGTATATGCTGGGATTGCCCATTTAAGGTATGGATTTTATATAGTAAGTGAAATTAAGTAGTATTTGCAACACCTTTAAAGATTGTAAAATAATTTCTTAAACATAGGGCTGGTCTCAAACCTTAAAACAACTATTCATGAAACTATCACTATTTTTATATAAACAAACAATGACATGAGTACTATGTGAAAAGGGGTCGCTCATAGTGACGAAACCACAAAGAATTATCACCTGACTGTGCAGTTCCCTCACATCTATGGAGCATTTCAGTGTCTTTCGGCTCATTGTTTTGATTTTCCAGCCTGCAGCCTTATTGTTTTGGTTCACTCTCATGGCTCTCATAGCATGGTTTTCAGCAGCAGCAGGCAGCTGCTCTCAGCGAAAAAGCTCTAAAAAACCCCTGCACACCGGGCTACCTGCTCAGCACCAAACTGCAGACAGTCAAAGTTAGCGACTAGCTGGTGAGCATAGTGGAGCATTTAGCAGCTAAAGAACCAGATATTTCTCTCAGGAGGTAGTGGAGACAAAATCAGAGCTAAAAGGAGAGAGAATATTGGACTTACATTCATCAAGTGGACAGAAACACATCATCTGCAAATGAATGGTAAAGTTGCTGTATATCTTCAGGATGTGTAAATTTAAGGCAATTGTTTGCTCACATGATGCAAGTCTATCCATTGAAGCACATCCTGCATCAACCTTTCTATGAATTGCATACACATACTGTACATGCAGTTCCACACTTGCAGCTACTTCAGATAAATATATACTCTAAATAATAAATTGCACAACCCCCCACATTGGCTGAAAAAGACTGAGATTTTGTGGAAAGCTCTGAAAAGCAGTAAGTTGACTGTTGAGCTTTGATTATTTTGCTACACATACTGTTCCCAAAGATCAAGAATAAACGTCAATGCACAAATTTGAATTTTATTATATCCTCCCTACCTATATACTCTGTACTTATACTGTACTTATACTGTATATAGTGTGCTCCCCTCTCTGCCTCAGCATTAGGGCCAGTGGTGGCCTCGAGTGATGCTGCTGTAGATACTGTCCTCACTGTGGCCGACCACATGAAGCTCATCTGAATTGTATAAGCCACTGTAAGGCAAAAATACTGTAAGTGTCAGAGTTTTAAACATAAACTACAGACCCACTGAAACTGAGACACCTCAGTTTAGGGTGCCCCTACATCCTTGTGTCTGTCTGTCCCAGGGAAAAAAACATTATTTGAATGTCTTATGCATTCTGTTAGAAGCATAGTCAGTTAAATATTTCTGATATTTGCATATTACTACAGAATCAACCCCGCAGCTGTCACAAGAAAACAAGCAGCTAAGCAGACATACTGTAACAAAACGCACAGGAAAATAGAATTATATATAGTAATATTACTACCTTAAAATAAATCCCATGTGATGCTAGATGGCAAAAAAATTCCCTCTCTTCACCAAACAACATTTTAGCCTCCAGTGCACTACAATGGCAGTTAGACTAAAACGCCGGAGAACCTTTTGAAACCAGCGCTCTCTTCATTTAATCTTCTCGCTCCCTAACCTGATTCCCCTTCATCTTCTTTGCCGTCAGTGGCCCGGGGGAATCTAATTCATGAGAAGTCGATGACAGAATGGGGCCTGTGGTCCCGTTAAAAGGCTCCCATGCTTTTGCCAGTGTGGAGAGATTACTGTGTAGTTAAAGCTGGACATCAAAGGATGAGTGTAACAGGGAATTTATTAGAGTGGAGTTGATATGAGTTTGACGGAAAGTTATGAGTGAATTCAGAAAACAGGACTTTAACATATCTAAATGGTCATTGCAACAAAGGTGAAGCATACAAAGTTGCTAATTGATGATTCCTGATTTGTCAACCTCTTAAGGTCAGGATTTTTGGGATTGCCCCTGTTTTTTGACTGATGTATCTGCACTTATGACAGACATGATTTGGGTTCTTTGGAGTTGCAATTGTTGTCTCATGTTGCTTTGAAATCTCACATATAAAAGTGCTAACTGCTAGACCACTTTTACTGCAAAGTGGCATTTGAACAACTTTGTAAAATTACTAGTAATTATTCATTTAAAGGGTCAGTTCACCCAAATGACATAAAAACATATTCCTTACTTAGAATTATATAGCCATCCTGTTAGTTTTGGTTTTATGTGCCTAGTTGTTGAGATACATTAGTCCATGCAAAGACTGTTAACAGCATGTTCTCTGAATGATCCAAAGTAACAGGGACACTTTTGTTCTAGAAGCTGTAAAATCTTTAAAATGCCATCAACATTCCTTTTACCTCCATTGTATTTGTAAACATCTTGGACGATTATCTAGCTATCTAACCTGTACAAACAACCCAAAACCCAGTGAGAAAACATGTTCTTTTGCAATTTTGGTGAACCGATTTTCTAAATTTCTAAATTAAAGGGGCACTCCAGCAATTTAATATTGCACTCCCAGAAAGTTGGGCGACTCGCAAAAGTCAGATTAAAAAAAGATCAGTCAAAATCAGAGCAGCAGAGGCTGAGAAATCCTGACTTTCAGTCAAAAACAGTGGATCCAACATGTCCCATAATGCAACTCGATAGCATCTTTTTGTTAGATGCTGTCCGCATTTTTCAAACCCCCACATCCAGGTTGTAACGCAGGCACTGAAATTAGTTAAAAATCTGTAGTCTGCGAGCTTAAGTTAAACCGAAACCGGAATAACCCAGATGACATAATCAGGGTCATTTTTCTCAGACTTAAGAAAGCTCCCTTCGGGCCACAGAAGACATATACAACTGTTTTCACGGGCTGAGTAGTACCCCCCATGATGAGTAAACTGACCTTAATATGTAAAATAGATGGAGGTCCACTTTAATCCCTTTCCATGATTTTGTCTACCTCCTGTGTAAACACACTAAATGCCAGACAGAAAATGCCAGCTCATTTTCATTTCCATTACTAGCATGATGCTGCAGCCTATAGCACAACAGAGCAGAAGAACGTCAGTAGCATCGCTGCAATGTGCTGCTGTTCTGGAAGTGGACCATTTGCTTTGGTCAATTTATGGTTCATATTTTGCTGCTATTGACCCGCCTCCAGAGAGGAGCGGCTGGGCTACCCACAACAGCGATTTCCCCCCTGCAGAATGTGCACCCCTTGCCCAGGCATGAAATTGACCTTGGCCTGCAGGCTCGGTGCTGAGATAAGCCCAAACAGGTGCGATAAAAACCCGATTCCCTGGGCACCCATGGACTGAGCGGTGAGAGAGCAACCTTGGGGCCATGACGTCAGAGAGGTTTTATTATCCCCTTGCTGCGAGCGGGAAAAGACATGCAGAGTCTGAACGCAGCTCTCCTGCCCACCTGCCTGCCCGTACTCTTGTGTGGCGTATTAAAATTCATGAGCTACATTGGTTTGAATGCCAAGGTTTATGGCAGCGTTCTCCCTCTGCATAGGTCCTCGGGGAAGAACACTGGGAGAGATTAGAGAAGGACGGTGGAGAGAGATATGGGATCAAGAGGGGAAGAGAGTGAGAGAGAGAGAGATATGGAGGATAGGAGGAGATAAGGGAAGAATGAAGGAAACAGGGGTTAAAGATAGCGGATGGAAGTAGATATCAACCCCATTGCCAGACAGACTGTTGATATTGGACATTTCATCAAAACCCAGAAATACATTAAATGTTTGTGAAATTTGCTTTTTTTTGCGATATATAACCATAGTGAATATGATATGTTTAAGGTTAGGGAAAGATTGGGGTTATGGTTTAAAAGAGAGTCTAAAGCCATGCTAGCGGCTCTGTGAGGCTGTACTTAGACACAGCAGTGCTTTGAGCTAAATGCTAACATCAGCATGCTAAAATGCTCACAATGACAATGCTTGACGATGTTTAGCAGTGTTTACAATTTTAACCATCTTAGTTTAGCGTGTTAACATGCTAACATTTGCTAATTAGCACTAAACGCACAGTACAGCTGAGGCTAGGTATTTAAAGCAAAGTACTGGACAAATAAAAAGTTTAACATGATGATGGCACTAGATGAAAGGTTAAGGCATCACCTATAACAATTTATCCTGAGGGGAACATGAATGTCTGTACAAAACAAGGCAATCCATCAAATAGTTGTGGAGCCATTTCACTCAGAACCAAAAATGTCAACCTCATGATGGCGCTAGAGGAATGAATGAACGTCTGTACAACATTTTGTGCCAATCCACCCCGTAGATGTTGAGATATTTCACATGATAAGAGGAAACACTGACCTGCTGGTGGCACTAGATGAAAAGTCAGGGGATCAGCAAAGTCAGTAGGATTCATCCTCTGGGGAACATGAATGTCTGTACCAAATTTTCCATCCACCACCCTGACCTTACTTTCCGCCTCGCTACATAAACACATTACTGCCTGCATTGGCACTGGATGTTGGCATTGGACGTTATGTCTTGCAGAATCGTTCAATATAAACGTAATTCTTAGGGTTATTGGGCTGAGAGTACTCTGAGCAAGGACAAGAGGAAAACATGGAGACAGATAAAGGAAGAGAGAAAGAAGGAGTCAGAAGAATTGAAGGTGGAATAAAGCATAGAAGTAGTAGTGACGAGTAGCAGAAACTAAATGAATTGCTCGAGGCCAAAGAGAATAAAATACTGAAGAGGTTTGAAGTACAGGGAGCTCAGGCAAGGTTCTACAAAACACAAAACATGGGGGACTTTCAGAGAATAAAAAGTTTCCCTGGTAGAGAGAAAGGCTGACCAAAGCAGGCTGTTGACAGTTAAAAACCTGGCAACTAAGACGTGTACTGTGATGGATAGGGGGAAAGTGCAGGTGAGTGAGTGAGGGGGAAGTGAGGTGTGCAAATAAGGAGAGAGGGATGGAGTGACTGAATGAGCGGGGGACTGACAGACTGAGAAGGCGAAGCACTGACTGAATAAGGGAATGGGACACGGCTGACTGACAGACAGAGAGAGAAAGTGAACGAGGGAGAGATTGGGTGACAGTCTTACTTAGTGAGACATTGCATGGAATAAGAATCACAGGAAGGTGATGGAAAAAGAGTCGTGCCTTGTAAAGACACAGGGGGGCAGTGTTGCATTGAACACATACTGTACTTGGCTCTGCAATGGTTTATGATTAAGGCATGGCAGTCTTTGCAGCTAAGGGGCTTTAGGCAATTTATCATTACAACGGTTCAAATTAAGGATACATGGTAACACTGTATTTGAACCCCCTCTACTACCCCCCACATTCATAAGCAGTGTATAAACAATTAATACATGGTTTATAATAATATAATAATAATCACTATAATGTAGTAGTAAGCCGTTATGAGAACATTTTTAAGTGTTATTCATGTATTTGTCAGCAACTATAACTTGCCTGGGAAGCATCTTTAACTAGTATATAAACTAGTTTAAGAACTGTGTGTTATGTTGTATTATGTTTATTTTATATAAAATAATGAATTAGTTATTTATTTAAATGCCTCTTTTTGACAACTGAGCAAATGCTATTTGCTGATGAAGGCTATGAGCTGTGGCTGAAAGCTACAGAAAATGTCTAGTATGAAAATCTTGAGATTTCATTCCTTATTGGTCAAACTATTTTATTCCAAGGTCAAGAATAAACCTTAATGTTTATTATGTTCATGAGTTTTGAACACATTCATAAATAATAGATTATAGTATATTACAACAGTTGTAAATGATTTGTACATGTATAAAAGAGTAAATTAATTTACGTACATAACACATTGTAAGGATTTGTTCATTTGTGTTATCATATATCAATACATATGATTGAAGCTGTGTAAATATCTCAACAACTGCTAGATGGACCAGATGACGTATCCTAATGATTTTGGCGATCCCTTGACTTTTCCTGTAGTACCATCATGAGGTTGACATTTATGGCTCTGAGTGAAATATCTCCACAACGATTGGACAGATTGCCATGAAATGAAGTACGTACATTCATATCCCCTTCAGGATGAACTGTAATAACTTGGGTGATCCTCTCACTTTTCATGTAGCACCACCATCAGGTTGAAATTTCAAGTTCTCCAATATTTTGGTTTATGACTAAAGGCGGGGTCACTCATCACGACTGTAGAGCCGATTATGATTATGATTTGGGTGTGATGACTGATCAGACCGAGTTGGACCAGGTCTGTTCCAGTCTGGGTCAGTTGGTGTCGACAGTCAGCAGATAAAATCATATAGTGTGTGATATGTAAAGATTCTAATCTTAAGTCTTTAGATGCAGTCGCTGCCAATTGTTCTCATAAAGATTTTTAAACATGTTTGATATTTGCGATCAGAGACTGATGACTTCACTTGTGTGCTGCCTGAGGGAGACATATTGGTAAATAACAGCTTTACCTGAAGTTAGCTTTGTTTTACAAAGTTCACACACCTCCAATTCCCTCTGTAGGCTGTACAGTCCTACACACCTCTCCACCCAGGTTGTCAACCAAACTCTTTTTCCCCTCCTTTTTTTGGCCTTTTCAGCACAAATTGCACTACTTCTAAACCACTTACGCTGCTGATTATCATCCATGTTTGTTTTGGTACAAAAACACATTACAGTTGGTGTTCTTGTGGGATTTGCAGGGTCGTCTACCACCAGAACCCACCAGCCGTTCAGTGTGTTGTCTAGTGTATTTACTCAGTTGGAAGGTTTATGCTCTTTCCTGACTTTCAAAGACTAAAAGAAATTGGTGAAAACAATCTTTATGCATGGTTTGACCAGTCTTTGTAGGTTTCAGCTTGTCTTCAGGTTTGTCCCAAGCTTAACTTACAACACTAATGACTTTCCCATCTGCCTCAGCTGTACTTTGTGTGTAGTGGTAATTAGCATAGGCTTATGTCAGGATGCTAGCATGCAGCTAAACTAAGATGTAAACATTGTAAACGTTATACCTGCTAAACATCAGCATGTTAGCATTGTCACTGAGAGCATGTTAGCATGCTGACATTAGCATTTAGCTCACTGGGCCTAAGTACAGCCTAGAGCCACTACCATGGCTGTAGACTAGCAGTAGTGGAGGCTTTGTATGAGAAGTTATAATTGCTGACAAATACATTATTAAACACTTGTCCTTGTATTTGCTTACAACAGTGTGTTATGAACAGTCTAGTAAGTATTTATATACTCCTTAAAAATGCTAAACAGTTGGGGTTAAAGTGTTACCAGGTACATTTCAATTTTTCCTTCATGTGGACTTCACCATACTGTTACAGGAAACAAATACAGAAAGATCAAGTCAAGAGTCTCAGAGACAATTGCAGTTTTCTCTCAGCAACCTCTCAAAAACATTTCAAGGGCTTGCTCATCAATATGAGCCTCCTTAAGCACACCTGAAGTAGTGTAACACCTAATTTTAGTGTGAAGAAAACATCCCTCTTTTGTAATACTCAACATGATTTACCCTGACAGACTTGCTTGAAAACATTTACTGGAAGCTAAATGGCTTTGTAGGGATTGTAACGTTCATGGAGGCCTTGCCTCCCCAGCTACACCTCACCTTTGAGTGTCTGGTCTGCTGAGCAGCTTGAAGTTGAACCCCTGAAGACAATGATTAAGTATAGCAGTGAAATTAAGTAAGTAAATACTACAGACTTAATCAGTTGGTTATAAATGATCGGTCACTGTTGTGTCTTAAAATAAGTGAGATAATGACAAAGATGTCTTCATGGAATTCAAGATCCCAAAACCCCTCTTTTAAATGGCACTATATTTTGTAGCTTTCCCCCCTGCCTTCCTCTTCTATTTTTTCATCTGTGACATTTCCAGCAGCCACAGTCATCTAAGAGGGAATTGTGGTTTAGGTGAAAATACACAGACAGCCACTTACATGAACTCCATAGACTGCAGTGCCTATCTCACTGAATTATACAGTGGTAGTCCTTACAGGTGTCCCAACTTACCGAACCTTTGCCGCGGTTGCAGCGCACTTGTGCCGCAGCGTAGCGGTGTGTTACAGTATAATATGAGTAGGGGGCGCTCAGCTTACACACAGCTTTGCACAGGTAAACCAACTATTAGCACTGGGGCTTGCGATGTGATGTCATGTCACGCTGCATTGTGATTGTACAGTACACTTCAGATGTATCACAGCAGATCATAAATGTTCAGAGAACGACCAAAAGAGCATGCAGGAAAACTAAATGTAGCCTGATATGTTGCCTATTCCTTATCACTGAATCGCAAATACAGGCACTAGTAGAAAAAATAGCCAACGTGTGATGCTGAACTTGAATTATATCATAGGCTAACATAATATGACATTTGACTGTAGTTCTGCTTTCTGTTAAGATGTAAGAAATTAAGGTCGGAGCTGCTGTAGGCGAGTGAAAAATTAGGCGCTCTGTGGAGAGATAATGTTCAACCATTAACTAGACCTATAAAGACCCACGTCTATTCTGTTTCTCAAAAGTGAGAAAGTGGCACACAAAATCAATCCTGAAATAAAAAATAAACCCAGCGTGAGAAAATTAAAAGACCCTCTCCCCCTAAAGTCTGGAGAATACTACAGAGACAGCCCGGTACTTTAATAAGTGTCATCCCTTCAAACTTCCATCCTGTCCCACCTGCTCTGTTATCACCTATATAGTGTTTTAATGCAGTCGAATTCACAATATAGTTGTTCTTATACATATTTTTCTGTTTCTGTTGTCAGACAACAGAATGAGAAAGAAATAGTAGCCTAGTGCTTTAATCAAGGCTCAACTGTCACTCAAGCTGCTGCGCCGTGGTGGTAATGTGGTAATCAAATCATTATTTTTCTTACAAAATCAACATAAATACAGGTTAATGACAACAGCTGTATGACAGGCTGGATCGATATTCAGAAAGAGTGATTACAGATAAAGTTGGAGAGGACTGACTGTTGTCTTCTTAACTTCCCTGCCACAAGTTACCGAAATCGAACAGGTGCATGCTGGGTCTGGCTAAATGCTAAATGCTAAAATGCTCACGGGGGATCCTTCTGCGACCACTGAGGAACTTCTACCTTCAGTGAGGTGTGTGAGGCCTTTCTGCTGTTTCTGACAATAATCCCTGACACAGTTGTGACTGCAGAGACTCATTCAGCTCAAAATGTTTGAAAACGTGTGTTAGTGGGACAGAGGCTGAGGGGACTGGTTACAGTGGGACAGAGAGGCTGAGGGGACTGGTTACAGTGGGACAGAGAGGTTGAGTGGACTGGTTACAGTGGGACAGAGAGGTTGAGTGGACTGGCTACAGTGGGACAGAGAGGCTGAGTGGACTGGTTACAGTGGGACAGAGAGGCTGAGTGGACTGGTTACAGTGGGGCTGAGTGGACTGGTTACAGTGGGACAGAGAGGCTGAGGGGACTGGTTACAGTGGGACAGAGAGGTTGAGTGGACTGGTTACAGTGGGACAGAGAGGTTGAGTGGACTGGTTACAGTGGGACAGAGGCTGAGGGGACTGGTTACAGTGGGGGACATAGAGGTTGAGTGGACTGGTTACAGTGGGACAGAGAGGTTGAGTGGACTGGTTACAGTGGGACATAGAGGTTGAGTGGACTGGTTACAGTGGGACATAGAGGTTGAGTGGACTGGTTACAGTCGGACATAGAGGCTGAGTGGACTGGTTACAGTGGGACATAGAGGTTGAGTGGACTGGTTACAGTGGGACATAGAGGTTGAGTGGACTGGTTACAGTGGGACATAGAGGTTGAGTGGACTGGTTATAGTGGCTAAGAATTAAATACCTGTGTACAATCTATTCAAAAATGTAGATAAGATGTGCAAACATTTCTGTTTTGGGTCCTTACAATATAGAAATAATATTAATAAAACTTAAGTTGGTTTGCGCTAATTTGGTACATTGGCAACACAGTATTACCAAGCTATTATTATGTGTTTCAAACATAGGACAAAGTGTAGAGTGTAGATTGTTCTGTCAATTATAAGGTTTTACTTTTTAGAGGAAAAGTCTTATCGAGTTAAGGAATTTATTCTTATGAGAGCATGAATCTGTTTAGCAAAAGCCATAGCAATCTGCCTGCCTTGTTTGCACAGTTGACATTTGACCTGGTGAAGGCACAAGAGTTGAGTTCAGGAGGTCACCAGACCAACAAACCGACTGAGGGGTTCATCCTGTCAGTAGTGTGGAAAAGACTGTGTATAGAAACGAAATACAGTACAGGTAAGAACAACAGCAACATATAGCTCAAGCTGAAACTTGAATAGAAGTTATACATTAAGTATACAGGAGGAGATGCGTATGTTTCATGTCAAAAGAACACTGCAACACACTGCAGGTTTTATTTAGAAAAGAAGACCCTGTCTCTTTTGCATTCTGTCTTATCTCTGACATCATCCTAACACTCCCCCCACCCATCCCCTGGAGTACTGTCACTGCACACACGCACACACTTCTTCAGCACACTTGTTCAAAATGGTTGGGGACTGCAAAAATCGTGACTTAACTGAAGCCCCCCTTTCACACACACACACACACACATGCTGGGGGACTGCTAACATCGTGACTGTGGCAGCCGAGCCCCCCTCAGCACAGACACACAAACGCACACTCATTAGCTTGTCGAAGTGGGTGTGTGTGAGTTGTGTGAGTGGTTTTGTCTGATTTCTGCAGAAGAGATCAAACTCAGTCTGGGATGAAAGTGCTCCTCTCTTCAGTCTAACATCATGCACCTGCCTCCATATTCATGAAATACTTCAGCCAGCTGATTTCTACCAGAAAACGGCACCATTTGTCTGACATGGTACACATTTATTGGAAACCAACCAGGGATCAGCTGTTATAGATAATGTAACAATTCATTATTCTGTTAAATGCTGCCTCTCGATGGACATGGACACCATTTCTTTTCATTTATTAACCTTCACATTGTTTACTTGTTATTCGTACGTGAGTCTCATATTATCACTCTTATTATACTGCTTATGTTAGACTATAATAAACATCTTACATTAGACATTAACAGTTAATGAGGTCTTCATTAAGCTTATAGGACACTATTAGCATTATTGATACAGTAAAAATGTGCAATATAATATAATATGCAACTTTATCTGCTTTGTGGGAGGAACCTATGCTGGTTGGTATTAAAGGCACGCTCCAGTGATTTAGGATTTAAGTTCCAAAAATAGTGGATCCTACATTTCCCATACATTTCCCATAATACACACATAATACATCATCTATAGTGTCTGGACCCTCCCTGCCTGGGAAACACCCCCAGTTTATAGTGCATGCTTTCTCTTATAAATATGTCTACAAGACCAAGCTGAGATAACCCTGATGACATCACTATGACATCATCAGAAAAAAACTTCCTGGGTGGCTGTCACGCCAGAAAAAGAAAAACGGATCAGTATCACGTTATAACATGAAAAGTTTCACATTATAATGTGCTAAAAGTATATTGTTATAAGGTGATACGTTTCTATGTCGTAATAACATGTACGTATCTTGTTATAACGTGAAAAACATCTTATTATAACAATAAACTTTTCACGTTATGATGTGATACTGATCCGTTTTTCTTTTTCTGGTGTGGCAGCAATACTCTGCTGTACTGCTGTGTACTGTCTAATAAAGCGCCAAAAAAATACAACAACAAAAAACAGTCAATGTATTGTTATCTGATTTATTTTTATTGTTAAATATTCATATCGGTATCAGACTCAAAGGTCCTGTGTCTGTCAGGCTTTAGATACAATAATGAACTCTTCTTCTTGTTCTTGGTGGGAACTGTTGGGTCTCTGTAAATATAAAGAGTCGGTCTAGACCTGCTCTATATGAAAAAGTGCCCTGAGATAACTTTGTTATGATATGGCGCTATA